>JALJCO010004535.1:0-43970 GCA_023101725.1 Atherinomorus stipes
CATAGTAGCGCCTGACATCTTCTACTGGGAATAAAACATGTTATTTATATTCCACTGGGAATAAAATATAATTATCTTCTACTTGGAATAAAACATATTTATCTTCTACTGGGAATAAAGCATGTCTACGTTCTACTGGGAAAAAAAAAAAACGTCATTTATATACTACCGGGACTAAAACATGTTATTTATGTTCCACTGGTGATAAAATGTTTATGTCCTACTGGGAATAAAACATGCTGTTTATCTTCTACAGGGAATAAAACATGTTTATCTTCTACTGGGAATAAAACAAGTTTATCTTCTACTGGGAATAAAACAAGTTTATCTTCTACTGGGAATAAAACATGTCTACATTCTACTGGGAATAAAACAAGTTTATCTTCTACTGGAAATAAAACAAGTTTATCTTCTACTGGGAATAAAACAAGTTTATCTTCTACTGGGAATAAAACAAGTTTATCTTCTACTGGGAATAAAACAAGTTTATCTTCTACTGGGAATAAAACAAGTTTATCTTCTACTGGGAATAAAACATGTCTACATTCTACTGGGAATAAAACAAGTTTATCTTCTACTGGAAATAAAACAAGTTTATCTTCTACTGGGAATAAAACAAGTTTATCTTCTACTGGGAATAAAACATGTCTACGTTCTACTGGGAATAAAACAAGTTTATCTTCTACTGGAAATAAAACAAGTTTATCTTCTACTGGAAATAAAACAAGTTTATCTTCTACTGGGAATAAAACATGTCTACGTTCTACTGGGAATAAAACAAGTTTATCTTCTACTGGGAATAAAACAAGTTTATCTTCTACTGGGAATAAAACAAGTTTATCTTCTACTGGGAATAAAACATGTCTACATTCTACTGGGAATAAAACAAGTTAATCTTCTACTGGGAATAAAGCATGTCTACGTTCTACTGGGAATAAAACATATTTATTTTCTACTGGGAATAAAACATGTCTACGTTCTACTGGGAATAAAACACGTAATTTATATACTACTGGGACTAAAACATGTTATTTATGTTCCACTGGTGATAAAATGTTTATGTCCTACTGGGAATAAAACATGCTGTTTATCTTCTACTGGGAATAAAACAAGTTTATCTTCTACTGGGAATAAAACAAGTTTATCTTCTACTGGGAATAAAACATGTCTACATTCTACTGGGAATAAAACAAGTTTATCTTCTACTGGAAATAAAACAAGTTTATCTTCTACTGGGAATAAAACAAGTTTATCTTCTACTGGGAATAAAACAAGTTTATCTTCTACTGGGAATAAAACAAGTTTATCTTCTACTGGGAATAAAACAAGTTTATCTTCTACTGGGAATAAAACATGTCTACATTCTACTGGGAATAAAACAAGTTTATCTTCTACTGGAAATAAAACAAGTTTATCTTCTACTGGGAATAAAACAAGTTTATCTTCTACTGGGAATAAAACAAGTTTATCTTCTACTGGGAATAAAACAAGTTTATCTTCTACTGGGAATAAAACAAGTTTATCTTCTACTGGGAATAAAACAAGTTTATCTTCTACTGGGAATAAAACATGTCTACATTCTACTGGGAATAAAACAAGTTTATCTTCTACTGGAAATAAAACAAGTTTATCTTCTACTGGGAATAAAACAAGTTTATCTTCTACTGGGAATAAAACATGTCTACGTTCTACTGGGAATAAAACAAGTTTATCTTCTACTGGAAATAAAACAAGTTTATCTTCTACTGGAAATAAAACAAGTTTATCTTCTACTGGGAATAAAACATGTCTACGTTCTACTGGGAATAAAACAAGTTTATCTTCTACTGGAAATAAAACAAGTTTATCTTCTACTGGGAATAAAACAAGTTTATCTTCTACTGGGAATAAAACATGTCTACATTCTACTGGGAATAAAACAAGTTAATCTTGTACTGGGAATAAAGCATGTCTACGTTCTACTGGGAATAAAACATATTTATTTTCTACTGGGAATAAAACATGTCTACGTTCTACTGGGAATAAAACACGTAATTTATATACTACTGGGACTAAAACATGTTATTTATGTTCCACTGGTGATAAAATGTTTATGTCCTACTGGGAATAAAACATGCTGTTTATCTTCTACTGGGAATAAAACAAGTTTATCTTCTACTGGGAATAAAACAAGTTTATCTTCTACTGGGAATAAAACATGTCTACATTCTACTGGGAATAAAACAAGTTTATCTTCTACTGGAAATAAAACAAGTTTATCTTCTACTGGGAATAAAACAAGTTTATCTTCTACTGGGAATAAAACAAGTTTATCTTCTACTGGGAATAAAACAAGTTTATCTTCTACTGGGAATAAAACAAGTTTATCTTCTACTGGGAATAAAACATGTCTACATTCTACTGGGAATAAAACAAGTTTATCTTCTACTGGAAATAAAACAAGTTTATCTTCTACTGGGAATAAAACAAGTTTATCTTCTACTGGGAATAAAACAAGTTTATCTTCTACTGGGAATAAAACAAGTTTATCTTCTACTGGGAATAAAACAAGTTTATCTTCTACTGGGAATAAAACAAGTTTATCTTCTACTGGGAATAAAACAAGTTTATCTTCTACTGGGAATAAAACATGTCTACATTCTACTGGGAATAAAACAAGTTTATCTTCTACTGGAAATAAAACAAGTTTATCTTCTACTGGGAATAAAACAAGTTTATCTTCTACTGGGAATAAAACATGTCTACGTTCTACTGGGAATAAAACAAGTTTATCTTCTACTGGAAATAAAACAAGTTTATCTTCTACTGGAAATAAAACAAGTTTATCTTCTACTGGGAATAAAACATGTCTACGTTCTACTGGGAATAAAACAAGTTTATCTTCTACTGGAAATAAAACAAGTTTATCTTCTACTGGGAATAAAACAAGTTTATCTTCTACTGGGAATAAAACATGTCTACATTCTACTGGGAATAAAACAAGTTAATCTTCTACTGGGAATAAAGCATGTCTACGTTCTACTGGGAATAAAACATATTTATTTTCTACTGGGAATAAAACATGTCTACGTTCTACTGGGAATAAAACACGTAATTTATATACTACTGGGACTAAAACATGTTATTTATGTTCCACTGGCGATAAAATGTTTATGTTGTACTGGGAATAAAACATATTTATCTTCTGCTGGGAATAGAATATGTTGATGAAATTCTTGAATCCCTGAATGCTGTTTATTGATATTTTACTTGGTGTCCCAACTTGATGGTATTTTTTTTGTTGTAACACATGCTAGCAGGAGGGGAACAGGGTGAGATTTTTTCTGTCACTTCTTTTTTCACTTTCTTGTTTACCCCAAATCTTTATAAGAAAAACTCTTTAGACATCAAATCTACTGACTGAAATCTGATTTACATTTTCCAGACCCTCTGTGGTGTCTCTTTGTGATGCTAATGTATGAAGAAAGAAAAGTTTTACATTTTAGTCTTGGAGCTTAGTAAAATCAAATAAAGTGATAGAGTGAGTGGAGAGATAAAGGTGATGATGAGGAAGCTGTGTGTGAGCTTCTTATCTCAACAGCTTCATTTGCTGATAGCAGCCACACCTCAGACATCCATCAGCAACACATCCATGCTTACACTCCTCTTCTTGCATATCATAATAGTGTTTATAAGGAAGGAAAATAATAATCTTTGTCAGTATGAGGACGGTTACATCATCAACAAGCTGACGTGTTTGGCAGCATGCATCAGTCTCTGCTGACATCTTCAGGCTTCTCCCTGAAACACACCCCCCAGCAGGACTTTACCAGATATAGGACCAGTATTTATACATGATCTGGTCCATGTGGACCTGCAGAGACGCTTCAGAGACCACAGAGACATGGTCCAGAGAGGTCCACAGAGCTGAACAAATATCAGCATAAGCAGATAGTATGTTTATTTTAGTATATAGTAATGTATAGTTAAATGGTATAAAGGCCTCTAATATGTACTCATCTGCTGGAGCTGTGGAAGTTAGTGATGGGCATATCAGTACCATGGAGTCAGTACTTAGATACCAGCAACACAAAATATCAGATTCAATACTTTTTTAGGTATGGAGATACCACTGTAAAGATACAAAAAATACATTGTTTTCCCACTTCTGAGTGTTTTAGGGAATGAAATGATGTGAAAGCAGCCCACTCAAAAATAGAGGTACCAGTTTGTACTTAAAAGGGTACAAAACTTGTTGCTGGGGGGGTTCCTTTTTGAAAGACATTTCTGTACCTTTGGTCCTGGTCCATTTTTGTACCTTATCAAGCTGTATGAGTTAATAAAGTACAATTAAACCAATTAAAAATGATGAATAAAAGTCAATGAAATAGAAATTATGGCAACAATCAAAGATGCTAATAATAAATGAATAATTATTATATAAATATTAGGCCAAACACAAATATAATTATAAATATAATTATTACTATGATTACTATGATTTTTATTAAAATCATAATAACTATAATTATACTACTGTTTAGAAGTACTGCTATTTATAGTTATTGTACAAGCTACGCACATTTTTCAATGCTGCAGGTGCTCTTAGGGTTGAAATGGTACAAATTTGTACTTTATATCACTTTGGACCCTTTTTCAAGGCAAGGCAAGTTTATTTGTATAGCACATTTCATGTACAGAACAATTCAAAGTGCTTTACATAAAACATTATAAGCAAAAGGGAGAAGAAAACAAGTAGAAGCATGATTCAAAATTAAAAGCATTTAAGATTAAAAAGAGAGAATACAGAGACGTGCGGATTTTAACTTTTGAATAAAATCTACGTAAATGCAACTGAGAACAGGTGGGTCCTCAGCGTGGATTTAGTAGGTTCATACTGGGTCAAGAGGTCACTGATGTATTTTGGGCCTAAACCATTCAGAGCTTTATAGACCAGCAGCAGAACTTTAAAGTCTATTCTCTGATGGATCGGCAGCCAGTGTAAAGACCTGAGAACTGGACTGATGTGGTCCACTTTTCTGGTCTTTGTGAGAACTCGGGCAGCAGAGTTCTGAATGAGCTGCAGCTGTTTAACTGATTTTTTAGGTAGACCAGTAAAGACGCTGTTACAGTAGTCAAGCCGACTGAAGATGAATGCATGGACTAGTTTTTCCAGATTTTCCTGAGACATCAGATCTTTTATCCTTGAGATGTTCTTCAGGTGATAGTAGGCTGATTTAGTGATCGCTTTGATGTGTTTTTCAAAGTTTAGGTCTGAGTCCATCACTACACCCAGATTTCTGGCCTGATTGGTGGTTTTTATGTGGATGGACTGAAGTTCTGTGAGAACCTGCTGTCGTTTCTCTTTGGCTCCAAAAACAATCACCTCAGTTTTGTTTTTGTTCATAGTTTAAAAGGTACACTCTGGCCTCATACAAAAAAATGTACCTACAGGTACAGAAATGTTCTTGTCTTGTACCTCTGTTTTTGAGAGTGTGTGTGTCACATGATGGTGGTAGCCAATCAGATGTCATGATGATGCTGCTACTGTCAGTGATGATAATGATTTGTTATTTTTCAGTGGATTAATGCAGGTTATTGTACATTATGTTTGGTAGATTTATGAAACTAGTATATGTTAAATTTGACCCTTTTCCACTGAATAAGTTTAATAATCTAACTGAAGTTACTTGGTAACTGAAAGAATCTTACCTTTGTTTAATTTACTCATGAATGTGATTTATTATTGTTTTAAATGCATTTCTTTCCAGTACTGCTGTTCTCAAATTTTACTCATATGTAATATTGCCCTTGCATTCTAGATATCAATGCCAACTGTAAAATTATGTAAATTTTCTTTTAAGGGACAAAAAGTATTGGTATTGATATCGCTGAAAAAGTACCATAAACTACTGGTATCGTATCAACAGCAAAAATCTGGGTATCACCCATCCCTATTGACCTATGGCTAAACCACGCCCCCAAACGCGATGAGCCAATCACAGTGCGCACAGCTATCCCATACACTCGGACATTCTCTGCTTGAACGTCCATTGAAATGCATTGAAGTTAGTCCGTTTTTGTTCGTTTTTATGTGTTCTAGTTTAAAATGGTCAAACGTGTGCATGGGGTACATGCAACTCCGATACTAGGTATCCTGAGAGGCTGGGTGACAGGGCGTATTTTTTTGCCTTTTACCAAGTCACATCAAGCCAAAGTTATGCGGCAGACCACAACATCAACTGAACGTGGATAAAATGAACAAGGATGTCTACATCTGTTCTAAGGTAAGGCAACATCGTATTTGAGGCACATGTTGTCACTTTGCTTGAAAGAAATATGAAGTTACCTTCCCTAACGTTAGTTTAAGTTGGCTAACGCTAGCTAAACATGCTAGTTTTGGTACGTGTTAACGGTACATAAGACGCTGTCGTGTAGTACAGGTGTGGTGTAGTAACGTCGATAACGACACGCCTCTGGCTTCCAAGCTGCAGCCAGACTGCTCCGCTTCCGTGGCTGTTTGATCAGTTTTTGTCAGATGATCACTTTTTGGCACAACAGCAGCAGCCGTGCAGCAGTTTGTGCAAGAAACTGAGGAAGCGACACGAGTCACATTCAGAGATTCACAGGCTGATTTCTACTCCCAGTTTAAGACTTCTGAACAATTTCTTTTTGTTTGTTTGTATTGTTTTTATGTTTTTTAATTTATCTCGTCATGGTCTCTCTGTCTGATCACGCGTCTGTTGTCCGTGTTGACAGCTGTCATCTCCCGAAATGTCACATAGCGCCTGTCACCGAATGTTGTTTGTCCGAGTGAGTGGAGGGGGCGTGGCTTAGCCATAGGTCAATTGGAAGTACTGGACAGGAGGAGACTGGGTAAACTGGTAAGGAGGACCACCTCTGTTTACTTTTCTATTGGACTCCAAATACAAATTCAGTTCAGTTTTATTTGTACAGGACTGATTTATTTACGTACAGACAGTCCACTTCAGCCCGATTCACTGTAGTCCAGTCCTGCAGCAACTGTGTAATGCTTTCATGATTTTATATATTTCAGTGTGTTTCAGAGAAATGCAACAATGATAGAAATGATGTTTTATAAATGTTGTGGATCTACTGGACCTCTGATGACATGTCAAATATGTGGTGAAGCTGCTCTGAAGTTTGGGATTGTTGCAGACCTGCAGCTTATTGCATCAAACAGAATGACAACATGGCCGTGGATTATATTTCTAACATAACAACATGTTTGACTTCAAGCAGGAAGTGAACGAGTGTAATGGTCGTTTAATGCCAGCCATTTTTATCAAGCCACACAGACGACCGTCAGCTGGTGAAATCCCAGCAGGGAAGTTTGTGCCTCTGTGCTGATCAGCTGTTTGGATGGATTTCTATAAAAGTCATTGGTGTGTGTATGTGCATGTGTGCGTGACATAATATGAAAGTTTTGCAATGCCTTTCTTCTGACTTGCCGGTCCAGACCACATATTCCCCTGGAGGAACACACAAAAAACTCTGGGGTCAAACTGTTGGGTTAAAAAGGGACCAACTAATTTCTGGGTTATTTCATCTAAGACATTTGGGTTGTTGACCCAACTTCTGGGTTAAAATAACCCAACATTGTAGTTGATGAAACCCAACTTCTGGGTTAAAATAATCCTAAATTGTAGTCAGTATAACACAACTTCTGAGTCAAATATTCAACCCGAAAGTTGGTTCAACGAAATAACCCAATTTTCTGGGTTTAAGTAACCCAGAAATTGGTGCCCTTTTAACCCAGCAGTGGGTCAAAAATAACTGACCCAGGACCCAGGACGACCCACATTACTGAGTAAAGGACTCATCACTGGTGTTTTCTTATTAAGCAGAAGATATATTTCTGGTTTACATAACGATGTTCTGCTAGAATCTATGTGTACAAAAATCAGGTCATCACCACTGAAATGTCAGATCAGGCCAGGACCTGCTAGGACCACCGTGACTGGACAACCTCACAACAACAACCATGCAAAGCCAGCAGACATAAGCCCTGGTACAGAGGACCTGTGAGGAAAACAGCCATATTTTTCTTAAAAACCCTCCATGAGGCATTTGGAGGGGTTCAGAATGAAAATACAACCTTTCCTTAAAAATACATATTTGGCCTGAAAATAAATATAAACTCAGTTTTAATGGGTTCTACCATGGCGTTATGTTTGCATCTACAAGCCAATACAGGCCACCATTGCGTCTCTGTGTTGCAATGGGGAAGTGAAGTCAAACCCATCTACTTCTGGCCCATGGGACCTTAGGGTAGGTCACATGGACACTTTTGTCACGATTACAAGAGATCTGTATTTTTTGCGCCTTGTGACCGGGCCAAAATTCTGGGACAGTTGTCAGAGTGGAGCGGTTGGAAGAGGCCGGCTGCACGATTGCAAAAAAAAAAAGAACTATTACAATTGGAGTGTACCAATTCATTATTAAATTGATCACAATGGTGTGCTGCCCTGTGGACGTGACGTTAAATGATGCTACATCCGCAGTTTTGATACAGGAAGAAGACGGTCGCGGTAAATTCAAACACTGTGAGCGATAGTTATGGATTCTTCTGCCGTCAGCAAACGATCCAGATCAACTGAAAGACACTAAAAAGTGTAACTACAAAGAAAAAGTGTAGTAAACAACATTATAGCTTCAGTTTGTGCTCCCGTGATGGCTTGGCTCATGACTGCAGTTACCTGAAGCGGCAGTCACAGCAGTCACGAGTTTCATTTCTTAATCTTGCCTCTAGTAGCTTTAAATGGAAATTTTTTGTGCAAAGAAAAAATAAAAAAATGGCAGAGATTTTAGATTATTTCAGGTTTGCTTAAAGCAGCTCTGTGGACCACAGCTCTTGTCACGGGTGACATGATGAGACTTTAGCCCCGTTTCCACCAGCGGGTCTGGGTCGGGTCGGGCCGGATCGGTCCTCGTTTTTTTGCGTCTCCACAGATAAAAACTGGGACGGGTACCCTTATATCCGACCCGACCCGGCCTACTTTTTTGGCACCCTTCGGTAGGGGTACTGATCTAACCGATCCGGACCAAAGAGGTGGAGCTAACACAAATCTCACTTCCTGCGTGACCAAGCGTAAAAACAAAGCTGGGGTGACTCCTTTTTTGTTTCTGTCATGTGTGGCGCGGTGTTTTGGCGTTACACAGCGATGATGTCACGCGACCACGAAGCAGCGCTGTCCAGCGCCTCGAGAGTAGAGTACAGTTTGCTGTGGGGACGCAGCGTGAAATCAACATATCCGTACCAAAACCCACCCGGTCCGGCCTGGCCCGCGGGTGGGAACGGGGCTTTTTAACGCATGGAGCTGCAGTCACGTCTGCTGGATTATTCTTCCTTCATCAGTGTTTGCTTCACAAAGCTGTGATGTCCAGAACAGAGACAGCTGCTCCTCGGGTCTTCATGGGACTTCTCAGACAGAGGATTTTTCTGGCTGCTTCAAAGCTGACTTGCAGTTCTAAGTCCGGGTCTAACCTGTAAGGTCTGATGCCCCCATATTCCTCAGCATCATCACACTCTTCCCAACTGGCTGATGATCCACCACACAAACCAGTTCCAACTGGCTGTTCTGGAGCATCTTTTATGTTCTTCACTACTTTGATTATTCATGTAAAACACCCACTGAGCTTGTTTTTTTGTCTAAAAGATGTCTGATAGACGTTTAATGGTCCTTTAATGGACATCTAGGCTAAAATCGGTCTACTACTGGTCTAAAAATGAAAGTTTTTTTTTTAGCCGTCTAAGCTTAGACTAACTTAGACCAAATGTAAACTATACTTTACATTGATCAATGACTGGCCAAATGTTTTGATCCAACATTTGGCCATCATTTATACAGCCAACAGTTGTTGTTTTTTTTAAATTTAGTATTTGATAATAACGGATTAAATTATAACGTGTAGATTCAGGCTAAAATATAGACTGAATACAGGTGAACTTCGGTCTAAACTTAGACGAGACGTGTAATAGACGTCTTTGGCTCGCAGGGCAATGAGCCGATCGCAATCTGCTTCTACGTGTGACGTTGTCTCATGGAGAAGCTAATTGCTTACGGCTAGTGAGCTGCATCTTTTAAACATCGGATATTCACGTGAATATAAGTCTGACTGGCTTCACTGTCTCAGGACTGCTAGTGTGGAACTCTGTGGGGTAAATTGTGATGGACAGTTTACTCTTTAGATGATCTACAGACATTTCCCAGTATTTATATCCCATCCAGGAGGTTTACAATCTGCCACTAAATGTCGTGTTTATTCAGACACGCTATCTGGTAAATCCACAATGACCCATGATAACATCATTATTTATCCCATTTCACTATCACTACTATGTTGCTAAGAGACCTCTATTTGGACCTGGAAGTGATGATGAAGACACTTCCTGTCAAACATTCCAACAATCAGAGAGCTTAAATTGACAGTAACGTCCAATCACGAGCAGCCAAAGATCAACAAGCGAGCAGAAAGTTCTGTGTGTGTCTGAAAAGAGGGGAAATAATGGTCCTCTATGGCTGGAATAAAGAAAGAAGAGCTTTCTGATGCAGCTGAGGTGGATTTGGTTTGTGAGGTTAGAAGGTAAATAGTAGCAGAAATAACTGGAGATGAGGGAAAAGTGGAAACATGGAAATAGTTTCTGTTGCGTGTTTGTTTCAATGCCTGAAAGCAAAGACTGGAGAGATAATACGCAGATGAGAAAAGGTTTCACTGTTGATCTGTGTGGTATTTCTACAAATGTCTGTTAGTAATAAATTATGGTTTCTGGTTCTGGTTGGTCTTTATGGTGCTATATCTATTGATACATTCATTTTACATAATTTTAGCCTCATAATCTGACAGCTGAGGCTGAACTGGAACATAAAACCAGGCAAAGCAAAGACAGAAAATATGGCCTGGAGTGTTAGGGCCTCATTTTTACTGAAATTTATCTCTGTTTCTGAACAGATCTGGAACTCATTTATGGATTTAATCTAAATGTTTCCTCCTCAGGAGGCCGATACAGCCATCTATATCAGAGCAATTTGTTGAGTTCATTGTGGAAAGCTTTATTCTAACATAAACCATAACCCAACTACAATCCACATCATACCCACAGAAACAATGCTTTGCCTCATTAGGTTGGACTGCGGACCCCCATGAGGACTACTGGCCCCGAAAAGGTCAGTGATCATACCACACAAGCTCCAACGAGGGAATGCACACACAGTCACACAGGCCATGCTGGAAGTGTAAAGACAGTTAAGCTGTGGGTAAAATCCTGGAGCCTTTTGGTTAAGCCATGTGACAGCAGTGCTTATGTGCAGCGCTGCGTGTATGTGTGTGTGCGTGCGTGCGTGTGTGTGTTAACACAGGACCGATGCATGAGAACAGGAAAATAAAACTTAGTATCTCTGACATAAAAGATGTTCACTGAAACAGTATCTAATGTTAAATTACAATATCAGACTGTGTTCAGCAGCTATGTCTAATATCTACGTGTGTGTTCTGTTTTGCATGTTTGCATGTTTAACCAACAAAGAGAGGACATTTTGGCCGGTCCTCACTAAAAAAAAACAAAACAGGAAAAACCCATTTTTGAGGGTCAAGATTTGGTTTTAGAGTTTAGGTTACAATTAGCTTTAGGTTAGGGTTAGGGTTAGGTTTAAGCAATTAGTTGTGGTGGTTAGGGTTAGGGGCTAGGAAATGCATTATGTCAATGAATGTCCTCACAAAGATAGAAGTACAAGTATGTGTGTGTGTGTGTGCATGACTGCATGGGTTGATATATGGGAGTGGAGGGGACAGGCTTCCAATTTTGTCAATGTTTTTAATGTATTTCATGCTGTTGAGGACTTTGTGTTGCAGTTTTTTGCATGAAAAGTGCTGTAGAAATAACATTTGATTTCATTTATGTTTTTGTGTTTTTTGCCTACCTGCAAAACAAATTTCCCTCAAGGGACAATGCAGTCGTAGAACACTTTGCAAAAGTATTAACCCATATATTTTCCTGTTATTTCACATTGAAACAAACCTTTTAAATGGATAAGTTCGAGTATCTCGGGGTCTTGTTCACCAGTGAGGGAAGAATGGAGCGGGAGACTGACAGGTGGATCGGTGCGGCGTCTGCAGTGATGCTGACTCAGCATCGGTCTGTCGTGGTGAAGAAAATTATTTGTAAAAAAGAAATTATATATTGTTGACAATGAGAAATAAATCTGTTATAAACACACACAAAAGTACAGAAAAGTACCGTTGGGTACTGGTACCGATTTGCAGGTGCTGGAAGTTGGTGCTGTATCGATTAAAATGCGAACGGTACCCATTCCGAGGGACGGCCCCTTTGTTTCTGTCTGGTGTGGTGCTTTGGTTAAAAGGCGTTGCACTGCAATGATGTCACACGTAGCAGCACTATCCGGTTAATACCCCACCACCAGGGTAAGGGTACAGTATGCTGTGGGGACACGTGATATTGACATATCCGTACCAAAACCAACCGACCTGGAACGACCCAACCCAGACCTGCAGGTGGAAACGGGGCTAAAGTAGCGCTGCTGCTCCTCCACATCCAGAGGAGCCAGATGAGGTGGCTCGGGCACCGGGTCAGGATGCCTCCTGGACGCCTCCCTGGTGAGGTGTTCTGGAGAAGACCCAGGACACGCTGGGGGGACTACGTCTCTCTCTGCTGGCCTGGGAACACTTTGGGATCCCGGGATGAGCTGGTGGATGTGGCCGGGGAGAGGGAAGTCTGGTCTTAGGCAGCTGCCCCTCAGACCCGACCTCAGATGGGCAGCAGGAAAATGAATGGATGGACAAAAAAAGAAATTAGAGCACGTATTTACTCCTTCAGCCCTCAAGATCTGCTGTTGCTAATTAACTCCAGAGTCAATATCACTTCTTAGCGCGCAGTTGAACCATAAATATGAGAAAGCTGATAAAGCATTTTTAACTATGTCAAAGTTAAAAAAGCCTTGTGAGAAAGAGATCCCTGATATAAATCTTAATTAAAATCTACATTACCTCACCACTGTGTGAGGCTCCATGACCAAAACTAAATAGATGAGGGAACAAGTAGTGATGAAACTTACAGAAGAAGAATGGAAAAGGTGATGGAGAGGATTCATTTCACTCATTTAACCCTTTAAAACACGTCGTACTAAAGGCAACATGGAGCTGGAAACTCCATTTAGAAAGTGCTGTCTTAAAAAGGATAATGCGAGCGGAGTGGAAGGAGAGGGGAGGGGGGGGGGGGGGGGGGGGGGGGGGGGAACAAAGCTGACTGTCCGTGAACAGGAACTTTAATACTCACTCGTCTGGACATTCACATGGCCTCATCATTGCACAACAGATCATATTATACCCCCAAAACCCCAGAAAAGTGCAATTTGATGTCATGGCACCTTTAACGTGTTGCAGCATCAGCGTGAATGAACAACGAAGGGGCGGGGCTATTTTCAAAACTCAACATATCTGGTCCACAAACCCTCATGGGAAATACAAATGCAGCAGGAATTTAACTTTTTTTGATTGTTATCCTACAAATTCGAATTATGTGCTTTACTGCTTTTGTTATGTTCACATTCAGAGAAAGTTGTTGAGAAATTCTTTTCAGTTTGTACATTAAAGTTGCACAATGAGTGAAGTCCAAGTGCATAAACTCACTATCACATTCACGTATAATGTGTTACACAGAACCAAACTGGTACATTAAGTACCACTTTGGCTTGGTACTAAATACACTGCCTGGCCCCAAAAAAAGTCGCCACCTGGATTTAACTAAGCAAATAGGTACGAGCCTCCTATTGGATAATTACTGCATGGGCCATTATCTTTCAGCTGGCAACAAGTTATTTAACCCCAACTGATGCAATGAGTTGCTTCTCATTTCCTAAACAACCATGTGGAAAGACACATCCGTGGTCGTGGAAAAGATGTTAGTCTGTCTGAGAAGGGTCAAATCATTGGCATTAAGAGGTGAAAACATCTAAGGAGATGCAGAAACTACTAAAACTGGGTTCAGAACAGTCCAACGCATTATGAAAAACTGGAAAGATAGTGGACCATCGTCTTCCAGGAAGAAATGTGGCCGGAAAGGCAGATGAAGTGATGCAGCATCATGCCTAGTGCTACTGTATGAGCCTGTGGGGGCAGTGTGATGATCTGGGGTTGCTGCAGTTGCTCAGGTCCAGGTGCAGCAACAGTATGAGCTCAGATAATGAGGTCAGCTGATACCTGAATATACTGAATGAGCAGGTTATTCCATCAATGGATGTTTCTTTCCTGATGGCACGGCCATATTCCAAGATGACCGTGCCAGAATTTATCGGGCTCAGATTGTGAAAGATGGTTCAGGGATCATCAGACATCATTTTCACACATGGATTGGCCCCCACAGAGTCCAGACCTGAACCCCAATGAGAATCTTTGGGATGTGCTGTGGTCAGACTCTACAATCATCATCAAGATCTTGGTGAAAAATTGATGCAAAAGGATGCAAATAAATCTGGTGACATTGCAGAAGCTTCTGGAAACACAGCGAATGCTGCTGCAATCAAAGCTGAAGACGGTCCAACGAAATGTTAAATGTTTGACCTTTTTTTGTTGGCGACTTTTTTTTTGGGCCGGGCAGTGTATAATGTATTGATTAAAGTATATTTAAAATTTTACTTTGTACTGAATTAGAAATTTAACTTGAGAAAGAAATGCATGTAACAGACTTACAACAATTCAATAAGTTTATTCCAAAATAAAAAAAAAAGTCGTAACAAAATGATAAAGATTGTTCTCGGGGTTTGTTATGAATCATATTCTTACTTTGTATGAATGGAATTTCTTTCATTGTTTTAAGGTAAAAGATACAGTATATTTCCACTAAATCAGAATTTATGGTTTCAACCACATCATAAATTTAATTTGAGATAAACGTGTGCGATTTGGTATCGATCCAATACCAAGTAAATAAAGGGCTAGTTTTGTTGATACCGATACAGATACTTTTTTAATGGGGCTGTCAAATGAACCGATTTATGCAAAGAGATTATTTTGTGGAATCTATACACTATTTGTTTAACTCATTAATGCAGTGGTACTCAAACTGGGGGGTGGGCCCCCCAGGGGGGGCTCAGGGCTTTGTCAGGGGGGCCCCAGCCAGGCCTACAGTTATTGTACTTCTAACAAAAGTGGGCATATTCTTTAAAATACTAATGAACAAATGATGATGACTCAAAAGGCATTGCCCCCCTCCCAAATGCAGTGCATTTTTTCATGTATCTCATGGTAAATGGTTGGGTGCATTTGGTAGCAGTGGTAGGATGGGGGGGCTTGACATTATAATTTCCAATGAAAAGGGGGCCCTGCAAAAGAGTTTGAGAACCACTGCATTAATGCATGGGCTCTCATTGGCTGATCTTAATTGTGGGCAATGTTCTTGGTTCACATTGAGCCACTTCCCATCTGGCCTTCACAGAAGTTATGAAGTTAAAATACCGAAAGAAACACATCCAAAATGTTTTTTAGAGAGAGACGGTCCTGTTTATCTGTAGGAGACAACAGGACGTCACAATTACCGCAATCAGTGGGTGAATCAGTGAGTTCGTCGCCACGAAGCTGTCAATCAAAACAGGAGCGTGTTGTCAGCCGTTTCCCGCAGCAGTGTCTCATAACAGATTCTGCAAATTTAAATCAGCTGATCAGTGAATTCATTTGTCCTAATTTAACAAACATAAACCAGAGACAGGATTCAGGTGGAGATGAGTGAATAAAATCCTGGTTTTATAGCAGTTTGCTTCTGAAGTGTCTCTGTGAAGGAGATCACTGCAGAATGACGGCATCCATCCTCCCCTCTCCTCATCAGGAGGCAACAAGATGATGTCACCTTTACATAAATAAATGTGCACATTCTCTTAGCCCATGAATCAGAATTTGGAAATGCACCCGTCAAAAAAGAGGAAAGTTTTGTGAATTCCTGCATGTCCCCTAAAACCCAGAAACTCATCATGATAATAAGAGGAGATAAATCTCTCCATCTTGGGTATCATGATGTGATATACTGCAGATGTTCTGCAGGTTTATTTCCATTCATTTTACTGGGTCTGACGTCTTTATAGTTCTTTTTTTACAAAAATGTTCCGAATTTTACATCCAAATATCTGCAGGTGATTTTCTCTGCAGGTCTGGGATCAGTACGTGTTAGAACGTGTGACAGTGATGCTGAGATTGTGTCCAGATGAAGCTCCTACACATGCTGTGTCGAACATTTATCAGTTTTTATGAGCTATAAATGTTCTGCTTAGTTGTTCTCATGAATCTTATGGGATCTGCTGTCTGTAAATAGGGTTTTAATTTTACAATCCAAAACTTTAAAGGCTGTTTTCTCAAAATGAGTTTTTTCTCTTACTCCGGGTAAAAAAAATCTCCACTTCAGGAGCACTTACAGAAACCTAACTTTCAAGTTGTGCTCCTGACTGTATTCTTAAAGTTTTTACAGAAAGATTTTTTGATATCTCATTCACAGCCTGATTTATAGAACATTTCATCCCAAAAGTGTGCCAAAAAAGTTTTTTCTGGTTGCTGACAGTATATTCTAAATTGTGAAATGATCTATAGAGATTTCCAAAATCCCCTCTGTGAAAACTTTTGACTTTAATATGTGAACAAAATTCAAAAGAAACTTTGAACCTGGCTTAATCCTGAGTTAAGATTTTTTTCCCCCTAGAAATGTATGCAAATAAGCACATTTTTGGCTATATAACACCTAATTTGCATATTTAAACATAAAATTTCAGAAATCTTCCAATGCAAAAAATGATAGCCATAATATGTGGAATAACCAGGAATATCGAAATATCTTTTTTTCAGTGTAGCTGGACACATCTCCTGGTGTAGACGTGTCCAACTCAGAGTTTCCATTGAGTTTTTTTTTCTAAAACTACATTATCCAAATCTTCCCAGGAGTAAAAGGCTGATGAAATAGATGTGAAGGCAGTTTAAATCTGATCTTTGCAGTATAATACAGTGATCGCATGGAGCTTCTGAACAAGAAATACTTTAGTTTTCACAATCAGCAGCAGAAGAGAAGGCAGAGCAGAAAAGAAAGGAGGGAACATTAGATTGGGATATAATAAAAGAGGTGGAGGGAGGAGGTGGGGTTAAAAGAGGAGATAAAAGAGAAGAGAAAGGACGAAAAGTTGAAAAGGGGAGCAGTTCACAGAGAAATGAGAGAGGGAGGTTGGAGTACGTAGCAAGCCCAGAGAGAAGCTGCCGCAGGGTTTACTGGTTTGTTTGGTTTGCTGCCACTTTACTGGTGTCAGGTGATGAACGCGGCTCGCATCCACGACAAACAGAAGCTGAAGTCGTTCTGGGAGCAGAGGATCGTTCAGCACGGCGAGCAGATGGAGGAGGAGGAGCACCGCATGAGGAGCAGCGCGCTGGGAAGGTCAGTAGATGCATCCCAGATCTCCCAGTCTCCCTGCTGCTGGGATGAGGAATGGAACATTTAAATGATCTGCACTGATGCATCAATTCAGAGATCAATGATCCAATAACAGTAACAGTCGTCCTCATACCCTCCAATTAAAGAAAAGGCTTCATTTAAAATAGTAATTTAAACAACAAGCAACTGAAGAAACTAATGATATATATATATATATATATAAATAAAACAACAAAACTGTCCCAGATACATTAGAGCATCTTTCCCATGAACATTGGACAAACATACCTGTCAACAGGTGCAGACGTCTTTTTGAACATTAGAGAAAACACCTGATTGCCGTGATCGCCTCAAAGTGTTGCTTAAAATTTTAGCTTCGAAGCCCCATCATGCTTGTTTGTTTTATTTTTGAGTGTTTGTTTTAAATACTTCTTTCAAACCACAATGCAAAATCAATGTCATGATTTTCAAAGAATCTTAATTAACTACTTTTTTCAATTTCAGCTCATTTCACTGAGAGCTGATTTTTTTCCCCTTCCTTAATTGGAGGGTATGAATGATTTTGTCTATTCTGATGATGTTTGTAGCTTGACATGAATGAAAGTGACTGAACATAAATGATGTTGTGGCAGCACTACTACAGTACACTATAGTACCAGGGCTGAACCAGTACACAAAATTCACGTTTCAGTTTTTGTCTGTACGGTAATGGAAAAAAATATATTAATATGTTTTATTAACAAGTTCACTAAAATTAAACAAAGCTTTTTTTTGTTTTTACATTTTTTTGAATGAAAAAATACCCATAAATAAAGAAAACATTTTAATATAAAATCCTGCTGCTTTTTTTTTCTTTTACACTTTTTAATTAAAATAGGAATGAAAAAACATGCTTTCACATCTAAAGTGAAACCATCACTCATGTAACTCATCCTCATCACAAAAACTAAACATCACAGACTAAATGTTACTTAGCATGCTGGGGAGGGGGGTAGTGACATTCTTGTTTTACCTTTCAAGTCTTCTCAATTTCATCATAATTAAGCTCTGAAATCATCATGCAGATGGTGAATTATGATCCAATCCTCAATCTGATCTTTCAGCCTGATTAACCATCAGTAGCTATGTGAGGCTTTAATGTACAGCTGTGTGAAAAAGTTTTCGCCCCCTTCCTGATTTCTTGCTTTTTTGCATGTTAGTCACACTTAAATGTTTCAGATCAAACAAATTTAAATGTGAGACAAAGATAATAGAAGTAAACACAAAATGCAGTTTTTAAATGAAGATTTTTTTTTTTTTAATGGGGGAAAAAAATTCAAACCTCCATGGCCCTGCGTGAAAAAGTGATTGCCCCCTAAACCTAATAACTGGTTGTTCCACCCTTAACAGCAACAACTGCGATCAAGCGTTTGTGATAACTGGCAGTGAGTCTTCTACAGCGCTGTGGAGGAATTTTGTTCCACTCATCTTTGCAGAATTGTTGTAATTCAGCCACATTGGAGGCTTTTCCAGCATGAACCGCCTTTTTAAGGTCATGCCACAGCATCTCAATGGGATTCAGGTCAGGACTTTGGTTAGGCCACTCCAAAGTCTTCATTTTGTTGTTCTTAAGGTCATTCAGAGGTGGACTTGCTGGTGTGTTTTGGATCATTGTTCTGCTGCAGAACCCAAGTCCGCTTCATCTTGAGGTCACCAACAGATGGCCGGACATTCTCCTTCAGGATTTTTTGGTAGACAGCAGAATTCATGGTTCCATTTACCACAGCAAGTTTTCCAGGTCCTGTAGCAGCAAAACAGCCCCAGACCATCACACTACCACCACCATATTTTACTGTTGGTATGATGTTCCTTTTCTGAAATCTTGTGTTACTTTTACGCCAGATGTAATGGGACCTACACCTTCCAAAAAGTTCAACTTTTGTCTCGTCAGTCCACAGAGTATTTTCCCAAAAGTCTTGGGGATCATCAAGATGCTTTCTGGCTAAACTGAGCCGAGCCTTTATGTTCTTTTTGCTCAGCAGTGGTTTTGGTCTTGGAACTCTGCCATGCAGGTCATTTTTGCCCCCCAGTCTCTTTCTGATGGTGGAGTCATGAACACTGACCCTAATTGAGGCAAGTAAGGCCTGCAGTTTTTAGATGTTGTTCTGGGGTCTTTTGTGACCTCTTGAATGAGTCGTGGCTGTGCTCTTGGGGTAATTTTGGTCGATCGGCCACTCCTGGGAAGGTTCACCATTTGTGGATAATGGTTCTCACTGTGGTTCTCTGGAGTCCCAAAGCTTTAGAAATGGCTTTGGAACCTTTTCCAGACTGATAGATTTCAATTACTTTGTTTCTCTTTGGATCGCAGCATGATGTCTAGCTTTTGAGGATCTTTTGGTCTACTTAACTTATTCAGGCAGGTCCTATTTAAGTGATTTTTTGATTGAGAACAGGTGTGGCAGTAATCAGGCCTGGCAGTGGCTAGAGAAATTGAACTGAGCTTTCCAAAGATGTGACAGTTTACTTATATTTTAACAGATGGGGCAATCACTTTTTCATACAGGGCCATGGAGGTTTGGACCCCCCCCCCCCCCCCCCCCCCTTACTAACAAAAATCTTCATTTAAAAACTACATTTTGTGTTTACTTGTGTTATCTTTGTCTCACATCTGAAACATAAGTGTGACAAACAAGCAAAAAAAAAAAAAAAATCAGAAATCAGAGAGGGGCAAACACTTTTTCACACAGCTGTAACGCTGCTCAGCTTTTTACAGGGTGGTTGTGATTGTGAGGCAGAGATTAGCATCAGAAACCAGGATTTCCCCTGAGCGCAGAAAGCCAGGGAAGGTTGATCTTTAGCCACCGCAGTCAGGAATAATTGTGTTACAGAGAGAAAGGAATGGTGTGTGTGTTTCTTTATTAGGTGTAGGATTAAGCGTGTTGTGTCTGTATTAGCTCGCGTCTGTCTGCCAGCTCGCTCTACCATGTGTGGATTAATCTGCAGCATTCTGCTCATCTGTCCTCACATATTCACTCTGATCTGCAGGATTCAGATGTGCTGCCGAGCCGGCGCTCATCAACATTCTCAGGCCGCGGTGTGGTGACGGACAGACAAGCTGTAAACTCTGCCGGCCATTTCCCAACTTATCCATTTACAGGGCACCTGAAAAGATGACCGAAACAAATAAGCATTCCTTTCATCCATCTTGTTTCAGACCTGCTGCACAGTTTTATCAGAACTTTTCTCAGGTTTCATTTTCATTTGAATGATTTTCCTACTGCATCAAACATGCCGGGCTGGATTTTTCAGACATATCAATAAAATAATGGATAAAACAGGCAAATATTTCAGCGTAACAAGGTATTCTTGGAGGTTTGGGTTGGAATAGTTTACTCTGTGAATCACAGATACCCGAATACCTGGAAAGCAGTTTTATATCCACTTCATCAGGACCCCTTTTCCTCCAGAACTGCTTTATTTCCTCGTGTGATCGATTCAACAAGGTGTTGGAAACATGAAAGCATCACACAGTTGCTGCAGATACTGTCCATGCACATGGAAAGAGATCTGGAGAGGAGGGCAACAGGTCTACCAGGTATCATGACTGGAGCCCTGCGTTTGTTAAGGTGGACTCGCAGCCTCAGTGAATATTGATAAAGGTTCCATGTGTCCTTGGATCCATATATGTGGGAGAATCTGGTTTCAACCATCTAATTCAGGAATCACCAAATCTAGACCTCTTAGGCCGGTGTCCAGCTGGTTTTCACTGTGTTCTTGTGCCAACATACCTGGTTCAAATTAATGAGTCATTGTGCAGAACTTCATTGGCTGTTGGATCCATTTAATTTGAGTCAGGTGTGCTGGAGCCGGGGAATGTTGAAAACCTTCTGAACTCTGGCCCAAGAGGTTCAGATTTGGTGATTCCTGATCTAATTGTTATGCATTTTAAAGCTGAGAGTATTTCTCTGCCTTTCTGTTAAAGGATAACTTTCTTTTTTTCAAGCTGGACCTTATTTCTACGAGTTTACATGTGCATTTACTTTCCAGTAAAATTTCTGTATCAGTTTGACTTCTTCGGAAGATATTTAGTTGAGTCGCTCTTTGGTGTACATCCATATAATGGGAGAGGTGGGGCAGCCTGTCTATAAGGCATAACTGCAGCAGAACTCCTTCATTTCACCAATACGTTCAGCAGAATGAACAACTGAATGAGTACTATTGTCCTGTGAGTTCAGAGTTAGCTCTCCGTTAGTTATTGGGGGGTTTCTCTGGACTCTACAGGCACCAGACACCAACAAACTACAGTCTATGAAACTCTGAACTCGCAGGACAACAGTACTTGTTAGTTCATTCTACTTAAAGTATTGGTGAAATGAAGGAATTTTGTTGCAGATAATGCCTTATAGAGAGGCTGCCCTGCCTGTGTCATTATGTGGATGCACGCTGAAGGGTGACTCAATGTAATTTGTTCTGAAGGAGTCAAAGTAATACAGAAATTTTACAGGTGAGTAAATGCACGTATAAACTCCTAGGAATAAGGTCCAGGTTGAAAAAAAAAAAAAAGTTGTCCTTTAATTACTTTGGGTTTTTCTCCCAGTAATCCCCTTTCTTCTTCATTTTGATGCTCAGTTTGAACTTCAGCAAATTATCAACCATGTCCGTCCAAGTGCCTCCTGGAGAATAGACAATTAAATTCTTACAAATATTCAGCATAAACTGACTTTACCTGCTAAACCTCAGATGTCCAAGTGCAAAGTATCTCATAAGGTACATCTACGTGTTCTGTATGATGTTCTACAGCACGGATCACCATATCTGGACCTCTTAGGCCAGTTTCCAGATGGTTTTCACTGCGTTCTTGTGCCAACACACCTGACTCAAATTAATGTGTCATTGTGCAGAACTTCACTGGCTGTTGGATCCATTTAATTTGAGTCAGATGTGCTGGAGCAGGGAAATGTTAAAAACCTCCTGGATACTGGCCCAAGAGGTCTGAATTTGATGATTCCTGATCTAATTGTTATGCATTTTAAAGCTGCTTTGAACAATATTTTTATAAGGCATTTCTCTGCCTTTCTGTCAGTTACTTTGGTTGCTCCCAATAATCCCTTTCCTTCTAATTCTGATGCTCAGTTCGAATTTAAGCAAGTTGTATCGACCATGTCTGTCTAAGAACCACCTGGAGAATAGACAATTAAATTCTAACAAATATTCAGCATAAACTGACTTTACCTGCTAAACCTCAGATGTCGAAGTGCAAAGTCGCTCATAAAGTACATGTATGTGTTCTGTATGATGTTCTACAGCTTAGATCACCAAATCCAGACCACTTGAGCCAGTGCCCGGAACGTTTTCAGTGTACCCTTTGCTGTTGCACCTGGTCTTGAGCAAAACTTCATTGGTTTTTGGATCCATTTAATTTGAACATGAAACGTTGGAAACCTTCTGGATACTGGCCCAAGAGGTCCAGATTTGGTGATCTCTCATCTACATCAGTACTATCTTGATCCTAATCTGAGGTGTTGGACTGCGGATGTGGGGATGGTTACATTTTCCCAGGACTTATATGAGGATGTACAGAAAACTGGAATTAAAATGGGTTTTGTGTTGCATTTTTACAACTCTTATCCAATTAATGTCATAATGAACTAGGTTTTACAGACTGAATGTTTCATTAACAGTTACCATGGATGTTCTCTGAGCCCTGGCCACCCTTTAAAAAGGTGCAAATTGGTTTAGTTCACACCTGCATCGGTGGATTGATTCTGTTTAGAAAGGGAAACAAATCCACCTAAAAATAGAAGAGAGAGAAAACAGATGGAGAAAAATAAAGTGAGGAGCAGCAGCTGCGTCCTCATTTCTGCAAACTTAAAACAAATACATTAACATGCATTAAAATAATCAACAGCATTCATTAATTAATGCGTTAAGGTGATAGTAACGCACTGACGTGCCCAGCCCCAGTTTATACACCCACCAGTAACCACTGGAATCCCAGTGCTCTCTTCATGCAGCTGGTGGGAAAAAAGATCACATCTAAAACTTGGATGTTTGATCTAAGAGTGGATGTCTTCGAGTTAAACCTCCTGCCCTTAGCCAGAGATTGCAGATACAAATCATGTCCTGTTCGATCGTTTCCATAGTACTTCCACTTTTCACTTACGTTCCCGCTTCATTCCCACCAGCAACGTTAAAGCTGGAGCTAAAAGTTGATGATCATAATCAACAGTCACTTTAAATGATAAAACCAAACAAGTCTGATGTTAGAGGACTATAAAATGTAAGTAATTATACAGTTAAAACTACAAAGAAGTACTATCAACCACACTGCTTGGACCCAATGTTTTTAAGCCTGTCGTAATGACTTCATTTCTGGTGAGATGGGACTGGATGAAGGATGTTTTCCTCCTGCTAACCTACTTATTCTTTACCCCCCTCTCATTTTTCCCTTCCTGGCTCTCCATCTGCTCAGACTGAGGGAGCAGTGGGTTCTCCGACTGGATCAGAGGAATCAGCATCAGCAGGGTTTCTTGGAGGAGAGAATGAGAAGAGTGCAGAGAGTTCAGCGCTGCCTCCGAAGGCTGGATTCACCCCGTTACTAGGAGATCAAACAGGAAGTTATGAAAAACTAACTGCACCCATCAGCCTGCAGGTGAAGATCTGAGCAAGAACAGAGCTGAAGTGCTTAATGTTACATCACTGCAGGTTTGTTTAAAGGAAACAGAAAGAAATAGAGAAGGATGCTCGCCATGAATAAATCACTCATCTGTCAAAGGAAGAAAAAAAGTCTGGAGTAAATGACATGTATGTAGAGAACTGCTCTTTGTTTGCATCTTATTCCTACATGGAGTCATCATGTTCATACATGTGGAAACAGGGACTGCCTTATTTAAACCAGCTCTCACCAGTTTGTCTATTAAAGCCTGTAATAGTAACAGTCCATGTGGTCATTTTTCTCTTTTCTTTCATCAATAAATCTCTCAAATTGTGTCTGTGTGAATTCTTTTGTTCCCTTTTTCAGGATAAATTCAATGTTTAAATCTTTATGTTTAAAGTTTCATATGTTTCAGATGCTTTTAACTGTGTGAAATAAAAAAATAAAAACCAGATAAAAAATTTCAATCCAATCTGCTTTACATAAAACATAAGCATCACATAAATAAGCAACTACACTTCAGAGAACAAGCCCAAAAACTGATATCTTCACAGAGGAACAAGCCCAATGCCGCTGATAACAAGCAGATCTGGCAACGCTGCTTTCCACATTGTCACTGCTTTGTAGAAATTCATGCTAGCCCCCAGGAAGGCCCCCTCCTGGCTGGGGAGGCCCAAGCATTTGCCTGTAGGCCTACTGTATGTCTGCTGGCAAGCGGAGCCTCTGATAGAGATATGTTTTCCTTTCCCACAATTCCCAGGGGAAAATCCGGCATTGAGTATAAATTGTAGTTTTATTTAAGATTTTAGACATTTTTTGATTCTTTAACAAACAAAAATGTCCTTTTTAATTCTGTGCAATATTATGTCAAGGTCAAGTAAACATTTCAGTATGTCCTGTTATAGCTTTGATGAAGGGCCCGTCCCAGTAAACCCCCTATTCCTACCTTTTAGCCCTACACCTAAATTTTGCGTGTCAAGAAAATTTTGCTTGTTCCATTGGCAGAATTTTTTTACTTATTACAAGCAAAAAATCTTGGCCACTCTTAAACTAATGGGAAAAACAGACGTTTTCTTTGTTTTTGCTTGTAATAAGCAAAAAAAAAATTTTAATAAGATTTCTTGAAATAAGATGCATTGCCTCAAAACAAGTTCCTATATTTCACTGAAATGTTTCTCTTTAGGTAATTTTTTCTTATTTTGAGTGTGATGAGATATTTTGACTAGAAATTAGAAAAATACTGTATACTTTTTGCAGTGTGGGCCCTCCTTGCGTACCTTGCCACTAGTGTTGTAAAAAAAAAAAAAAAAAGATTCTTAGGTACTAATCGATTCTAAATATTAGTAGATATTAATTAGCACGGGTATTAATATTAAATTGCCACTTCGGAGTCTCGGAAAGCATCAGCCTCAACTCAACTCAGCTTTATTTATAGAGCCCTTTAAAGCAACCACAGTTGGAACAAAGTGCTGTACACAACAAGCAGATAGTTAAAACAATTTGAAAACAACTGGATAATTAAAAAATAAAATAAATAAAACTAAAAATAAATAAGTAAAAATAATAAAACCAAATAAAACCAGCAACTAAAACAAACCACAATACACTAAAACAGAGTCTCATGCTGAGTTAAAAGCCAGAGAATAAAAATGGGTTTTAAGACGAGTTTTAAAAATGGACAGTGATGAGGACTGTCTAATGGGAAGGGGGAGCTCGTTCCACAGTTTTGGAACTGCCTCTGCTCTTTCAAACAGGCACCACTGCAGGCAACCCCTCCCATACACCATCTTCTTCAAGGACCCATTGTTTACAGTGTGGCTAACTTAGCGACTTTAGACCTCTCTGTTAACTTTTTTGTTTCAACAAGTGACTAGTGATAAATCCAGTGTCACTGGGGTCTCATGCAGACTGACGTGAAAATGTGTAGCGTTTATTTTTCTCAACAAGCCACGGCGCCCCCCGAGTAGAATGGCAAGCTTCGTGCTCGCGAAGCAGCATCTCAACTTCGCCCTCACTAGTATGTCTGCTCTTTTGTTTACTCAATTTGGTCTCAAGTATTGTAAAGGAGAGGACGTAAATAAATACACACTAACTAGTGGTTGAAGTTTTTAATTAGTCTCTTCTGAATCACAGAGAGCAGTTGTATCTCTGCAAAAACTGGATCTTAAAAATAAGGAGGGAATTCCCCCCCCCCCCTTCAGTATCAAAAATAGTATTGAGTATCGACCACGATCCTTAGTATCAGTATCAAGAATGAAATTCTAGTATCGTGACAACCCTGCTTACCACATATCATTTTAATCCCCGAGAACTGAAGCGATACAAGAGAAAAATATGTTTTAATGGATGCGATCCATACGGAGTCCCTACAGAGGTTTTCAAACAGCTAACCGACCAGCTGGTCGGTCAAACAGGTCGTGACCCAGGCATGGAGGGAGTCCTGGCAGGCAAACATGATAATATTTCAACTGATTGAAAACTGAGTCAAACTTTATTCCACTGGTCATTTCCTGGTTTGGGGCTACTGCTGCCACACTGTTTTTCTAACTCTCTATGGTTCTTTCAGGACCAGATTTGGTAGGATTTGTTTAAAAAGACTGTCTATGGCACAGTCCCGGCAAAAATGTGTGCTTCTACTGAAGTTTTTAGTAAAACCGCCAATACTGTGTGACCCAAGATTATCTCCAGTAATGGCAATCACAGAGGCTTTTACCGTCTCCCCATCACCATATTCAATTCCAGTTTCCTCCACTTGTTATAAGTCACTGACTAAAGTAGAGAACACGTTTTCTTGGCCAAAAAATTGGAAATCCTCCTCTCTGGACAACAGAAGTTGCATTGGATCAATGGAAGACCTATTGTGTGGTGCAATCTCTGCAAGTGTCACGTACATAGCCAGTATTTTGTGTTTTAACTGCCTGAGCCCAGTGGGTTTGCAACTTCAAATGAATCCTGATATTATATGATAGACAGTGAAGATGGTGAATCTAGTAAAAGTTCATTTTCTTGAAAGTTTTTACCATTTGGTGCACCAACCAGCTACCAGATTTTTACATTCACATTCACATCTACAAAACCCATCTTCGTACACAGGAGAAGTTACAACCATAGATGCTTATCGACACGTCACGGCTGGTTGGGCTGACCCAAAAACATGGTATCAAGAAAATGTTTTTGCTGAAAGAATCAGTAAGTAATGTTCTGGTGATCAGCTTTACTGTATGTAAACAGCGGCTGACACTATGTTGCTGTCAGATCTTTATAAGAGCTTCATATTAAATGTTAAACACATGCATTTGTTACAGTAAGTGATCGGATTCATTCTCAAAACTTGGAAAAAAACTGTGCAAGACATCAAACACAGCAACAGCAAAAGTTCCCTCTCGCATTGAAACTCACCTGACACGATGTTCACACTGCACAGACAGCAGTCGGCGTCCGATCAGCAGATTGCTAGAAGCATCTCTGACCACGTTCTTCTTTCAGTAATCCACAGAAAGGAATATCTTCTCCCGTCTTGTTCTCACTTACCAGCTGGACAGTTATTCAGTTGGCCAATGTGGCTTTTATGTCAATACAGCTCAACCCAGAGACTGACGACATGACACTAGTGTAGGGGCGACCAAGTTTGGTCCTAGAGAGCCACAATCCTCCAACTTTTAGATCTACCCCTTCACCAACACACCTGAATTACCTCATGTGCATGTCATTCAGCTCTGCAGAGGCCTGATAACGAGACATTCATTTGATTCTGGTGTGTTGGAGAAGAATGTGATGTTTATCCCTGAATGTCTAATTCCTTTAAAATTGATATAAAAATAAATAAATATGATGAAATATCGGTAACAGAAAACCAAAGACTGGAATAAGATGACATAAAATGAAATAATAATTAGATTAAAAGGAAAGTAATGTAAATATAATGTAAAATATAAAATAAAACAAATGCAGAAATAATAATAACTAAAGATAATTAATAAATTAAATGAGTTAATTAGATTTTTAAAAACTTGCACTATATTGCTGAAAGTATTTGTTCACCTGCCTTGACTCACACATTAGCTTAAGTGACATCCCATTCCTAATCCATAGGGGTTCAATATGACGCGTCAACCTGCGTTAAACTTGGCAAGCGACGCGGATTGAAACCACCTTCAAACGGCTCAGCTCTGATCGGCAGAGGGAACACCAGACCCGGCTTTTTTTTGCCAATGGGAAAGGAGCCAAATGGCGATTGTAAGCAGGTCGTTGCACATCTGAAAAAAACGGGTGAACCTGCTAATTTCAGTTGGGAAGCGGCTTAAGAGAGGATGGAAAGGGCATATATGCAGTTTTATGAAACATTTATATATTCATTCATAAGCTACTGTTGGGGTCACAGCTGCTAAGAGTTGTTTCCTACTTTATTCCTTTATTCCAGGGGTCTGCAACCTTTACAGTCCAAAGAGCCATTTTTGCCTCAACTCAGCTAAATAAAAGTCATCCAGAGCCACAAATATTTCATGGCCTTTTTTAAAAAAACAACTTATAATTTTTGGTAAACAAATCAAATCAAATCAATGATAATTAATGCTCAGGGGGAAATTCACTAACTTTATTAAATTTGTTGCCATTTTTAAAGAACCAATTAGAGGATTAGAGTCACTGAAGAAAAAATAAAATAAAATTCTGAGGAGAAAGTCAGAATTTTGGCTTTTATCCAGATCATTGAAAAAAAAAAAAAGATTCAGGAATTTTTTTTAAGTGCAATTTCTGACTTTCTTCAAATATTGGGAAAAAAAATGCCGAATATTTGTTTTAATGTTCAGGAAGAAAGTCAGAATTTGGACTTTTTTCAGAAATTGAAAAAAAAAAAAAAAATCTTGAAATTTTTTTTAATATTCTGAAAAAAAGTCCAAATTCCAACTTTTTTCTCAGAATTTTTTTCCTTCAGTGGTTCTAATCTTCTTCCGTACAAAACAAAACACAAAAACTTTGCAAAAGAAAAAAAAAAGGGGATAGTTCCATTTTCCTTTATGGGATGTAGTGTTGTAGAAGAAGACCAGGATTTACAAGCTAATGAGAAGAGAAACAGATGTAGAAAAAAAAACATTACGGGTACTTTTACTTGTAAAAACTTAGAGCAATTATTCCAATGAAAAACTGCTAAAACCTACATTTGTTATCATCTACATTTTAAAAAATTACTCAGTTCTTTATCATTTGCAGTCGATGTTATTGAGAGCCATTGTGGACAATCTAAAGAGCCACTTGTGGCTCTGGAGCCGCAGGTTGCAGACCTCCACTTTATTCAGATATATCTGCTGCTTTTCTCTACGTTATTCCAGCTTCATAAAGCTTCTCTGTTTTCCACCTTTTACTCTGTGCTGTAATAAAAAAAAGAGATTTCTGTAACATAAATATTTTACTCCTTATTCTCTTGGACAGTGGTTCCCAATCTGAGGTATCTGACATCCTCCAGCGGGTCCCTAAGGTTTGATCAGTCTGTGTGATTAAACTTAAGGCAACGTCCACTCGTGTAGCAGCTTAAGTTTTCTATCATCATGGTTTTATTACAGGGAAGAGCCAGAATGCATCATCTGTGGTGAGAATAAAGTGAGCATGGCTTCAGCGTGGGAGGGAGGGGGGTCCACGGCTTCCAGGAAAAACTGTCTGGGAACTGCTGCTCTAGGATAGATCAGGTTTTCCACATGTGGATAAGTCAATGATGTGTAGTTTTTGTCAGAGCAGAGCCTGGATGCTGTTCTGAGGAACGTTGCTGACACTGAACTGACAGAAAGCAGAGCACAGAGTCAACACCACATTCATGGTGTTAATGATGTCATCGAAATGTCCTGATGAGGCAGAGTGAGTGGAAATCAGGATAAGTAATTTACTGGTTCTGATTATGGTCTGGATTCTGGAACATGGGGTCTATGATCTGCTGTGTGGTGGTAGCTGCCGTTGTGACCACCAGGGGGCAGTAACACACAGAGAAACACTCACATCCACACACAAACAGCTGGGTGTGTAAAAGCTGGATGACATGATGCTGGTGACATTACGGCTGCTTTACCTGATTTCATCCCTGCGTATGGAAAATCAAGTCAGAAAATCAAATGATGATGTCATGGGCCCGCAGGTTGGTGCTTTAATCAGTCTCTGTGTTAGATAACTGAAATATCTCTGGTGCTCGTCAGAGGGGAAACCATAGAAACAGAGAGAGGGAACCCCCTACTGTCCCCTCACACCAAGACTTCTTTCATTTCCCCAGAGAGGCGATGGGTCAGAGATCTTACACCAGCCCGACTCTTACCTCTAACATCACCTGGAGGTTTGGTTTCAGTCTGCAGAAATGACCCAGAGTTAAACCTGACATTTCCGGGCTACGCAGCCTACCTGTAGAACAGACCCTGGCACTGAACCGAGCCCACTCTGATCAGAGAAACACCATTTTTCAGAAACATGCTCCTCTTTCTGGTTAGCATCTCTGTGGAGGTGTAGGGATGCTAGCTGGGAGAGAGTAACTCAGATAGCCCTGGGGCTGTATTCACAAAGAATATTTGGGCTAAAAGTAGCTCCTAACCTGCTGACTTAGGTGTAACTTGTACAAGAAGTGAGCATGTTGGTCCTAAATTTAGGACTCTTAGGCTCAGTCTCATTTCTCCTTTTTACCACTACCCCTTGCCACATAAATTGAAGCCACAAGAGAAAGGGTTGAAAGCATAGATAGTTACTGTTATAGAGATGGACGTAGTATCTGGTTACGCCTGAATAGAGAAAAATGAAGCCAGCTGGGCGTGTCCCACCGTCGCCATCTTGCCGTGTTACTTGTGTCGTCACTAAAATGGGCACAGCGCGGTCGCGGGGCAAATGATTGACAGCTGACTGGGCTAAATGCTAACCAAGCTAACTCGAAACTAACTGGAGCTAAAGAAGATTAGCCTCCCAAGTGGTGGGATGAAAGCAAGACATGTTTGGACTTGCTATTATCTGACTAAAAATTGCCGTTGTTCTGCTCTGCTACAAACTGAGACCTTACTGAGAGCAAACAAGGAGCTAAATGTTAGCAACTGGCCAGCTTCCAGTCTGCCACATGTCAATCAAAAGGACACGCCCCTAATTATGTGTAATTTCAAGGATAAATAACATCTAAACAGATGAGTTATAAAAAAATTTACCCCCCTCACAGTTGACATGAAGGTAAACTTGACCTATTTAACCTAAAATGATTTTTTGAACCAGACTGTAAACATGTTTATTTCTGCTGTGAAGTCTCTGGGGATTTTCTCTGTTTTGGAACCAGCTCCTAGCGGATGAAGAAAGAACCACAATTAAAAACTTCACTTCCTGGTTTCACTCTTTTCCAGCAGAGTTTGCCCCTTGGTTGAAAGTCACCCCCTACAAATTAGGACACCCCCTCAACAATCACACACATCAGTGGTCCCCGCTGGCTTGTATATAAGCAGATGCGCACTGACCTGTTGGCGCAAATCTTGAGAAATCAAGCCGTCTACGGCAATAATATAATAGTTTTGGATTTTTAATTAGTTTCAGTTTTTATTTAGTTTTGACTTTTTGTTTTTAAATTAATTTAGTTTTAGTTAGTTTTTTGAGCAGGTTGGCTAGTTTTTCTTTTTTGGAAAATGCTCAGTTTTTGTTTTGTTTTTATTATTAGCTTTTGTTAGTTTTAGGCCCAATTCCAATTCCATTTTTCATCCCTACCCCTTAAATTATTCCCCTAAGAAATTGGACAACCCTTTGAAATCCTCATTGGTCACCAACAGTCGTCTGTGGTGCAGTAAACTGACATCACAGCTGTTTCTGGAAGAGTTTGCAATGCTGTCTGCAGCATTAAATTATGAATAAAGATTTTTTATGAAGATGTCTGCAGAAGCATCAAAAATCTCCCTTTCCTGGACGATTGGATTATTTTTTCGTCTTTGGGCCAAAAAACATACAAATGAAAGGAAAAGAAAATGCCTTCCACTTAAGGTTAATGTTAACGTTATGTTACAGCATATGCATGTAACTTTACAAAACCAGTGATTTTTTTCACATTCATAATAAAACTGCCTGTAATACATTAACGCAACCTTAAAATAGCAATTTTCATATCTTACCCCCCCCCCCCCCCAAAAAAAAAAACAAAAAACATTTGCGTGTTTCTTTGGCTGCCGCTACCAATGTCTTTGCCATTTTGCCTGTATTTCATATGAAATTGTGGGTGATATCATACCACTCGTTTTTTGTGTGGCCCTTGAAAATCTCCATTTCGAGGGTCAGATAGCACTACCCCTTCCCCTCAGTCTTAACCAGAATCGCGACACCACTATCCCTTCACATGAACACGCAAAATGATGGGTTTGGGGCGAGGGCTACGGGGGGAACTGGAACACACCCTTAGTTTTATTTATTTTAATTTATTTTCTTTTTTAGAAAATTACAGGTATTTGCCTGGTGTGACTTTCAATTACAGGCTTGTATTCATACATTGTCCATAAACTGGCATTCAGACTACGGACAGGAGATCTTTATGTGGATGACACGTCATTTTAATGCCGCTGATAAACAAAATCTTTGTAAATACATTCAAACTAAACTTGTGTAACATCCAGACTCCGAATGACATGGCTGATGAAGTGACGATGCCACAGGGAGATCTTACAGCTCCCCATTTACTATTCTTTTAGTAGTGAATCCTTCTGTATGAAATTATTATGGCAGGGACCTGACAATAGACTTTGATCAATGAGGAGGACTAAAAATTCTGGGAAACTGTGGGAAACATGATGAAAGTTAACACAATAGAGAATTATCCGCAGTGATCATGACACTTCAACAATACCCCGCAGAACGAGACCAATCAGAACATGTCTGCCAGAGGTAGAAAGCAAAGTAACTTCCAGCTTTCACCGCGTTTTCATCCAGAAACGGCTCATTTCACCTTTCAGCTGTATAAATAAAATTATCTGAGTAGTTGGCAGAGCGAATGACTTGAAGAATTTCTTTTTAAATCAGATGTAAGTGATAATAATCAGAGATCTTCAAACAAGGCCCATCCAGACATTTTTATTTTACAAACCCGACAGCTGCAGCACAAGCTGGAATCAGAATATTCTTTATTATCACCATAATGGGCGCAACTAGATTAAAATGCACAACAGTCCGTGTCTAAAACATAAACAAAACAACTCATTTAAACAGTGTTGAAATAAACCAAAACAAACGAACACTCAGGCAAACATCCTGTCAGCCAAACAGCACTTTCCCCTCATTACAGCAACAGCCTGGATGCTGCGCTGCTGTTATTTAGTGTGGTCATTGCTGTCGGGTCGGAGCTGTCTCTGAATCTGTGTCCTTGTTTCGTCCTCGGATCTTCTGCCAGATGGCTGCAGTTCAAACACGGACTGAACCGGCTGGGAAATGTCTTTAATAATGTTGGGAGCTTTTTAGAGCCTGCGAGAACTGTGCAGTTCTTCCAGAGCGACGAGGGGGCAGCTGATCATCTTCTGGGTGGTGTTAATGACCCTCTGGAGTGACCTCCTCACGGCCGCGATGCAGCTGCTGTACCACACACACGGCCAGCACACCATTATGTTCTATGGAGCAGCTGTGAAAGGACACCAGCAGTGTTTGGTGATGCTCTTCCTGGAGGTGAGGTCTCTGCTGGGGCATCAGCAGCCCAGAGGTCGGGCCCTCCTCCACGAGGCTGTGAGCCGCTTCTGTGGCTTGCAGTAGTCGGATATTGGGCAGCGTTGGACATCTGATGGGCGTGGTCAGATAGGTTGGTTAGGGTTAGGGTTGAGGGAAGGGTTAGAATAAACTAATTAAAACAGTTTGTGGGTGGTGTTGGACGTCTGACCCTGCTCAGCATCCAACCCAATAGCCATCTGTCAAAGTGAGGAAACGTCACTCATTGCATGTTGACGTCTCGTCAAAGCATTCGCTGTCAGAACGAAACCTCATGTCTTTACCGATTCAACGTTTACATGATCCCACCATCGGTTTGGGAAAAGGAATATTCTACCGCTGTGAAACCGAATGGAAATTCATTCGGTGTGGCACTTTTCATTCAGAAAGAGGTGTTTACATGGATCATTTTCATTCCGATAAGAGCTTTTAAACCAAAAGCAATCGTATATTTGGGTCCATGTTAACGCAGCTACTGTCACCATGACAACACCGCTGTTAGTGTTTATTAAACAGCACACATTTATGCAACTTTGAGGACATGACTGCAGTAAAAACGTTATTATCAATAACAAGAACCCAAAGCTGTTTTCACTAGAATCTTAATGGACAGAAAATATGTTATAATAGTTTAATGAAGACAACAGCGGTACTGGGTGCAGACATGTTAAAATCTAGACTCTCTGGATCCTCTGCGATTTATGAGCTCACAGTTTGGCATTCCGAGTTTGCTTCGTCATTTCTGGCAAAAATTACCTCAGAAAAAGACAACTAGAATGCACAATATGCTGTTGAAGCCATGGGGGTGGGGGGGTGCAATCATGGGTGTAGAGGGTGTGGAGGGGGGCTCAGTATAGTCCTGTGGAGAACTGGTGCTGATGATGTGGTAACCCACTCCTGCAGCTCCAGGTGAGGCAGTGCAGCACTTAATGATGACTGCAGAGTGAGCGGTCACTGAGGCTGGAAGGAGCCGCGCATGGTGACGTCTGTCTGGTTTCTTTATATGTCCTATCAATAACATCCGTTTAATGCTATTTGTTAAGTTGTATTATGTGCACTTCATAGCAGACCGATTTTTTGAGTCTGACTTTGCACATGCTCATCATTATTTATGTTTTTATTCACTTCCACAGACCCTGATGTGGGACGCAACACTAATAACAGCAGTTTTCCTCCTGAAATGTGAGCCTCCTTTCCTTCCTAACACCTTTGTTCTGCCAGTGGTTCACTATTCCTGCACTTACCCATACACACAGTATATGCTGTATAGGCTATGTCTAAACTGCAGGAAAGCCAACAAACTAATTTCAGTATTATTTGCTATTGTGTCTAATTTCCACATACATTAAGAAATGACAATGAGGGACTGTCTGGTCATAGTTTGGCAGTAGTGGTTCAGGAGCCTCATTTATAAAGCTTACTTACACACAAAACAGGGCCTGAAAGTGGCGCAAGTGATTTTCCACGTAAAGTTTCTGATTTATAAAAACAAACCTGACAGGAGAATGTGCGCACCTGCATGCAACCTCTAAACCTTGCGCACGAACACTTTGGAGATGAAAAAACTGGCGGCGCTACTGGTGAGATGATGAACCTAAGCCACGTTCATGCATTTAAAGGAGTGATGACATGGCAGTAAAACTAGTTCATGTTGTTGGCATTGCTGCATATGTCAAATCTCCCAAAAAAAAACGGCATTTTTTAATGCGGAGTATTGTTTTGAAACGCCAGACCTCACTTCCTCGGTAAAACGGTTGGGTCTGGCAATGATATGCAGCTTTACCCGGAGACCAAGTTGACTTAATTTTGATTGGCTACAACTTATTTGGCTATGACCTTATTTAGAGAAAGTAGCTCACGCTGCCCTAGCGGTCGGACTTTGCTAAAGGCTAACTGCTAGCAACATGGGCACTTCAGACAGTGAGCTATGTTTATCAGACAAGACAGCATTTAGAAAATAAATAAACTTACAGGTAATGACAAGGTTGTGGCCCCCTCCCTCAGTGTTGCTGCAGAAGTTTTCTTTTAAATCAATTTGTTTGAAAATCCAGACCTGACTGCACAGAAGTTACTACTCAGCTCACACACACGCAGCTGAAACAGATAGGGAGGGGGAGGAGAGGATCAAAGCAGAGGGTGCATAGACCATTAGGAGAGAGGGGGGGCACACAAAGCTGACAGACTATGAACAGGAACTTTGATTCTCACTCTGGACATTCACATGGCCTCATCAGTGCACAACAGACCATATTACACCCCCAAAACCCCAGAAAAGTGAAATTTGATGTCATGGCACCTTTAACCATCATATCAGACTCTAGACCCTCGTAAACCCCCGTCTGTTCCTGGATTCAGCTAGCCTTATTTAAAAGAGCTACAGTATATCTTAAACTATATAACGACAGCACTTATTGGTCGGTTAACTGTAACAAGGTGTGTAGCAACAGTCTATTTGTAATTACTGAGTAAACATAAATACTGCGGTGATACTCGTGCGTAATGCTTCACAATGTGTGCGCTGCACTGCTGGAAGATTATGGTGAGAGGAGGATCAGGATGGTCGGTCAGGAACACCAATGTCTGGTATTTTGGGGGTCGTAGCTCAAAAAGTTTGGAAACTCGTAGATGTATGTGTTGAACTGGACCCGACTGACCTGCCAGAACCGTTTAATCCCCACGCGGTGTTGTTTACCACACAAGCTCTGTGGAGCGAGCCATCGGTGTTTGGATGAATGAAGCCCTGCTGACGTCATTCACTGCTGCAGCAACGTGCTCACTTCTGTTCATCTGTGATTCTGAGAATGCTGAGAATTTACGAGCCAAAGGCAATTCATTAACTCCTCGCTGAATCTATAGTGGAATTAGTTAATTGTAGAGACGTTTTCCATCTCCAGAGCAAAACCTGCTCATCTATTAACTGTCTTACTTTCAGAGATACAGTCACACTGGTCACACAGTTTCAGCTGTAGTTTTTCACCCGAGTTTGGTCTATCAGAGAGAGAGAGATAGATAGATTTATCATGTCATAAGTGACTGAAATTCATTTTTGACTGGCTCCAAATAAAACACATAAAACATAATCAATATAAAAAACTTGAATACAATAAGTTAAAAGATGAAAACTTTCAAACTGTTCACAGAACTGATGGCAGTGGGAAGGAAAGTTTTTTTCTCTATATGCTGGACATAAACTGGGGGAATGTGACTGGCTTTCTGACATGTAGAAATAGTCTGTGCTTGTAGATTTGTAACTTTACTTGTTAGACTTTCAAATGTGGACATATACAGGTCAGAAAACACACGTCCCTACCCTGAGTCCATATTCCTGTCTCTGGTATTTACAGAATTTAAACAGTAATTCCTGGACCTACAGCTTTTAGATCATCCTTCAACTTTGACTCTTCAGATTCACTTCACGAGGACAAGACGTACTACGAACAAGAAGGTTCTCACAACTTCTGTTTCCTCCACAAAACCACATTATTTTTGAGCTGGAATATGCTTTCATCAGACCAAATATCGATTAAAGCTTTTACTTTCCTGTCACTCCCCGTCTGTCCACCAGCCGTCTAAGTACCACACGTGTTTGCTGTCATTGTGTTTACCCACGTTGCCCAACGTTTTACCCACAATGCCAGTGCAATTTATAGTCCACTTCTGCATTTGGTTCCCTTGGATCGTACTGAGACCTGCATTTGTAGACAGACCGAGTCCGGTTGTTTGTTCCGGATCAAAGTCCGTTTGTGCATTCACATCTCCCCCAAACGAAGCGGACTTTCCGAGCAAACGGACTCTGATTTGAATGAAAAAACCTTTGTGAGTGCGCCCTAAAGGTTGAATATGGAACACGGACAGAACAGCGACATCACGTGTGTCTAGGTTGTTGTTGCAACAGCAGAAAAACATCTCCAGCTGTTTGGTTGCCAGGCTCACTGCTGATACATCAGTGACCAACAGCCTGCAGCATGTCCAACAAGTAAAGCAGTTTATAACTGATGGCTAATATTAGCCATGTTAGCAAGCGAGTTAGAGAAAAGTCGCCATTTATGCATTTTGATGCAGTGAAAAATGTTTATGTGGGTCCATCTGGTGTAGGCTTCCCCTAAATTTACTCCAGTTCATGCTCTTCTTTGGTCATTTCTCATCAGAGACAGATAATAATATCTTCAGGGTTCTGAAGCGGCTGCTTGACTTGCCGACTCCCCCATTTTTCCATATGCCAGCCTAACTGTGCCCAACACACTATTGTCACATAGAAATCATATTTGGTAACCCGCAATGGTGGCGTGCATTGGCTTGTAGATGTAAATATAACGGCACTGTCAAACCCGTTAAAATTTATTTTATATTCATTTTCAGGCGAAATATAGCTTTATTCGATATTTGCTTACCTCCCCTCTGCACCCATCCAAATGCCTTATGGAGGATTTTTTTTTTAAATATAGCTTTTAATAAAAATGTTCTATATTCAACCTTTACCATCAATGTCAACTTAATTTCTATACATTTAAACCAAAGCCTCCACAGAGCACAAATAACAAAGCACAGGTCCAACAAATAAAAGGTACAATGTTAAAAACCCAGACAGGGTGCCTGTACTCAGCTGAAGGTGAAGATAAACAAATTCCTCTTAAGCAAAGATGTCAGGATGGAGAGACTGTTTGCAGTTGAAGTTCCTGAGTGGAACCTAAAGGTAAGTCTGTTTATGGATAATGGCCAGCAGGGGGCAGCAATGGTATTATCCAGACAGAGGAAGCCCTGTTTTTTCCCCTGTATGCCTGTAACCTGTTATCAGAGCTGAGTTTAACTGTCTTGGCTCCCCTCCACAATGACAGTGTTTGCTGTGTGATTTGCAGGACTGAAGTTCCCTGCAGCTCATTATGAAGCCTGTTCACACACTTAGGCTCTCACTCAGCAAAGCTCATCTGGTTAAAGCGCTCAGCAGTGACCCCTAATCCCTCCATTTCCCCTCCAGCAGGCTGCTGGCTTCTACAAACTCAAGACTGTTCACAAATGAGCCATGAAGTACAAAGAGTTGGAAAGTTCCTGAGGTCTTTGAAAGCGCAGATACAATCATAAAGATGTCAGAAAAAGCAAACAACAAAAAAAAGAAAGAAAACCTGAAGGACAAAGATGACGACAATTGAGATAAAAGTGGAAAAAAAGGGAAAAAGTGCATTCACATATAGCAGAACGCATGAAAACGTCTATATGTCTGGAGACTTTTCACATTCCTCTGCTGCTTAGTTTCTATTGAAGATGTATATCTGAAACACACAAAGAACAGTATTATCGGAAAAAATGAAAGAAAAAAGCTTGGTAATTTCCTTAACAGCCGATGGTGGTCTTTCTCACTCAGAAATGAAATGGGAGATATTCCACTATTGATCAGGCTGAAAACACTTAAACCCCAATCACTAATTTCCCAGTTGGTATGTTCCTAAGTCCTTTCTTTGATTCATCTTTGTTTTATGGTTCATCCATCCAGGGATCTGAGCGAGCACATCTACACTGCAAAAACTCAAATCTTACCAAGTATATTTTTCTAAGTTCTAGTGAAAATATCTCATCACACTCAAAATAAGACAAAATTACCTACAAGACAAACATTTCAGTGATATATAGGAACTTGTTTTAAGGCAATGCATCTTATTTCAAGAAATCTTACCAAAACATTTTTTTGCTAAATTTTCTTTTACTTATTACAAGCAAAAACATCTTGGCCACTGTTGAAATAAGTGAAAAAAAACCTTTTTGCTTTTAATAGCAATAGCTGAGGATGTTTTCTAATGCTCCTCTTTCCTGGCAGAGCTGGCACACAGGTGAGTCTATCAGGCCCCAGGTAAACAGGTTAGCAGGGCTTTGGAGGACATCACACACTGATTACGTGCTTTCAGACTGTAGGAACCTTTTGGAGTTCCTATAACCTTTTAGGGAACCAGGCCGTTTTTGCGCATTTGCACATATAGGAACTAGGGACCACGGCCCTCACTTCCTATAACGATTGTAGCTCCTACTCTGAGGCAGGGTCTTTTGAAATACACAGGTGTTTGGTGATTGGTTGGCAAGCCGCGCCCCTTGCATGATCTCTGCTTCTTCCAACCTCGCCATATTTAAAAAGTCTCACCTGTTTAACTGTTTACCAAGATTGTAATAACAACAAGAACTATTACAATAGGAGCGTACCAATTCATTATTAAATCGATCACAATGGTACACGTCACGAATCGATAACTACTTTGAATGTCCAAAAGCAATTATTTTCATACTAATTTAATGACCCAAATACAGCTGCGAAGCAGTAGAGTCTGCGGCTGCCGCCCGGACACTTTAGTGGACACTATGTACACTATGTAGGGAACGACGGGAGGAGATTTCGGACACTACATGAGGTAACGTCAGCAGCGGAACTTCAACAAAGTTGTTTTTTTTAAAGACGTGCAGTAGCGGTAGCTAACAGTTATGAACAACAGACAGCTTTCCTATTATGAAGAAATACCATTGTTGTTAAAAGCTACACAACAACGCCACTAAAGCAAATGTTTTTGCTGTTTACTTACATTTACTTACATTTAAGCTGCTGCACCATTTTTTCTTTTTCTGCGATCACAAAACACAGACGCATTGCATTGTGGTATACGGGAGTAAAAGTAGGGTATATCACTCATACATTTACATTTGCAGTGCACTGTGGGTATTTTATAGTGGACGATGTTGTGGATAAAAAGTGGTAAAACGGAATTCGAACAACACGACAAAATGGCGTGCTCACTATATAGTGCACTACATCCGTGATAGGGAGTGATTTCTAACACAGCTTAGGACATCCTAGCAGACGAGAATTACCCATAGTGCTCCACTCTCGTTGCCTAGTAACTGCAGACTCCACAGCTGTCTAGTTACGGCTTTCTTTCCGCTTATTCCTTCAGCTACAGTATGTTGTTAGAAAAAAAAGAGAAAGAACTAGTATGGAATACATTTTATTCCTTTTCATTTATCTGTCGTTACCTGAACGTGGACACCCCATTAACCCTTTGTTAACCCATGAATGATATCAAACAAAGTGGATTTTCTGAGGCAAAAACTTTTCTTTCTTTTTTTCTTTTTTTTATGCTTGCCCATATATTTTTACATTTTCCACAGAGATTATCTGTTTTTTTTGTTTTTTTTTTTTTGTTTTTTTTTTTACCAGTAAACACCTCATTTAACACTTAGAAATCCACAAATATCACCAAATATTACACTCATAGTTCTGCAGCTTCCCTCCCATCTTCTGCAGGATGAAACAAAATACCTAACTTTGCCTGTTTAATTGATTTTTACAATATTTCTCATCACTTAAAAATGTCAAGTAGAATTGTAAAAAAGATCTGTTAAAAAAGACTCCTATCCTTCTGTTTTAATATTTCCCTTTCTTTAAGCCCAGTCATGGTGATTAACTTTGTGTTTACATCGCTTTGTAACTATCACTTATTGTAGATTGTGCGCTAAATATTTAATTTCCCTTTATTGTATTTAAACACTTTTGTTGGTTTTTTGTTCAAACCTTTCAGTGCGTTTGTTCTTATATAACCGTACAGTATTGAATAAAACTCCTTGTTACTCCCCTCACGAGAGTTTGTACATTCTGCTTATGTAAATAAAGTTTTTTTTTTTTTTTTTTAAATCTAGTGTGCAATGAATTCTGGAATTGGCGAGGCCAGGAAGGACACCAACACATTCGCACTCCCAACTCGTCATAGGTTGACGCTTGGTCAGTCTCCCCTCTGCGTCACCTGTCTACGCGCGGGGTATGCCCATCTCGTACACGTGTGACACACAGCAGGTCTCTCATTGAATGTTATCAAAATCCCTAATCGGTGGTATTTGACGACATGAGAGCATAAAAGAGGAGCATTTTCCGGTGATTTTGATCAGCATAAAATCTGCTGCGATCAATCCTCCAAAGTCATACGTACTATAGGGTCATTTGTGCACATCTGAAATTATGCTCTCTTTGAGCGTATTTCACGCTCCCTGTCAGGAGGAGAAATGACAGCGAGTCAGACTACAGAGAAGGAAGTCGACTGAAGAAAGATATTTAACAACTGGCTGAAACCCCTGAGGCACTGTTTAGCGCTACAGTCGTTGGTTTAGCTCGACTAGTTGGAAAGCTGCCACAGTTTTCAGAGGCTGCAGTTCCTCCACACAGCCGGTCTCGGTGTGATTCCCAGCCTAGGACCCGCTGCAGCCCCCACTCTCTGCCCCCCTTTCCCTCTCCTCTTATCTGGCGATATAAAGGCTGATAAAGCCTGAAGAAACACCTGATTACGATACAACAGTGTGTTTATTATGTCGCTTAATTTGAATTCTGCTTATGTTCACTGAGGAATGTGCACACATGTGTGACATGAATAGTTACTGCAAGCCACCGCAACACCGTTTATCCCTCCCTTTCGGCTGGTTGTTAATATCGTCCTTAGCAACTACTGTAGCAACAATCACAAAACCTGGAAGAATGTACGTCAACACGAAAAAAAAACTATGGATCGTTTACATGAAACAAACGGACATTTTGATAACAAAGTGTATATTTGATGCTAGAAAAGTTATCAGAACAAAGCTGAACCAGCAATCTATCTTGAAAAATATTAATGTCTACTGAAGATTGTAGGGACACCCGCCATTTTTCTTTTGGTCACACCAGGGAGGAGCTCGGCAGTCAAGTAACCACCACTAGGAGTCGTTTTTGGACTTTTGATTTCCATAACATTCAATGAGAGACCTGCTGCATCATATACGTACGAGATGGGTATACCCTGCGCGTAGACAGGTGACGCGGAGGGAGCCTGCCCAAGCATCAACAGATGACGAGCTGGGAGTGAGAAGGTGTTCAGGATACATGCAATGTGTCCTTTGTTTCAGGCCAAACAGAGTACGGGTTTGGAGGATGTGTGTGTGAATGGGTGACTGTGACATGTAATGTAAAGTGCTTTGAGCGGTTGACAGACTAGAAAAGCTGCTGTAGAAGTGCAGTCTATTTACCATTTACCGATTGGACCAATACCTTGATATGGCATGGCTCTGCCTTCCAGACTTTGGTGCAGGTGATCTTGCGGCCAGCTACGCACTCCTGCTTGGTCCAGGCCTCCTGCTTGCTCATACCTACAGCTCTGCTGAAGTGACATATCAATACTAATGGTGATTAGAAACCAACCCCAAACTGAGGCCCTAATTACCCCTGTTAATGCTCCTTCCTTTTAACAGGGTCCCTCAACGCTCCCTCTTTCATGTGCCCCCACATTCCTCCTCCTCTCAGCTGTTCCACCTCTGTGTGCTTTGCTGTGTTGTTGATTATTTAAAAATCAAAACTTCATTACTGTCATTTTGACCAGTTGTCATTACTGACAAGAACACATTCTTTTGTCTGTGGCTGTGTGTCACCAGCCAAGCTGCTGCACTGATGCAGTGCACCTGGCCCACTCAAAGCCCAGCCCATCAGGAATTATCTCGCTCCTTTGAGCCCGTGAGCCAAACTGGGCCTGGGATATGTCATGTGGCGAGTGCTGATTGGCTGAAGAGCCATCCGGGCTGGATGCTGTGTGCAGCTGTAGGATGCTGTTTGATGAGGATGTAACTTAGGGGGAAAAAAGAAGGGCTCAGATTATTGTACATTGTGGGATTTTTGGATTTATCCTACAAAGGGTTAAATGATCATACACATATGATAAATTATTATATTTCTAGAAACACTGCAGTAACTACTTTGGTATGGGAGAGGGGTCCTCTGCAGTACTGCCTATCATTAAGTAGAGAGAGAATAATACGATTAATGTCCGTCTTCAAAAGTCTCCATTAACACCTAAAAAGTTGCTCAGTAAAATTTCTGGTGCAAAATTTGAATTGTTAAATCATATCAACTCTTTCAGAATAATTCCAGCAAGATTGACAATAAAATAAAAATAAAAACTGTAAGTGTATATGTAATCCATTTAGGTTTTGCTGGCATGTGACTATTTTGTAAATGGGAAAGGTTGTTGAAGACGACAATGAACTCAAGTCATGTTTCACAAGTGTGAAAATATACTGTATGCTTCTCTGATAATTCCAAATAGCCATCAAAGCTGTCAAAGACGGTAATTCTGTCTCAGCAGGTAATTGGACCTGAGTCAATATAAACCAGAATATATCACCTCATGAAAAAGTAGATCAATTAAATGTGTCAAACGCTTTCATTACCACATTATAAAACAACACTGCATGTGTTAC
>JALJCO010004536.1:0-230792 GCA_023101725.1 Atherinomorus stipes
TCCCACCGCCCTGCTAAAACTTGTGCACAGAGAGGAGTCCAGCCACATCGGCCATGTGCAGTCTGTTCAACATCACCTGTCATGTAGAGTTATACAGGACTTTTACAGATGTGGGCATGAAAAAAGTTCGTCCTTTTTCTGCCAGAAGTGGTGCAGTAATAGTGCACCATTACTGCACTATCACTGGCTGAATGACTTGTCCCGCAAATACGCCATCACGTACGGTGTCCAAACTTGGCGTGTGGAAACGTCCTTGTTCCGGGCATTCATTTATGCTCTGAAATCATTTCCCCTGGGCACACAGGCTTTTCTCTGTGCGGTTGAATTAGCAGGTGGTAATTCTGGTAAGTGGCTGGCAGTCAGCTGAAAGGGGAACTTTTTCATGCCCAGATCTGTAGGTTGTCCCATTCAGGACTGAGTGGTGGTTGCTAAAAACTTCACAAGACGGACTTGACTTGATGGGTGATGTAGTTGGTGTTACATATTGAATAAAATGTTGTGCTACATGACTGCCTTCATTTTCACTCTCACCTTTAACTATGATGCACAAATTTACTGTAAATTCGGGGCAACGAGCCGTGACTTTTGTCACGCTTTGAACACTGCAGTTGGAACCATGATGTGGGTGATCGATGGATTGTTAGAGGCAAATGAGCTTGAAGAAATTAAGGGTGAAAAACTCCTGATCTTTCTCATCCATGTCTGTCATCGTGCTCACACCGACACATTAGAGTTTCATCATCCTCCGCCCTCAAACAGTGTTAAAACTGCTCCTATAAATAACGAATCTGGATTTTGCATTTATTTGACAAGATTAGACTCCCACTTCACAGGGGTGACCCACAGCAGCACGAAAACACTTGTGCCTTCTTATGTTGACCATAAGCAAAGCCCTGCAGTTGGAATTTTGAAGATCAGACGTTTAGAGGAGGAAGTTGCAAACACTTTAACCAGCCCTCTGTGCTGACTAGAGCTGCTGCGCATAAGTTTCAGTGTTCACCAGTGAGACTTTAGAAACACCAGTTTTTTGTTTTCGTTTTTTAAAACAGCCCCATCACAGACACTGTTCAGAGAGAAAAACATTTAGAGTATTTAGCCTATATGTGTGGTACCGGTATTAATAAAAAGTAAAAAAAAAAACTTTCTGTCTAAATATCTCATGTGTGGCCTGTACTGTTTATCTACAAATATAATTTTCTAGTGGTGCATGTATTCAAGTGTGCTCAAGTTGACATTATGCACTTCATGTTTGCATAAAAGTAGAGCGGCAAACCTAAAAAGAAAAGGAAGAAAGAGCCAAGTTACAAAAACTGAACACATATTTCGCTCCCTGTCCTGGAGATGAACCCAACTTTTTTGTTGGCAAGGATCCAGGCCCACCAGCACAGCCAGGGAGCCAGGTTAATTACAGCGTGTGTGAGGAGCAGAGTGGGACAGGAGACACTGAGTGGGCCTGCTATGTCCATGAGAGAGCAAAGAAAAGGATGGACACAGAACATCGTGGACGATTTAGGAGTAAAAAAGCAAGGTCTGTCCTGTGTTCTTCACATAGTGAAAGTCTGTACAGTGTTGCTAGGTGGGAAATATAGAATTATCGTACCAGAGACTCAAAAATTATCCTATTTTGAGGGGAAAATATCGTACACTTATTATTACTAAAATAAAAAGCCCACTGATGCGTCAAATATAGTCACTCTAATGTTCAAAGTGCTCATAGACATTTGTGACTTCGCTGCGCCAGTATGGAATGGGTTAACGGTGACTCACAGCTGTGTTAGTCTTATAGAAATGATAAAACACTAGAAGCTGCCACTAAAATATCAGTAACATAAACCACAATCATAAAATACAAATATTCTGTCTCCTTCTATCTACATCCTAAGTTCTTCATTTATGAGGTTTTTCTCCTCAGATCCCCCAGAAAAGATTTAAGTCTTTTCTTCTCTTGCCTTGTTACTTTTCTCTCACTCCAGACTTGAAACTCTTCCCTTAGATTGGTGGATTATGACCTTCAGAGAAGTCAGACAACCAGGCGATGTATAGCTGTGATCCTGACAGGCCCGGATTTAGACAGCCCCACTAGGAGGTGCAGGTAGCATATAAGGGGGGGCAAGGGCGGCGCAGTCGGAAAATTTGGGGGGTTTCAAATCCCCCAAACCCCTAAAATGCATAGAAAACTACACTAACTAACTATGCTATCATCATGTCAGTACATCTATCCACATCTCTGTCTCTCTTTAATCCATTTGATTGGTCTTATTAGGTTTTATGTTGTTTTCTCTTCCTGACACTAACCTCTGCATTGACTCGGGCTTGGGACCAGCACAAAAAGGACACTGGCTTGTGTCTGCTGAGGCTCCATCCATCCATCCATCCATCCATCCATCCATCCATCCATCCATCCATCCATCCATCCATCCATCCATCCATCCATCCATCCAGCCATTCATTCATTCATTCATATCTCTATTTCTTTTTTGTGTATTTTTTTTGTAATTTTTATTTCTTTAGTTCTTTACACAGCATGGCTGTTATCAGTCATTATAACATCAGTCGTCTGCTTTTCTGTGTTAAAGTCCTAACAAATGCGTCCATATTCACACCTGTTGTCATAGCCTTCTTGTGAGCCAGAGTAACTTAATTTTTCTCACATGTAGCATTGTGCGGTGGAAGAGGTAAAAACATGAGACAAAGAGGAGAAAGAGCTCTCACATTAGAATGGTTAGAATCACTATGGAGGAGCAGTAATGATCGCTCTGCTGCTGCAAATGCTGCAGTTCTGCTACCAGCAGCTTCGCTGTGCTAGCTTTAGCTTTAGCAACCAGAAATCTGCGCATAGTGACTCGACTGTTAAAATTACCAAAGAGGGAGCGATAAGAGAGATACAGAGAGAATGAGAACACGTTGAGAGAAAGAGTAATCAAATAATTTCGTGACAGAGGGCGGAAGAAATCTGAAAACAGTGGCTGAGCTAACGGCAGCATGTCTGTGCTGGACTGTGACTGTGAGTGAGACGCGGAGCTCAGGTTGACCAGAGGAAAGTGAAGCGACTGGCCCGGACTGGACACACCCTTCCTAAGTGTAGCCCTGGGAAATTAAGGAATTAATTAATTTAGTCCCTTTACTAAGTGGAGCTATAATAAAAAGAAACATTATAGATCAAAAGAAAAAAAATATGAATGATGGGTGAAAATCTGTTTCAGTACACAGGTTTTAATAAGATGGTTAAATGTGATTTCATTTTTGAAAAGAGTATTAATGTGTTCAACTGATTTTTGAATGTGCTTGTGTACAAACATAAAGTTACTGTACTGCATGTTTTGCTGTGAATGCAGAGTCACGGACAATTTAGGAACACACCGAACACTCCGGAAGTGACATTTTAGGATTTTTTATGTTTATTGGCTGGAAGTAAGTGTCCAGTCAAGATGACTTGTGTTGATTGGGCGAGGAGAGAAGCGGGCGGAAGCAGGAGTGAGAGCGGACGGAAGTGGAAAAGAGAGGAGAGAGCGAGAGATGCGAGGGGAAGCAGCAGCGTGAGGAGGAAAGAGAAGACTTTCAACTTTGTCGCAAGTTGGCGGAAAGACGGTGAGACGTTTCCCGAACGCAGCTGCAAGTTTCGGCAGTGTGTCCCGATCAGCTGCGTCGTCTTTCCATGCGAGGCTGCGTGGAAACGGAGGAGAACTGCAGCTTTATGCCCAGCGTGGATCTGCGTGAAGGACTGCACGTGTTTCGTGATGGCGATCAGCGGCTGAGGCAACTGTGTTTCGTCCGGCGTGTTGTAGGAGAGTGACCAACGGAGGCTGTCTCAGTAACTTCTGAAAGGAGGAGGCAACACCTGCCGAACGGCGTTTGCGCTGCGGAGTCACTGCTGCCCTGCACCTTGACTGCTAGGAGGAAGAGAGGTTTTCCTGCACCGCTCCCAATCCACCTACAGGCCTGCAACGTTTTTTCTTTTCATCCCCTGGGGTAAACAAACTGAGTGAGTGTGAGTGTGTGTCTGGGCCCATTTGTTTTTATTTCTTGGTTGAAAGTTAACATTTGTCATATTTAGTACTACTGTTTAAGATAAGGTGTCTGATTGTATTTTGGGGGATTTCAACTGATTGCAGAAATTCATTGAGTTCTGTCTGCACTTTATCTGCTGAAGTTTAAGAGTGGTGGACAGTTTATTTTACTTACCTGAGAAGAGTTTTTGAGGGTATTAATACCCCTTTTTTTCTGTTTTCTTTGAAGGTCAAATATTCATATTAAATTTTGGCAAACTATTATTTCTTTATAAAAAGGTTGTCTGGTGTCATTATTGGTAAATAGTTTTGATAAGGGTAATTTGAGTTTTTCACTGCTGGGTAACTATAACAACCCCCAAAACAGGTAAACCTTTGTGGTAGCTACCTTAACTCAACGCGAACCCAGAAAAAGCACCCCCTCAGCCTAGTAAAGGGGTGCTACATAAGTATCTACCATAACTACCAATCAGTAGCTACTCTGAGAGAGGGAGAGAGAGAAAGAGAGAGAGAGAGAGAGAGCAGAATGCGCTCTGACCATTTTCCTTGAAATAATTTTTCAATTTGGGATTTTTGCATGCTATCATGTTTGGGGGGGCAGTCATGGCATTTGGGGGGCATTGCCCCTCCTTGCCCATGCCTGTATCCGGCCTCGGATCCTGATAGAAAGGACAAACATTGTCTTATTTTACACGTCACTTGGACATCATTTTGTCTGATCTACATTATAATACATCACACCTCCAGCTATCACTTGTCAGTCACTGCTAGCGCCGTGGCTCTGAGTGTGTATCAGTGTATGTTCAGCAACATACTGGAGTCGATACACTCCAGTGTAAAATCACTGTTGTGCTGATTTAAATGAAAATAGGAGAGATGGTATGAAACGAGATATTTTGCTGTTGTTATAGATGAATGCAATTATTTTCTATGAGATGGCTGCTATCTTTCAATCACGGCTATTTATTAATCCCAGACCTACGATTAGTCATAATTCCTTTGAACATCTAATTCTAAGCCTTTCTCATCCTAACTGGAAATCAGAGAAACCACTTTTGTTAGCTGTAGTGTATCGTCCACCTGGACCTTACTCAGAGTTTCTGACTGAATTTTCAGACTTTTTATCAGATTTAGTGTTGAATACTGATAAAGTTGTCGTTTTGGGCGACCTTAATGTTCATGTTGACGATAACAACGACAGCTTAAATATTGCTTTTAAATCTATGCTAGACTCAATCGGTTTTTCACAAAATGTTCACGAACCCACTCATTCTCATAATCATACTCTGGATCTTGTCCTGACGTATGGTGTTGACAGTGAGGAACTGAAAGTTTTTCCCCATAATCCTGTTCTGTCTGATCACTTCTTAATAACTTTTGAGTTTACTTTACTTGACTACACGATGGCTGAGAATAAATTCCATTACAGTAGATGTTTATCAGACAGCGCCGTTACCAAGTTTAAAGAATCTATTTCATCACTATTTCCTACAATGCCAGATGTTAACGTCACAGAAAGCATCTATTCAAGCTTTACTCCAGTTCACATTGATCAGCTTGCTGATAAAATAGCAGTTTCAACCCGCACAGTACTAGATAATGTGGCTCCGTTAAAAAAGAAGATCATCGGTCAGAAGAAGGAAGCTCCTTGGTTTAATTCCCAGCTACGAGCTTTAAAACAGACATCTAGACGTTATGAGAGGAAATGGCGCGCATCTGGCTTAGAGGAGTCTCGCTTAATCTGGAAAGAGAGTCTAATTGTTTATAAAAAATTCTTACGTAAGACTAGAACAGCTTACTATTCATCATTGATAGAGGAAAATAGGAATAATCCCAGGTTCCTTTTCAGCACTGTAGCCAGGCTGACGAAGAGCCGTAGTGCTGTTGAGCCATGCATTCCCGCGACTCTCAGCTGTGACGATTTCATGAGTTTCTTTACAAACAAAATTGTTTCTATTAGAGAGAAAATCCATGACATCCTCCCAGCTACTAACGACTTCTTACCCCCTGCAGGTTTAGAGACATCTGTAGATGCTGAAATATGTCTGGATCATTTCTGTCCTATACAGATATCTGAGTTAACCAAACTAATAGTGGCATCCAAACCTTCTACCTGCATTCTGGATCCCATCCCAACCAAGTTGCTAAAGGAAGTCTTTCCTTTGATTAACACTTACCTACTAGATCTAATTAATTCATCGCTATTGGCAGGATATGTACCTCAGTCCTTTAAGACTGCAGTAATAAAACCTTTACTTAAAAAACCTACTCTTGACTCAGGAGAATTAGCTAATTATAGACCGATATCCAACCTCCCCTTTATGTCTAAAATTCTTGAGAAAACAGTTTCAGCTCAACTTTGTGCCCATCTGAGCAGAAATAATCTGTTTGAAAAGTTTCAGTCTGGTTTTAGAGCTCATCATAGCACAGAGACGGCACTGGTGAAGGTTACTAACGATCTTCTCATGGCTTCAGATAAAGGACTCCTGTCCGTACTTGTCCTGTTAGATCTCAGTGCTGCATTCGACACCATCGATCACAACATTCTGCTACAGAGACTTGAACATGTTATTGGAATTAGAGGAACTGCATTAGATTGGTTCAAGTCATACTTATCTGATAGATTTCAGTTTGTTAATGTCAACAACGAGTCTTCATCACACACCAGAGTAACTCATGGAGTTCCCCAGGGTTCTGTGCTCGGACCAATTCTCTTCACATTATATATGCTTCCTTTGGGTAATATCATCAGACAACATGGCATAAATTTTCATTGTTATGCAGACGACACTCAGATATACTTATCTATGAAGCCTGATGAAACCAATCAGTTTGTTAGATTACAAAGATGTCTTGGTGACATAAAGACCTGGATGACCCTGAACTTTCTGCTTCTAAATTCAGACAAGACCGAGGTTATAGTCTTTGGACCCGAAAAACTCAGGACTAAATTATCTAGCTTTATAGTTGATCTGGATGGCATCAATTTGGCTTCCAGCACCACAGTGAAGAATCTTGGAGTCATTTTTGACCAGGATTTGTCTTTCAACTCCCATATAAAACAGGTTTCTAGAACCGCCTTCTTTCACCTACGTAATATTGCTAAAATTAGGAACATCCTATCTCAGGACGATGCAGAAAAACTAGTCCATGCTTTTGTTACTTCCAGATTGGATTATTGTAATTCCTTATTATTGGGCTGCCCCAAATATGCCTTGAAAAGTCTCCAGCTGATCCAGAATGCTGCAGCCAGGGTTCTGACTAGAACCAGCAGGAGAGATCATATTTCTCCAGTTCTAGCTTCTCTTCATTGGCTCCCTGTTAAATCCAGGATAGAATTTAAAATTCTTCTTCTCACATTTAAAGCTCTCCATGACCAAGCTCCATTATATATTAGAGATCTCATAGTTCCATATATTCCAAGCAGGGCACTTCGCTCTCAGACTGCAGGCCTTTTGGTAGTTCCAAGGGTCTCTAAGAGTAGAATGGGAGGCAGAGCGTTTGGCTATCAAGCCCCCCTATTATGGAATCAGTTACCACTTCAGGTTCGGGAGGCAGACACCCTCTCTACCTTTAAGATCAGGCTTAAAACCTTCCTTTTTGATAAGTCTTATAGTTAGGGATGGCTAGCCTTCCCTTAGTTAAGCTGCTATAGGTTTAGACTGCTGCGGGACATCCATGATGCACTGGGCTCTTCCTCTCCCACCATCTCTGTCTCTCCATGTAGAAACCTGTGACAGTATTGCATCATTAACTGTGTTCTCCTCTCTCAGCAGATCTGGCTGGATAACGTTGCAGTGTTTGTTGGTCTCCCTTTCTGTCTTCTCCCCCCCCAGCCGGTCGAGGCAGATGGCCGCCCTACCTGAGCCGGGTTCTGCCGGAGGTTTTTCCTCCCTGTTAAAAGGGTGTTTTCCTTCCCACTGTCGCCACCCCTCCGTGCTTGCTCAGGATGGGGGATTGGACCGGGTCAAGTCAAGATTCGATCCAATCTGTTGGTTTCCTTAACTAGGCTATTATGAATCTGACCTGAATTTTTCTGTCTGTTTAAGCGCCCTGAGGTGACATTGTCATGAATGGACGCTATACAAATAAAGTTGAATTGAATTGAATGTCTCCTGTGTAAAATACTCTCAAACTGTGTAATACTGGTCACACCAGGCTTGTTTCTACAGCAGTATCATAATATCAGCTGTAATCTACACAGCTGATATGAATGTATGGCTTATTAAGTTTCATAGATTTATTTTCATGACATAACTTTATCAGCGAAGCGTGAGCGACCCTGACTCACCCAGTTGACTCACCCAGTAACTCCCAGTTTGCTGCTTTCATTGCTCTGCCGATTACAGCAGAAGATGCTGCGCAGCTCCGGTATCGTTCATCAGTAGTTGTTAACTAAGCTGTGACCAGTCCAAGATGGTGGCCACGTTCTCGCACTCCAGCAGTCAATCCGGCTTCTCCTAATTCATTATTATACCAATATGTCCTTCTCCTTCGTGTTGTTTTAGTTTTGAATCTCGCTCGCCTTCCTGTCTGAGCGTCTCCTGGGGCAGGTGCAGCTACCATTCAGCCAATCAACACATGGACGTCACTCACATCTCACGCTCGGCAAAGCACGATTGGCTGGTAACATGTCACATGGGAACTGATGCCTTCAGGGTTCACAAAAAAACTTTCCACTGACAGTTTTGCTCACATTAAAGGAATAGTACACCCACAGAATGATGTAACTTTATTTTCCACTTACCCTCATGCTGAGCAAGACTCTGAAACACTTTTTTAATATCTCAAATGCAGCAGGCGATCAGGAAGGCTTCTCTTTTCCCCCCCAACTTTCATATAATGGAGTTCGCCGGGGCCTGAGCCAAAAAGGTCCATAAAAGTCCACAAAAACTTGTCAATTTTCCTCCATACTGCTCGTCCAATGTAATCTAAGTGTCCTGAGTGGGTAGCATCCAGAATTTACTTCAACGACATCATATAGTATATTTTTAGAGACTAAACAGTAGAACATCTTACCTTCCCGAAGCGCGCATATGTGCGTTTATGAAAGCCTCGGCGTTCAGAGCATACTCTGCCGATAATGCACGCATAGAAGAAGAAATTTGCTGTTTACATTGTGCTAAGAGCGCCAGAGCTGCAGACAAACCGGGACAAACACAAGAGGATCCAAGAGGGGTTGGATATTGATTTAAAACAAAGAAAGAAAGAAAAAGAGAACGTATGATCTTGTCTGCCGTGGCTTCCGTAGTTTCGTGAACGTGCATCGGCGTGCTTGCAAGAGATGCGATTTACTACTCTTTAGGCTCTAAAAATATACTAAATGACGTCGTTTTGAGTAAATTATGGACGCTTCCCACTTGGATTACATTGGAGGAGCAGTTTGGAGGAATATTGACAAGTTTTTGTGGACTTTTATGGACCTTTTTGGCTCTGGCCCCGAAAACGAGAAGCCTTCCTGATCACCGGCTGCATTTGACATATTAAAAAGTGCTCCAGAGTCTTGCTCACCATGAGGGTAAGTGAAAAATAAAGTTACATCGTCTGTGGGTGTACTATTCCTTTAATATGAGATGGTAAAATTGTCGTACATTTGCCTTTTTTTAGCCTTTTTTAGGATTATTGATCATATATTGTACAGAAGGCCAAATTATCGTACAAATACCATAATTATCGTACACCTGGCAACACTGGGTCTGCAGTGCTTCATATTGACATTGTGCTTGTGAACGCTGGCCGCTGTGCCCGCTTTACTAAGCTTTCTAGCTACTGATAAAGAGTCTGAGTTGAAATGATTAAAGTGGGTGCTGAATCTTGTAAGCCCCGATGTTGGGCATGTGTATGTTTTAAAATGCAGTTCTCATGAGCTTTATTATTTGGATTTCAAGGGCCCGGTCATTTACCCCCCCCCCTGGCTCAGCTCTGACTTTTTCCGCTAGTGATGCTCTGTCCCTATTTAAAAAAAAACAACAACAAAAAAAACCCTCAAAAAACATAGAAGATAAAATAACATAAAACTTTCAGAAATAATCAACTGGATTCAAGTGCAGATCCTACTTTGGCTTTTCCAACACATTTTCAGCTTCCATAAAAGAACTCCTTTCTTAACTTAGTGATGTGCTTTTGGTTTTTATCTTGATTAAATGTAAAACCCCACATTATGGAAAATTGTTCACTCAGGAAGTTTTAAAGTTTTTCAATAATTCTTAACTGAAGTCAAAAGGAAACCAATGAAGTAATGATGCTTCCAAAACTCTGACTGACAGTGTAAGTGTGTTCAGTCTCTCATGGTGGGTTGAGTCTCTTTATGATGTTTCATACATTATAACAGCAGATAGATTTGGACTTTCCGACAGATTCCACAGTTTGCGTTAAACTTTGCCGGGTTACAGTTTGCATCCACTAGCAGGACCTTGTCCACAAAGACATGGTAGTTTCTTATGCAGTAATGAGTCACACACATCCAACTCTGGGTCTCATCCTCTGCTGTGACAAACTGATACTTCCCCAGACTCATTAGATCTTTTCAAGGTAACTTGAACTTTAGATGCTAAAAGATTAAAGGTCTTTGTTAATTTGCATTGATAAATATTTCTTTTGGACCCTAATTATTGATTCTCTAACTGAGTTTGGCGCAGAATTGTGAGCCATGGCCTGTTCTTGCTTGGAAAAGCTAAGCCTGTTGTGGATGCTCTTTTTATACCGGATGCTGACACCCTTACCCTTAATATATCAAACTTATGTATGTCTTAACCCCTGTGTTTTTGAATTTTGTTTTTGAGTTTGCTGGCATGAAATGTCAGTGTTTATATATTTTAAAGCAAAAATTAAAGACAGAAAATAGTTTCTAGACTTGTAAATTAATTTTATGAGACACAGATGGACTAAAGTCAAATTATAAAAACAAGCAAAAGGTTCATTGTGAGTAAAAAAAAGAGTAGAAATAGTAAGATTAAATGAATATTTGATGAATCTATTTTTTGAGTAATTGGAAAAAAAAACTATTTACAAAAGCTATTTTGGTGTGTCATTGCAGAGAACTGTGTGCAGTATTGACTGTTTGTATGAGACAGTTCACCTTGGAAGACAATCAAGTTCCTGCAGTCTAAGAAAATCTCTGACTTGTTCAGATTTTTATATAAAAATCAATATTTCCTGTATGCAACAGACATTTTTCTAGAACCATCTGCTTACGGTGTAACCTGCAGCATTATCATACATGCCATATTTTTCATCTCCTGTTTGTGGTAATGGTGTCCTGACTTCCTAATCCATGTAAATTATTTTTTCTAAATACAGAAAAAAATCCCAGACAGTTTCCTGTAAAAACAGTGTCCAACATTCCAATTACTTTTCAGCAAACTAGATGGAAATTCATGTTTTACTGAATCACACATAAGCAGATATTTAACTTTTACCACCATATACTGGATTTTACATGGCATTTCGCTCATACACAAGCTATGTTTTTGCAGGGACGAAGGCTAACACACATCAGGGTGCAGATCAGACGGAGCACATCGACCGACTCCCAAATTAGTACATGTGGGCTGCATCTTGTTAAAACTCCAGGAGAAATCATCCCAGGAATACGAGATCCGGGATAAACAAGTACAGAAATGCCTCTCGTCTGTCTTCCTGTTTTCTTTTGGCTTTGGAGAGATGTTATAATGAGAAAAATATGGAGCCTTTACATCAAAGAAATGAACAAATTAGGCTTTTGAATATTGTTTTGAATAGTACCAATAGCATCTTTCTGTGTAATAGGTTTGCACTGTTCTCTTTGTAACAAAAGGAAAGCTCATTATGAACAATAATTTCCTGAGGAAACATTTTTGTGATGTTAAAAATGAATTACTATTGTTTGTCAGTTTTATATTGGCACCCTGCCTTGCAGCTCTGTGCATAGCCCTCTTTGGAGCTAAATGCTAACATTTGCATGCTTACATGTTCACAATTAGGATTTTAATAGGTTTTTTGTTTTGCTTTGCTTTTTTAGGTAGGCTGTAATTTAGTTTAATTCAGTTTTTCATTTCACTTTCATCCTGCCCCAACAAGCTGACTGGAAATTATTCATATTTTACCTGGTCACAGAACGATGTCCTGCTCAGGAAACCAACAAATCGCACTTAATCAACTTCCTGTCAGTCTTCTGTTCTGACCATGCAGGAAGAAACCTTGAGAAAGACCAGAACTGGTCAGCAAGCACCACAACCAAGATACCTTCAGGTGTTTTAGCAAAAAAAAAACCCCCAAAAAACGTGAGTACCATAATGTGGAATTTTAGCCCATGTTGCTTTTGCATGAAACAGTCGTTTTCTCTGACACCACTTTCTGTACCACAGAACATCCATCCAGAGAGTCCTGTGGTCTGTTGCGATACAATCTGAATAGGAACATGGACCATGATATGCAAACCCCTGGTCTACATCCATGGACAGTGTTGCTTGTTTGGAATAATGTGAATTGCTGCCCTTCAATGAAGGGGCGACCCACCCAGGGTGAATCCTGTCCAAGTGGAAACCTCCAGTGGCCAACTGTGAAGCCCCCCAGAAGTAAAAAAAATTGTAGATTTGTATCAGTTGTTATTTAATGTTCTCTAAAGCCCTACTCTGACAGGATTAGTATTACCTAAGGACCACATGTAATAAATAAATTACCCCCTGACGTCTGTTTTTTCTGTGGCACATTCGCGTCAGATAACTGAAGTCTAAGATTTAAAGGATACATTTCTTTTTTTTCAACCTGGACCTTATTTCTAGGAGTAAATACAGTTGTGTGAAAAAGTATTTGACCCCTTCCTGATTTCTTTGTTCTTTTTTGCATGATTGTCACTAGAATGTTTCAGATCATCAAACAAATTTAAATGTGAGACAAAGATAGCAAAAGTAAACAAAAAATGCAGTTTTTAGATGAAGATTCTTATTAGTAAGGGGGGATTCCAAACCTCTATGGCCCTGTGTGAAAAAAGGGATTGCCCCCCTGTTAACACAAATAAACTGTGGTTTATCACATCTTTGGAAAGCTGAGTTTAATTTCTCTAGCCACACCTAGGCCAGATTACTGCCACACCTGTTCTCAACCAAGAAATCACTTAAATAGGACCTGCCTGACTAATTTAAGTAGACCAAAAAAATCCTCAAAAGCTAGACATCATGCTGCATTCCAAAGAAATTCAGGAACAAATGAGAAACAAAGTAATTGAGATCAATCAGTCTGGAAAAGGTTACAAAGCCATTTCTAAATCTTTTGGACTCCAGCAAACATGCTGCGGTGCAACTTCTTAAAAAGAGCAACTTGGATCCTAATGTTCTATCAAACTTTAGGCCGATTTCAAAGCTGCCTTTCCTTTCAAAGATATTAGAGAAGGTGGTCTATCTTCAGTTGCAGGATCATCTAGAGTTACATGGCATTCATGAGAAGTTCTAGTCTGGTTTTAAGTCCTGTCACAGTACTGAAACAGCTCTTCTCTGGGTGTGTAATGATCTGTTTTTAACTGTTGATTCCGGAGCCTCTGCTGTTTTAATCCTTCTTGATCTTACTGCTGCATTTGATACAGTGGATCATGATATTTTGTTATCTCAACTGGAGCATTCTGTTGGAGTGAAGGGCATGGTATTAAAATGGTTTGAGTCCTACTTGCAAAATAGGAGTTTTTCTGTTCACCTTGGGCAGTTTTTGTCCTCTGAGGCCCCATTGAAATATGGGGTACCGCAGGGGTCAATATTAGGTCTTTTGTTGTTTTCACTCTACCTGCTTCCACTAGGGTCCATTTTTTAAAAATATAGTATCGTTTCATTGTTACGCAGATGACATCCAAATATATTACCTTTAAAATCTGGCGGGTATTTAGAGAATTTTCCTACGTGTTTAGAGGATGCTAAAACGTGGCTGAAATTGAACTTCCTCTGTCTAAATGAAAATAAAACAGAAGTCATTGCTTTTGGGAAATCTGATCTTCTGGCAGGATGCAGCAGTGCAATTGGTTCCTTGGACTCAAACTGCAGCTTTGTTAGAAATGTAGGATTTATTTTTGATGTTAATTTCAAATTTGATCAACAAGTCAGTGTTGTAGTCCAGTCTTGCTTTTACCACCTGAGGCTTATTAGTAAAATTAAGCCTTATATACCTCTGAATGTCCTTGAAAGAGTCATTCACGTGTTTATCTTTTCTAGACTAGACTACTGCAACTCCCTCTACGGTGGGATGGATCAGTCTCCCCTCCGCCGTCTTCAGCTGGTCCAAACCTCAGCTGCCCACTTGTTAACGGGGATAAGACGTTGGGAGCACATCACCCCAATGCTGTGTTCTCTTCACAGGCTGCCCGTGTCTTTTAGAGTTGTTGTTAAGAATTTACTGTTGACTTTTAAATGTCTGAATGGTCTGGTGCTTTTGTATCTCTCTGAGCTCCTAAATGTGCATTGTCTGTCTAGAGCTCTGAGATCGGAGGACCAGATGCTGCTGGTTGTTCCCCGGACTCGTCTTATTACTTGGGGAGACCGAGCCTTTGCTGTTTTTGCCCCCAAACTCTGGAATGGTCTCCCTCTTTCTGTGAGGTCTGCCGGCACCATGAATGAATTTAAATCCTTTCTAAAAACTCATTTTTTTACTCTGGCTTTTAACTCCAGAGAGCACCATCATTATGTGAGAATCTGTATTGTTTATTTTATTGTTATTTACTGCTTTTATTGGTCTTATTATCATTATTATTTTTATATGATTTTTGATTTTAATTTCTATTTTTTACTTACCTGTACAGCAATTTTTCATCTTTGGTGTTAAAAGCGCTTTATAAATAAAGCTTTGATTGATTGATTGATTGATTGATTGATTGATTGATTGATTGAACCACAGTGAGAGCCATTATCCACAAATGGTGAAAACATGTAACAGTGTTGAACCTTCCCAGGAGTGGCCGACCGACCAAAATTACCCCAAGAGCACAACGACAACTCATCCAAGAGGTCACAAAAGACCCCAGAACAACATCCAAAGAACTGCAGGTCTCACTTGCCTCAATTAAGGTCAGTGTTCATGACTCCACCATCAGAAAGAGACTGGGGGGCAAAAATGGCCTGCATGGCAGAGTTCCAAGACCAAAAGCAAAAAGAACTGCAAGGCTCATCTCAGTTTAGGCAGAAAGCATCTTAATGATCCCCAAAACTTTTGGGAAAATACTCTGTGGACTGACGAGACAAAAGTTGAACTTTTTGGAAGGTGGAGGTCCCATTACATCTGGTGTAAAAGTAACACGACATTTCAGAAAAGGAACATCATACCAACAGTAAAATATGGTGGTGGTAGTGTGATGGTCTGGGGCTATTTTTGTGCTTCAGGACCTTAAAGTTGTACTTCCATGGTCATTTCATTAATATTTCTGTGTTCTCCATTATTATTGAATGCATTCTGCATCGTTTCTTTTGAAAAAAACCTTCTGGTATCTTTGTATTCAGCTGTATTTGTATACTAGAAGAGAGGCTTGTGGTCCAACGGCAGGCTTTTCCGGGTCCTTCTCATGAATTTCCGTCTGATTGGCTGCCTCCCATCAGTGTATGAAGGAAGCTCCGCCCTCCGCTCTTATTTCGCTACAGACAGGAAATAGAGCCGACAAACAAGTATGTTCCATCATGCTAACAAACAGTTAGCTAATTAGCTTCTCAACTCCGAAGCTACAGTCGTGCCGTCTTTACTTCTAGTGTGTAGTGGAGGGTTACCTGCCTTCCAATGGACAGATAGAAACCCCACGTGGGATACGCTATTTGCAATGTTACGTAGAAGGGCAAGGCTGTTCCCGATTCGCTCTTCTCTTCGTATTGTTTCTGTGATGAGGAAGCACAGCCGGCTGGGGGGAACGCAACGCTAGCAAGTCAGCATGTGTAAGTAAACAAGGGGAAACCCTCCGTATTTCAGAAGGAGCAAGTTAAACGGGTTTTCAGTGGAAGGAGGCCTTTAAAGACTTGCTGTGGTAAATGGAACCATGAATTCTGCTGTCTACCAAAAAATCCTGAAGGAGAATGTCCGGCCATCTGTTCATGACCTCAAGCTGAAGCGCACTTGGGTTCTGCAGCAGAACAATGATCCAGAACACACCAGCAAGTCCACCTCTGAATGGCTTAAGAAAAACAAAATGAAGACTTTGGAGTGGCCAAGTCGAAGTCCCCACCTGAATCCCATTGAGATGCTGTGGCATGACCTTAAAAAGGCGGTTCATGCTGGAAAAGCCTCCAATGTGGCTGAATTACAACAATTCTGGGGTGGAACAAAATTCCTCCACAGCGCTGTAGAAGACCCATTGACAGTTATCGAAAACGCTTGATTGCAGTTGTTGCTGCTAAGGGTGGCCCAAACAGTTATAAAGTTTAGGGAGCAACCACTTTTTCACACAGGGCCATGTGGGTTTGGATCCCCCCCCCTTAAAAACAAAAATCTTCATTTAAAAACTGCATTTTGTGTTTACTTGTGTTATCTTTGTCTCACATTTAAATTTGTTTAATGATCTGAAACATTTAAGTGTGACTAACATGCAAAAAAAGGAAGGGAAACACTTTTTCACACAACTGTACGTGCATTTACTCACCGGTAAAGTTTCTTCATCACTTTGTGTCCTTCGGACAATATTATGTTGAGTCGCCCTTCGGTGTTCCTCCAGTAGAATGGGAGAGGCGGGGCAGCCACTATATAAGATATTATCTGCAGCAAAACTCCTTGATTTTCGCCAATACTTTAAGCTGGACTGGAGTTTTGTCATCTCTTTCTATTTGCGTCATGGCAGGATGACGATGGTTTCGTGCTCAAAATGTTTCAAAAAACAATCGTGAGACTGCACAGAGTTGTCGGACCCCTGTTGCGAGAACCCAGATCGTTCAAGTTTAGTTCGTTTGAGGAAACCCATGAGACCGTGCCCTTAGTTGACATATCTAACAAATTCAAAAGTGGTGCTCAACCACAGAGCTCCTACCTCACCACTATAACGTTCTTAAAGTTTAAAGTGCTGATGACACGTTTTTGCCATTTTTTGCCATTTTTTATTAGCCAAAATGTTTTTCATGATGATCTATGTAACAGAAACAAGCACAGCTGCATAGATGAGTTATTAGAAAACATCGCTGCTTTTTCGGCACATCTGACCAGACTGTGGCGCTGTGAGCCGAAACCGGATATGACGTCTGCAAAAGCCTCTTCTTTGCTGCTTATTTAACATTGAAGTGGCTTCATTGCGGTTTTTAAGTTCTTTTTCCAGTTTTACAGGCAAACAGTAACGACTTAGCCTTCAAATTGTATTGACGGTTAATGGTTAAAAGCTCGTAAGTGCAGCATTTGTTTATTTAGGTTTCCTGCAGATTTAGAATTTTATTTTGAAGAAGCAGGTCGGAGTTGGGACTCATTGGGAAACAGTAGCCAGCAGCAGGACCTCTCTGCTCATCCTTCCTGTCATCGTCTGTTTACTGGAGCTGGAGGAACCAACGTGTTGAGACTTCTAACACAATGAAACTGCGAAATGTCCTCTGAATTATTCTTTTTCAACCATCGTTGCTTCATCACATCGGTCACACAGCTCCTGATTGACAGACAGCTGCAGCTCGGTTATATGAACGTCTCCGGTCATCAGATCTCGTCCAGCTGCTTCCAAAGCTGCATCCTTCCCTCCATCTTCATCCTTATAAACGGGAACTATTTAAAACTCCACTGGAACCATGTAAGTTGTTATCTTCTCATTTTTTAAAGGCTAATTATTTACCGCGGCTAGCTCGCGGGTAGCCGTTAGCCGCGAGCTAACGCAGTATACGAGATATCTCTGTCATGCCTGGCTCTATGTCAAACTACTGCCGCTCCTTATCAGGTGTGGGTCCTCTTGTGTTGTTCCGGGTCGCTTCCTACAGTTCTGGTTCCCTCGGTGTGGTCTTGCAGGGTTTTAGCTGAACCAGTGAACCTGAGCCTGGAGACAGGCTGTAGGCAGCTGGCTGCAGTTCTACTTCGGTTCTAGCTTGTAAAATGTGATTTTCCCCAAATTCCTCAGCATTATCACACTTTTCTGAACTGGCTGATGATCCCAGCACACAATCCAGTTCCACTCTAGCTGTTCTGGAGCCATCTTTCATGTTTTCCACGGTTTAGATTATTCATGTAACTCAATGGGCGGACCGTCGATGACGACACAACATGGCAGCTCGTTTCGCAACTGAAAAGCTATTAGCATTAAGCCGAGCCTCCTAAACATCCGATATTTACGTAAATACACGTCTGATTAACTTCTAACTGCACAGAACTACTTATTTTGTCTTGGTGTGTTGTTGTATGGCAAAGTTACTGGAAGTTAAGGTCGTGTCATCAGCACTTTAAATTATCTCTCTTTTGAATCTGCTGTTTGAAGGCATTAAAAAGATGTTTCTCTCAAAAAATTTTGCAATATTCAATAAAATTGGATTCACTACCCCGGATTCCACCTGCGGGTCTGGGTCGGGCCGGGTCGGATCATGTGTTTTTGCATCTCCACAGAAAAAAAACGGGTCGGGTACCCTAATATCCGACCCCACCCGTTCTACTTTTTAGGTACCCCTCCGTAGGTGTACTGATCCAACCGATCTGGACCAAAGGGGTGGAGCTTAACACACTGACCTCCTTTGTTTCTGTCACGTGTGCTTTGGTTAAAAGGCGTTGCACTGCGATGATGTCACGCAGCAGTGCTATCTGGTTAATACCCCCGCCTTTGAATTTCAAAGCGTTATTTAAGATGCAGTATAAATCACTGTATTATTGTTTACAATGTACATTGTACACTGTATACACTGTAGTTATTGGCTTCATTCGTTTTTTTTTTTATAAAGCCAATTTTTCAACATTTATTGTGATTATGACTGACTAGCTGAGGACACCTTTGAATTGCATTGAATCTTCTGTCAGTATCCTGTCCTGAACATGCACAGGGTGAGAGTAGGGGGAAAAAAACTGTTTACAGGAGGGAAACCTCCCAGTAGAACCGGAGTACAACAGTGTAAGTATAACAGAACAGTTTAAACCATGTACAAGAGGGATAAGTAAGTCAATGCTAATTACCAACAGTGGCAAATGGCGAAGACCACCACATTAAATTAGAAGAGCACAGGTTCAAACCATGCACCAGAGGGATTTTCATCCAAAAATCACATTTATTAAACAATGTTATAATACACAAGAGAAACGGCAGAGCTATAAACGTCTGCTGTTATTATTCAGGTTAACAGTGGGCCTGGATGTTACAAACAACAACTCAACAAAAGAACTCAAAGACAACAACAGATTATGGGCAAATTATGCCCAAATATAAGGCTGTCAGCCCAGCAATTACTATAAACAGGAACACTCATGTGCAAAGTGGGACAGAGGAATATGATGAAGACTTGTCCCACCACACTTGCATACACGAGTAAAACACAGACGGCTCAAATTCCAGCTCCAGAAATCATAGATGTCAAAAATCTATGACGTTAAAGAGCTAAATAAATTCTGCTTCCTGTTTGCAGCAAAGAAAATAACCAGAGCTGCACACTGAGATGGGAAACAAGAAACACCATAAAATCCCTGAATCTATTTGATTTTTTACAACGATCTGGCAACCCCCTGAAATGATCAAGAGACTCCCAGTCAGAGAAAGGCTGTAGCAGCTACACGGCTCCTCAGCTCCTCCCGTGTTGGTAGATGCTCCGTGGTGATCTTCCTGATGCAGGAGCCTGAAATCCTGAAATGACTGCAGCGTTCAAAGTTAGCTGTTAGCAGAAAGAGAATCTACAGCAACTTTGGAGCCACAGAAATCTGACATACTAAGTATTTAAGTTATTTGCTGTTTATGGGTCATTTTTCTAGCAAAATTTGTTAAAAAAAAATTCCTATTAAAAATGCAAAAACTGCCTAATTTTAGTTTTGTGTTTAAGATTTATAAAAAAATAAAGAACACTAATTATATTTTTAATTTAGATTCAAAATTGAACATTAAATGAACAAAAGTTACGCAGCTTATGTGCATCAAAGTGTCTTGTTTGCATCCCAGCATCTACATAAAACTGTAAATTTAGCCAGTGATGCATTCAGCTGCCTGTCACTCATCAGTGGTCCCTGCATTGTTCTCATCAAAGCCACACTTCCTGTCTCCTTGTCATGACAGACACTGTCACAGAATATGTAATAGTGTAGCACAGATGGGGATTTGGCAGTATTACTGCCGTCTTTATGAATTGATCCTTAAGGATCTTGATTTCCTGCTGCCTCTAAAACAAACAGTAAACATGCCATGTTTTTCTACCTGGTTGTGTGAAAGCACTGAAGAAGACAGGACAGTGTGAAACCTGACGTGTCTGAGCAATTGTTTTTTTCTGGAATTGTACCTGTCATTCTTGCTTTTTACTGTATTGATTGGAAGGAACTTTAAGAAAGCACACAGAGTAAACAGCTTATAGGAATCTTACAGAGAGTGATGTATTTTATCAACAATATTTTACTGCTGAGCACAGCATATTAATGAGACATTCATATTGACAAAAGTAATAATAAATAAAAATTCTATGAAAATCATGACATTGATTTTGAATTGTGGTTTAACAAAAATAACAAAAACTAACACACAAAAAATAAACAAGTAAACAAGCATGATGGAGCTTCGAAGCTAAAATTTGCAACACTTTGAGAATCACTGCAATCAGGTGTTTAATGTTCAAAAAGGTTTCTACACCTGTTGACAGGTATGTTGGTCCACTGTTAAGGAAAGGTGCTCTAATATGTCTGGGACCTAAAGACACGGATTTCACTTACACAAATCTAGCATTTATTTTAAAGAAGATTTGCTGGACAGATCTGAAAACTTGCTGCAACAACAAAAACTATGTTTCTGTTACAGTTTTTCACAAGATAAAAATACATTTTTCTAAAATTTCACAGTTGTATTTTTGTCTCAAATTAAATGTGAAAAGATTTTGTCCATATATACTGCACGCCATCTTCACATAAAAGGAACTGGTCACATGACATGTAAATCCAAAAAAAGTATTTTCATCACACTTTTGTGGTGTACTTCTATATCAATACATTTGAAAAATGACCTCACAAGAGAACATACAGTAAAATCTTTTCAGTGATATTTGAGAGGGTTTTTATAGTCCAGGTGTTTCCAATTTGTGATTGCAGTTATATTTGTGGAATTCTGGAGGATACTGGAAACGCAGCGATTGCTGGGTTGACTGTCCTGAAGGGCTGCACATCTCCATTTGCATTAAAAACATATGCATACTGTGATGTTCACTGCAGATGCATTTTATTTTGAAGTGTTCATGTACAGACAGGAACCGGATGTGTGTACACGCCGGTTGACGGATGAGTAACAAGAATAGTCGTCGCTGCAAGGCTGGGAATAAAGCCGTGGGTTCAAGCAACAAAACTGTCGTTATTTCTGCAAATATGCTGCACAGACACTACATTGGCGACGAGTGTAAAGTCAAAGGACAACGCAAGCACTTAAGCCGTTGATGTATTCTTCCTGCATGACGGAAAAGAAAGCAGTGACGACGTGAGCTAGCATCGGCCGATTTGAAAAAGCAAAGCATGGCTGCTCACGCTACTCCGCTCCCGCCCTTCAACACAGAGACGGAACCCGGGTCTGTTGGACCTCGTTGGACAAAATGGCTCCAAAGATTTGAGAATTACACCACAGAAATGAACATTAATGGAGATGCAAGATTAAAAGCGTTATTGCTGCATATTGCTGGAGAGAGAGTACATGACATTTACGACACCTTGGCAGCAGAGCGCGACAAATACGCAGATACGCAGATATGAAGCAAAAGCTATCAGCATATTTTGCCCCAAAGAAAAATGTGCAGTATGAAGTCTATCTGTTCAGAAAGGCAGTTCAAGAACCTGGAGAAAACTTAGACAGTTACCACACCAGACTAAGGATTTTGGCCAAGAACTGTGAGTTTGCAGACACAAGCGCAGAAATAAAAACACAGATAATACAAAGCTGCTCATCGTCAAGGCTACGGAGAAAAGCGTTGAGAGAACCTAATTTGACTCTTGATGACATTTTAAGCCACGGACGTGCATGCGAGCTGTCGGAGATGCAAGCTACAGGCATGGAAGCAGGCAAAGTGGCCACAGTGAACAAAGTGCACCACAAATCTGAACATGAAAACCCCCGGAGACAGAACTGGACACCCAGAAAACATCTGAACAATCACTGCAGAAACTGTGGAGGTTAATATCCTCATGAAGATAACTGCCCAGCTAAAAACAATGCAGAGCCTGTGGCAAGTTTAATCATTTTGCAAAACAGTGCAGGTCAAAAGGAAAAGAGACCAACTACAAAGGTACACGCAATGAGTGTCAGACACCAAAAAACGTACATCAAATATCAGACAGTGCCGACACAGCTGAGAAAACAGGTCACACATCCAGCAGCGATGAAGCCTATGTGTTTGTTATCAACAGTGCTAATTCTGCAGAACTTCCACAAACAACTGTGAACATGATGGGCACCCAGACACTTGTGCTTATTGACTCTGGTGCCACAGCCAACTGCATAAGTGAAACTATCTATGAAAAGCTTGTACCACGTCCTGCCTAACTCCAACTACCACCAAAATTTATCCATATCGCTCAACCGAATCGTTGCCAGTATGTGGTACATTTGAGTGCGTTATAGAAAAACGGAACAAGAAAACAACGTGCACTGTTTGTGTCATTAAAGGAAGTGGTTTCAACATTCTGAGCTATGAAACGTCTAAAGACTTGGGCCTAATTCACATTGTGACAGCGGTGTCCAGCCCAACACAGCGCTCAGTCGCTGATGAACTTGTTGAAAGCCACCCGATGCTGTTTGAGGGGATTGGCAAACTGAAAAACTTTCAAGCAAAACTGCACATAAACGCTGACGTCAAGCCGACCTGTCAACCTCACAGACGTGTTCCCTTTCACCTATGTCAGAAGGTGGAGGATGAACTTCACAAACTTGAAGCAGATGACATCATTGAGGAGGTCACTGGACCAACGCCTTGGGTTTCACCCATTGTGACACCTCCCAAACCAAAAGACCCTGACAAAGTGAGAATATGTGTGGACATGAGGCAAGCCAACACCGCCATTGAGAGGGAACGACACATCACACCTACCATTGATGACATCATACATGAGTTGAACGGCTCGACTGTATTCTCAAAACTTGATCTCAGAGCAGGTTACCACCAACTTGAGCTGCACCCAGACAGCCGATACATACCGACATTCACCACTCATCTTGGATTACGACGATACAGCGTTTGAGTTTTGGAGTATCCTCGGCAGCTGAAGTATTCCAAAATGCAATACAGCAAACCCTCCTAGGACTGAAAGGAGTAAAAAACCTCAGTGATGATATCATTGTCTATGGGACAAACCAAATGGAACATGACAACAATCTCAGAGCTCTGTTCAAAAGACTCACTGAGTCTGGACTCACTTTGAATCGTGAGAAGTGTGAATTTAATAAAACAAAGCTTGAGTTCTTTGGTTTCATCTTCTCAGCAGGAGGTGTTTCAGCAGATCCGAAAAGGGTCGCGGCCATTCAGAATGCTCCTGACCCAAAGACTGCGGCGGACATCAAAAGCCTTCTGGGCATGGCAAACTACTGCTCAAGATTTATCAAAGACTTCTCATCCATCTCCGAGCCTCTGCGTAAGCTCACACGGAAAGACATGCCATGGCGATGGGAACAAGAACAAGCTACAGCACTACAGGCGCTCAAGGACAATATTACAAGTGACACAACAATGTCCTACTTCTACCCAAGCAGACAAACTGAACTGATTGTGGATGCCAGTCCAGTGGGTTTAGGTGCTATCCTCTCTCAAAAAGATGAGAAAGGGATGAAGCATATCATAGCGTATGCAGGCAGATCACTGAGCGATGTAGAAAGAAGTTATTCACAAACTGAAAGGAAGCGCTTGCCATCGTGTGGAGTTGTGAACACTTTCCCTGTACATTTATGGCCATTCTTTCACGCTAGTGACTGATCACAAAGCACTTTGCACAGACACTACACATACTCTTTCAGTCTGGAGGGAAAAACACAGACAGGTACAAAAATATAATAAATTTTCTGATGCAACAGTGCTCAACTCTTTTGTTAATAATAGTTTACTTTGTGTTATCTTGTTAGACAAATCCTAAACCCCCACTCGGAGAAAACTGGAGCTATATGAATATATTTTACCGTAATTTCAGGCTTTCTTCTTCAGCCTCTGTTCATTCAGATTATAAATGTACATCTATGAGTCATTTCACTTTTCTTCTGCAAACTATGTCAGCCAATGTTCCAAAAGCACGTTTGAGCCGTGTCTCAAACTGCGCACCTACCTGAATGTACTGGAATTCAATGCGTAGTGCACACTATTATTGCAAAATCCTGACCTGAACAGAGCACTGCACTTACAGGAAGTGACGGACTAGCATTGACCACTAACGTGAGCAAACTCTACTAAGCCATCATAACTACGGCCTCAAACAAATGACCAGATCACAACCGTCGTCAGCTTCGAACAGCTGAACAGCTTCGTAGCATGCTACAATATACATTAGTAATTATGTCTGAGTCATTTCATACACTTTACTTAAGTCAGTACAGTTCAGCCTCCGATGCAGCAGGGTTCGCCACCACTTTGTTCTCCGCCATTATTTGGCTCTGAAAATAGTTCCAAAGTCCAGCCTCTTTCGCTATGTTAGCAAGATGGCATGCGTTTAGTACGACAAGTGTGCTTTGTTTTGCACTTCATTTTTGGCCGTCATTGGGGCAGTATCCGTGTATTTTCAGAGCACTGAATTTTGGCTCAAATGACAGCATGAACACACTACACACTCAAAAGTAGTGTTTGAAGTGCTCACTTGTGCAATTTGAGACACGGCTGTTAACATGTGAATCACATTTGAATCACACTAAAATGTTCCAAAAGCACACATTTGCACACGTGGTTAACATGTGCATGAACATGTGACGCACATGTGGACCACATGTGATTTACACGTCACATGTGGATCACACTAAAATGTTCCAAAAGCATCATTGCACATGCAGATCACATATGGTTAACGAATTTTTCACATGTGAAACACACTAAAATGTTCCAAAAGCACACGTTTGCACATACTGTATGGATCACGTGTTTAATATGTGAATGAACATGTGACGCACATATGGACCACACAAGATTTACACTTTTGTCACATGTGGATCACACTAAAATGTTCCAAAAGCACACGTTTGCACATATGGCTCACATGTTTGTGAACATGTGATCCATATGTGGACCACATGAATTACACTTTTGTCACATGTGGATCACACTAAAATGTTCCAAAAGCACACGTTTGCACATGATGTTCTTGCACACCATGTCCAGGAACACATGATGCGGATGTTGACCTCATGTGGTTCACATATTTTTCACATATAAATCACACAAAAATGTTCCAGAAGCACACATTTTTACATGTGGATCACATGTGATTAACATTTGCATGAACATGTGACGCACATGTGGACCACATGTGATTTACCCATTTGGCACATGTGGATCAGACTCAAATGTTTCAAAAGCACGTTTGCACATGAGATTCACCCGTTCCTCACATGTGTATCACACTAAATGGGTCGTTAAAATGTGGATCACGTGGACTACATGTGATTAACACATTTTTCACAAGTGAATCACATTAAAATGATCCAAAATCACACGTTTGCACTTGTGGATCACATGGTTTTTCTGTAAGGAATGTAACTGTGAAATGTGAGCTGTGAAAATATAAAGATTGTTGCAAAAAAAAACAAAAAAAAAAACTACAAAAAAACAAACTGCAATACGAATGTTGCCAGAAAGTTGATATCTTCCTGCAGATATCAACTGAGAAATACACAGAAATGTCAACAGCTTTGAGTTCAAAGTCAAGATGTTACCGTCATTTGTTAAGCTGTGGACACCGGCGTCCAGAATCTCAGCCATGCAGTGGATGGCAAATAACACGGGTGAACGCATTTTAGACTGTTAATTTAATGACAAACTTACTCATTAAAATCTCTGCTCAAACCAAATTCAGACATCAGCCATCTTCAGAGAGAAGAGGCTGCAGAAAGTCATATTTCAGCAGGGCTTGAACTAATTGGAAGCGATGGATACAAGCAGAGCTTAGAGGAGCCTCTTCTGAAGGCATAAAAGTAAATACAAAGACAAAACGATTCCCATGACTGCACTAAGTCTTCCTATTTAATGGTTATTGCTTGGGCTTTATTCATTACCAAAAGTCTGCGTCTCTCACCAGTTTACTTTACTTTTATGTCCAACTTTGTTGCAACATCAGCTCAGAGCAATCTTTTAATTCAGTATTGGGCCTGTTTTCCTCATCTCTCTCCTGATTGCTTGTTGGAATTCATCTCATTTACCACCACCTCATCTGATGATCCTCAGGATTAAACGATCCAACGCTGTTAGGATAGCATTCATTTGTATTCATCTTGCACTAACTAGAGAAAAAAAAGCCACACAAACAACAATGTGTTTGCATTTTAGGATTCTTCAAGTGAAATCAGTGAGCTTTTAAAAAGCCCTTTGTATCCGGCTTTAGGCACAACAGTCGATACCCACTGCTCTCCATCTAATGGGCCACATCTTAGAGAACCACGAAAGCTGCAAGCTGAGGCCTTTCATTTATTTGCTCCCCAGAGTGCGGGCCTGTTTTCTCTCTAAATTAGCTGAAGAGAAACTTTATAAAAGAGTAATATTTTTAAATTAAAAGTATTTGGTATATAGAGGCAGGACTCTGGACAATTGTCCCAGCGTGACCTTCCTCTCCAACAAACAGGATGTGAAATAAACAATTACACAATTTTCTCTGTGCCATTAAAGCCCATTACAAAAATGAGACTGGAACAATGAAAGGAAGACAAATACTTTAGTTCTTTGTTATGCTAATTTTTTTCAAGCTGTTTGCTAAATGCCACCAGGGTCAGCATCCCAAATCTAAGCTTTTGTTTTATTCATATTTTGTACCAAATCCTGCCACAACACCTGTTCCAACAGAGGATACACACCTACTGGCCACTCTTAATTCCTGGTGCCGTAGATCCAACCAGATGTTGGAAACATTCCTCACAGATTTTGCTCCATATTGACATGATAGCATCACACAGTTGCTGTAAATTTAAAATATGTGGATCAAAGAGGAAGATGGCTCTCATGCACAATTCACACACACTGAAAAAATACTTGGCCCAACTACATACTTACATATTTCAGTTGGATAACAAATTTCCATCCAACTGAAAGTGTCTGTAACCTTAACCAGAAAATGGCATTTATGTGATTCAACCAAATAAAACTGAGAAGGATGGAGGACATAGAATTCAAGTAACAACAGCTAATAGAATTTAGCCAATATGAACTATATTACCAAAAGTATTTGCTCACCTGCCTTGACTCACATATTAGCTTCAGTTACATCCCATTCCTAATCCATAGGATTCAATATGATGTTGGTCCACTTTTGCAGCTAGAACAGCTTTAGCTCTTCTGGGAAGGCTGTCCACAAGGTTTAGGAGTGTGTTTATGGGAATTCTTGACCATTCTTCCAGAAGCGCATTTGTGAGGTCATACACTGATGTTGGACGAGAAGACCTGGCTCTCAGTCTCCGCTCTAATTCATCCCAGAGGTCAGGACTCTGCACAGGCCAGTCCAGTTCCTCCACACCAGACTCTGCATCCACATCTTTATGGACCTGCTTTGTGCACTGGTGAACAGTCATGTTGGAAGAGGAAGGGGCCAGCTCCAAACTGTTCCCACAAAGTTGGGAGCATGGAGTTGTCCTTAGTTCCTTTCACTGGAACTAAGGGGACAAGTCCAGCTCCTGAAAAACAACCCCACGCCATAATCCCTCCACCACCAAACTTTATACTTGGCACAATGTAGACAGACAAGAAACTTTCCCCTAGCAACTGCCAAACCAAGACTCGTCTATCAGATTGCCAGACGGAGAAGGGCGATTCGTCACTCCACAGCGCTAGAGTCCGGTGGCGGCTGCTTTCCACCACTGCATCCAGGCTTTGCATTGCACTTGGTGATGTATGGATGGATGCAGCTGCTCCACGATGGAAACCCATCCCATGAAGCTCTCTGCACACTGTTCTTAAGCTGATCTGAAGACCACATGAAGTTTGGAGGTCTGTAGTGATTGACTCTGCAGAAAGCTGGCTCTTCAGCCTTTGCTGACCCCGCTCGTCAGTTTATGTGGTCTTCCACTTCGTGGCTGAGTTGCTGTCATTCCCAAAAACTTCCATTTTCTTATAATACAGCTGACAGTTGACTGAGGAATATTTAGGAGTGAGGACATTTCACGACTGGATTTGTTGCACAGGTGGCATCCTATCACAGTTCCACGCTGGAATTCACTGAGCGCCTGAGAGCGTCACGTTCTTTCACAAATGTTTGTAAAAACAGTCTGCATACCTAGCTGCTTCATTTTATACACCTGTGGCCATGGAAGTGATTGAAACGCCTGATTCCCATAATTTGGATAGGCGAGCAAATACTTTTGGCAATATAGTGTATATAATCTGATGCTGTTGATAAGGTTTATAAACTATAACGGTGGTCCTGGGACAGACTAGCGACCTGCCTAGTACCTGCCTCTCGCCTGATAATAGTTTGGATAGGCTCCAACATCCTGGTGACCCTGAAATGGACAAGTGGTACAGAAAATGAATGAATGAAAGAATGAACTGTAATGGTTTATAAAGTTTATAAATAAATTTAGTAAACTTTGTATAACTTTATTAACAGTTTTACATAAACCTTTTTAACAGTATCATAGTTGGAAATCCAGCTCAGAAACACTTTTTGTTATACTGGGTGAAATGGTCCTTCCATCCTGACAGTATCAACACATCATGTATTCATAAAAAGAAGGAAAAAAAGTCAGACCTCTGTGAGAGCTGCAGGTCTGTAAAAACTCTGACCAACCCCTGCCATTCACACCAAAAAGCAGGAATTAGTAATTCGCAACGTATAAAAAGAAAGAATGGATGCCTTTATGTCTCGTCTCTGTCCCTCCCCTCTCTCCGTCCCCCACGTGACCCCCCTGTGCGCTGCTCGCTGTAAACAAATATAGCTAACGGACTGCTAACTGCTGCTGCACCAAAAAAACAAAACAAAACAAAACAACAGATAAGGATTAAGTCTTGGAGGTGTTGAGGTTTGCAGTGTGGACTCTTTACACTGCAGAAGGTGTTGTAGGTGAGTGGATTTAAGCTTTTAAAAACGTGGTTTGTCAGCTGTTTACTATCAGGCTAACAAGCTATCTGCTCAGCTGTGGAATCGTTAACCTGCTCGTAAAACATTGGTGCACATGCACATTTTGGGTGGTGTGAGTTTCTTTAAACTGTCGCTTGCTCAAACCCTTTTTCCAACATTGCCAACCCTAGCTTAATAAAATGGGTAAATTCTGCCTGAACTACGTAAATATTACTGGTGACACCAGGGGTCTGTTGCACAAAGCAGGTTCAACAAACTCTGAGTGTAACTCTGAACTCTGAGTTGATCTACTCGTAGATATGAAACTCTGAGTTTTCAGTCCCAGAACAGCTGATTTGAGTTGGTTTAATCAACTCAGAGTAGTTCAACCCGGGATTTAACATGTGCCCTACCAAGATAAAAAGCCAGCATCAATTGAGCACTGATTCGATGAGTCACCATGGTAACGTAGATGCGAGGGCGGGGGCTGCGTTCGCCATTGAGTGGAGCTATAACTTCTAAAGCCTCATATGGCGAGTTAGAACTGCTGCTGCAAGCAAATAAAAAATAAAAATTAAAAAACGCAAGAATGAAAGACGGTGTGGGAGAAGATTTAAGTGTAAATGCTTTACAATCATAACGATGCTATAGGGTAGAACTGTTTAATGGTAACGCAGCAGTCTCGGATCCTGTCAGTATGATTCCAGGTGACTTTGTGTATGAACACCTGTTTGGTCTACTGGTCTGTGCGCTCGCCAACCACCTGGGAGGCAGATGTTCAAATCCAGCTCTGTATTTTCATTGTAGCCTTTTTATTTATTTAACTTGGGTGCTATCCCTAGGAAGAAGTGCTCTTGTTGGCAGCAAAATAAATATATATTAAATATAACCGTTGCATTTCTCAAGTGCCCTGCATCTCTAATGAAAGAAAAAAAAATTATTTGCGAAAAAATGCAGGGTAATAAACAATATGCTTTGAGGGGAAAGCGTATGGAAACATAAAAAAGTCACACCAAGAACTGAACCAGAGTCTTCCACGTGACAGACGTGTACCTTAACCATTTAGCCAGAAACAGAGACAGCTGAAAAGTCAAATAATCAGGCCAATGCTTCTCTCAGAAACAGAGACAGGACCTCCAACTGTTACATATCGCTGGTGATATTATAAATGTACGGATGGATCAGCTTGTGTATGTAGATAACTGACCGTGATGCGTAACTGTAACATCAGAAATGACAACTGTCGGACATGACACTTCTATCCGTGGTCTGATAACGATCTCTAAATATTTAAAGGGACTTGAGGCAGGAATTTGAAAAAAACCAAACATGAATGTCCCTTTTTTTCATACTAATGAAGCGCGAAATACCAAAAATAACGTTTCCACCCATGTTTCTCTCCGTTGCCTTGAAAAGGCTATGTGCTGCAAAATGCGCTGCAATTCGGTGTCCGAATTTCCCGCGCTGCCCTGCGGACGTGACGTCAAATGACGCTACATCCGCAGTTTTGATGCAGGAAAAAGACGGTCACGTTAAACAAAAACACTGTAAGCGATAGTTATGGATTATTCTGCCGTCAGAATACGATCTAGATCAACTGAAAGACACTAAAAATTGTAACTACGAAGAAAAAGCTTAGTAAACAACATTATAGCTTTCCAGCTCTGCCATGCGGACGTGACGTCACATGACGCTACGTCTGCTGTTTTGATATAGGACGAAGCCGGTCACGGTAAATTCAAACACTGTAAGCAATTGTTATGGATTATTCTGCCGTCAGCAAACGATCCAGATCAACTGAAAGACACTAAAAAGTGTTACCACGGAGAAAAAGGTTAGTAAACAACATTATAGCTTCAGTTTGTGCTCCCGTGACGGCTTGGCTCGTGGCTGCAGTTACCTGAAGCGCCAATCGCGAGTTTCTTTTCTTAATCTTGCCTCAAGTCCCTATAACCCTTCGTGCAGCATCTTAATCCATCCTTATCTAAAAAACTCGTCTGTAACCTACTGACTCTGATTTATTTTTGACATGTTTTATTTGAGACGGCAGCTGACCGCTGACTGAATGAGGAAATGAAACAGTGAGTGTGGATGAAAGTGGGTGGAGACAGCGAGAAACTCAAGGTTTCTCCACATTAACCGGCTCCCGACTAGGTTAGTTTCAGAGTCTGTTACCATGGTAACTGACCGAGGGTTTAAGTTACCCCTCTTTGTGCAACAGGCTAGAGTTACTCCTCTTTCCCTGGGTTGAGTTACCTACCTTTGTGTTACGGAAAACTCAGAGTTTCCGTAATCTCAGGGTTAAACAACTCAGGGTTTCATTTGACCAGCTTCGTGCAACAGACCCCCAGGTTAAAAGGTTTAAGGGGCCCAAAATGGGCCAAGAAAAATCTCCCCCACACCATCACACCAGCAGCAGCCGAAAGCCTTGATCCAAGGCAGAATGGATCCATGCTTTCATGATGTTTCCAGCAAATTCTGAGCCTAGCATCTGAATGTGGAACTGAAATGGAGACTCATCAGACCAGCAGCATTTCTCTGTCTTCTATTGTCCAATGTTGGTGAGACTGTGTGAATTGTAGCCTCAGTTTCCTGTTCTCTGGAAACCCTAAAGATGGTTGTGATCCCAAAATCCCAGTAAATACTCATTTACAATCATTACAACCTCTACAACCATTAAATCCCCTTTCCTCCTAATTCTGATGATCAGTTTGAACTTCAGCAAGTCGTCTTCACCACATCTATGCCTGGATGTGTTGAGTTGCTGTGATTGGTCAGTGAGATATTTGCGCATACAGGAAGTTAAACAGGTGGAGATGATAAATGGACTGGTGAGCGTGCTTCCGCATAAATCTGCAGAGCCTGAATGATCCGGGGAATGTAATTTTAACATCTATCTATGGATCTGTTGAAAGTAACTGTCCCTTTGGGATTACCTTTTTTTTCTAGACAGTGTTTTTGCTTCAGCGATGCAATCTGAATGTCTCTCCCCTACAAAGAAAACGATTAAAAACCCATAACTGCTCTTTATTGATTTCCCTTTGTGATCAGTTTAATTTTAGAAGGGGAAATCAATCAGGACTAATGGTTTCTACTTGGATCCACCTCATTGGTTTACTTGATGAGCAACAGCTTTTAAATCGGCTTTCAAACTCAGAGCTGCAGAATAAGTCATTCTGAAATCCTGAGAGCAAATAAACTGTGAGCAGTGATAAAAGAAGCCTCTCTCAATGACGCAGTTTGACTGACTGCTTACTGTGGCTGCAACGACGCTGAGCAGACGTGAGCGGGAAATTATTGATGAGGCTTGGAAAACCACCCAGGACATGGGATTTCATGCCAGTTTTTACACCAAATTAGTGGGGTTAAATCATAGGGGTGTAAATCACAAGATTGATCGTGAGACAATAATTTATCATTATAGCAGATGATTGCATCTGCAGTGTTCACACAGGTGGACGTCACAAAAATCTCTCTGGAACCAGCACATTGTTCCGTTTTCCACGTTTGCACGATTTCGGAACAAGATTTTTTATTTATTTATTTATTTTTAGTCAATACAGAAGACAATACAGTGACACAGACACAGACTGTGAACGACAACAAACAAGATAACATTGGTGGTTTTGTGTGTGTGTGTGTGTGTTTGGGTGTGTGTGTGTTTGAGAGTATATAAGGAAAAACAATAACAGAAATGAAGTAGTCAAGAGATAATAAACAGCAAAATAAACTTAGCTTTCTTCCAAATTAAAGTTATACCGTGTAACTTTTGGCAACTATGGGCACTAAACCTGTAACTTCCCACAGGCGCCACAACTGTCTCAAAATTATCTCAGTCTGTGTTTTGAAAAAAATGTTGCAGACCACTTTGAAAAGCCATCAAGCCATTAATCAAAGCGCTCCAGAGACGGGCCTGCTCCTGAGAAGTTACAATGCCTGGTTTTAAAGAATGGCAGCCCCCCTCAGAGCAACGACATGTGTCAAGTGCTCTATATTGACCGCAGAAATCAGCTATAGTTACTTATATTAATAATAATGTTAGAATAAAATATAACATAATATTTGGCTGACATTGGGTTCAAAAGTTACACGGTGTCACTTTAAATAAACATATAATCATTAATAATAATATTAATATTAAGATAATAACAATAATAACAGCAACAACAATAATAATAATAATAATAGAAAGTAATAATAATAACAATAATAGTATTGAGGGAGTATGGAGAAGGAGGGGGATGGGACAGGTATATCTCATATGAAATTGAGGTTTATCTAGTTATTCTTTTTAATGTAACGGATGCCTTATGGGCGTTTTCCACTGCCCATTTTCGTACCCCCTTCCACACGGCACGGCACGCTTTATTTGTGTTTCCTCTGGGAAAACCCGTTACGAGCTGTTACGATTTTCCGCACCTGTTTCAGAGCTAGCTCTAACCGTGCTGAACCTACACAAAATGTGACGTACCTGACGGCTCTCCACTGACTGGCCAAAGGAAGCTGTGGTCATGCGTCGCCTTGCCTCTTCTAAAAATATCTGGCTCTGTTTTCGGTAACTACAAGCCACAGAGAAAACAACAACAGCAGTAACACCTCCGTATTATTATCCAATGCCTCCTTTGGTGTTTTTACTTTACTGCCCACCGCGTGGCACAGCAGTGATGTCACTGCAGGCTTGACTGCTGTATCGTGCTGTATCGTCCGGGAGATGGTTTGACCGGATCATTTCACCTTACAGTTGTCTCTGTTTCTGGGTACATGGTTAAGGTGCATGTCTGTCATGCGGAGGGCTGTAGTTCAATTCCTTGTGTGACTTTTTTTTCAAGTTGCCATATGCTTTTCCTCAAAGCAGATAGGCTATTGTTTATTGCCCTGCATTTCTTCGCCAATAGATTTTTTTTCTTTCATTGGAGATGCAGGGCATTTGAGAAATGCGACAGTTATACAGTATTTAATCTTAATGCTGCAGACAAGAGCGCTTCCCCCTGAGGGATTGCACCCAAGTTAAATAAATAAAAAGGCTGCAGTAAAAGTACAGAGCTGGATTTAAACATCAAGCGTGCAAATCATTAGACCAAACAGGCATTCATACACAAAGTCACCTGGAATCATACTGACAGGATCCAAGACTGTCGTGTTACCATTAAGCAGTTCTACTCTATAACATCGTTGTGACTGTAAAGGACAGCATTTAAACTTAGTTCTTCTCCCACGCCGTCTTTCTTTCTTTTTTCTTTTCTTTTTTTGCTTGCAGCAGCGGCAGCAGTTCAAACTCGCCAAATGAGGCTTTAGAAGTTATAGCTCCATTCACTGGCGAACGCAGCCCCGCCCTAACATCTACGTTACCATGGTGACTCATCAAACCGGTGCTCAATTGATGCTGGCTTTTTATCATGGTAGTGCACATGTTAAACCCCGGGTTGAACTACCCTGAGTTGATTAAACCAACTCAAATCAGCTGTTCTGGGACTGAAAACTCAGAGTTTCGTATCTCTGAGTAGATCAACTCAGAGTTCAGGGTTACACTCAGAGTTTGTTGAACCTGCTTCGTGCAACGGACCCCAGGAGTGTGATTTCAATCCATGTCTCCTACTGGAGGCCAGAAATCCCTGTTTGAAGGAAGGTCTTGAGTCTGGCATCTCAAACCGCTTGGCCATCCTGACGAGCAACTTACCCCTGCTACACATCGTAGGGAAACATAAGAGTCAGATGTGACAAGTAACTATCATGTTGCTTCGTTTTACAAACTTCTGAAACCTGACCAGGTGTAACGAAAATCGTGACTAGAGATGTCCCGATCAGGGTTTTTTGCCCCCGATTCTGAGTACGATTCATTTGATTTTGAGGATCGGCCGATACCGAGTCCCAATCCGATACTTCTATAATAAAATGAAAATTTAAGAGAAAAAGACAGTGTTTCCCCTACAGCAGTGGTCTGTAGGGGAAACACTGCTGCCTAATCTGATTCTGAATCCTATCAGCTCGAAGGTGCAATTGGGGAATCAGGAGGTGCCATATTTGTTGTATTTTTTCGTTTTATTTATTCTTATTTTACTTTATTATGACACCTCCTCTGATCAATTACATTCTTCCAGCCATATTCTAAAAAGAAAAGATATTTAGCATACATTTATATACCAAACTAACATCAAATTAATGAGTAAGTAATCATTTATGCATGTCTGTGGAAATCACAAAGGAAGCTGGTTATTTCTCCATTTCTCTGAAGCTTGGAAACACATGATTATTTTTGGACAGCAAATAAAACCAACACTAGATTTCAAATAAACTCTGAAACAACAGATCGGCCTAATGTAATGTGTGCTTCGGTTTTACTCCGTTCATTAATGGCAAACAAAGTTTAAGCAGCTTTCTTTTCTTTTTTCTGTCACTTCTCCGCGGGTCACGTCAACCAGCAGCACCGTCACATTGTCGCGTTGCTTCGCTAAATATGAACCACGTGTTACACGTTATGTTGACTTATTGTTGTTTGCTTTGATTAATGGATCAAACTTTTTAAAAGCGGCTCATCAGTTCAGCTGCAGCCGCCTTCCCTGTAGTTATGTCTGAGTGAACAGGCTGCTGCCTGCTGGTGCGTTACATTTAAACTCCTGCACCGCCCGGTGATGCTGTAAACAGCACTGAGCTGCGTGCAGGACGGGGCGGTTCACATGAGGCAGAATCAAACCAACCGCTGGTCATAAAACCGAAACTGAGAGGAAACCACGCAGAGGAAAAAGAGGAGCAGCCCGCTGCTGCCGTATCAGTAAAGGAAACACTTAACCGATCCCTGATCGGGAAGTAACAGCCGATTCCGAGTCTGAAATCACGTGATCGGATCGGGACATCTCTAATCGTGACTGAAACAATGATGGCTTATACAGATGCTCATGAGTTGCATTCAATGGCAATTGGAAAAGCTTTTGTGACTTTATTCTTTTCATGAGATTTACGTAGTTGCAGGTGGAAGTGTCTATATGGTTGTTCCTTTGAAGTGGCTGTAGAAGCTTGGCAACGGCATGATGCAACAGTATTTATGCTGAGAGAGATTTCTGGAAATTCTTCAGTGTCTGACAACTGGAAAGCCTCCAACCCTCAGGAGCGGAGGGGGAAGCTCCTTGTTATTTCTTATACTGCCAACCATGGCATTCTTTTGCTGGAGTAAATCTACACCCACCTGGCAACTGGTGAAGAAAGTAGCACAGGGGAGTGTGTGCCCCTGCTATCCCTCCATCAGCTGGAGGACCACCCTCTGGCCCTGTCCCACCTCTTATCACTTCCCTGCTTGGTGTTGTATGACTCTATTTTCCATGTGTATGAGTGCTGCCCAAAACTTCAAGCCATACCTAGCAGACTTTTGTGGAATTGTCTAAACTTACATCTGACTCCGAATGACAAGAGCTGCAGCTGATGCACGAACATGCCCCAGAGTGGTTCAATGGCAGCTAACCTGGAGGACTCAATGGGCCCGTTTCGTAATTTATGCATTCATCACTCATGCATGCTTGCAACTGACGGCCAGAGAGCTTGGAAGTCCTTTGAAAGAGAATAGAGACTGGTCTTTACCGGGTTAATTACAACCATACCAGACATGTTTTGCATTTTTGACTGCTTTGTTTGACGAGGGGAGTTGTTCGGGCTATCTGGCCCTCGGAGACTAGAAAAGAAGTGGTATGATATTACCCACAATTTCATGAGAAATATGGGCATTATGGCAAGGAAATCAGCAGTGGCAGCTAGAAAAACAAAAAAAATTTTGGAGATTAAATATGAATATAGCTATTTTAAGGTCGCTTTAATGTATTACAGACAGCCGGAGTACTCGGAGAGAACCCACACATACACTGGGAGATCATGCAAACTCCACAAAGGAAGGCCACCGTTAGAATTCTTGAACCCTTGGGAATCGAACTAGCAACTTTCTTACTGTGAGGCCGTGGTGCTAACCAGCACGCCACCTGAGTATTTCACAATGTAAAAGATGCAGACACAGACACACACAGCATGCACACACACTTATTTACCTACTGTCCACATGACAGCAAATTAGCCATTTCCGTTTAAATTTGTGGTGCAGTGGCCTGCAGTCCTGAAAATCTATAGCAATTTAGAAAATTGCTCATTTCTTCTTGTTAATGTTATTAGGCATAGATTTCCCCTAGCAGCAAACCAAAAAGGCAGAAATTAACTACATTTTAGTGAAAACAAAATTTTAGGCCTTACTTTTAAAATACTTTGAATACACCGTGTATTTTGGCTTTTGACAAGTTTACAAAATGGCTCAATTTTTACATTAGGGTTTCAATGTCAATTATTTTATCACACACACAAACACTTCTGAAAAATATCTTTTCTCTTTAACCTTTCAGACTGAAAGAGGACTTGCTAACAACAAAAAATAGCTAGTTGGAAAGAAAAAGTTTTAACTGGTTTGCTGCAATGAATTAGACAAGAATGTCAGTTTGTTGTAAAAGGTCTCCACAGATGCCAGTTGGGGGGTGGAGTGGGTTTTTGGGGGTAGGGTTGGGGTCTAAAAATTTGGGGCACCCAAGTGTGAAGACACCCCATCATGTTCTCAGAAAGGTCCAACCAAGAGGGGGAACCAATACAAGAAAAAGAAAATGACAACAAACAAACAAACAAGTCTGACCTGGGGCCTGTTTCACGAAGCAGGTTTGATGAAACCGCTGAGTTGTTTAACCCTGAGATTAGGGAAACTCTGAGTTTTCCGTTTCACAAAGGTAGGTAACTCAACCCAGGGAAAGAGGAGTAACTCTAGCCTGTTTCACAAAGAGGGGTAACTTAAACCCTTGTTCAGTTCCCATAGTAACAGACTCTTTGAAACTAACCTGGTCAGGAGCAGGTTAATGTGGAGAAACCTTGAATTTCTTGCTGTCTCCGCCCACTTTCAGCCCCACTCGCTATTTTATTTCCTCATTCATTCGTTCAGTCAGTGGCGAGCTTTGGCTGCTGCCGTCTCGATTAAAACATTTTTTAAATAAATCAGGGTCAGTAGGTTACAGACGTGTACTTTCAAGAAGTATTTCATGGATGAAGATGCAGCAAGACTGCACGGAGTTAAACATTCGTCGGAAGATATCTGACCACGGATAGAAGTTCTTTCATTTCCCCACACTTGTCATTTCTGGCATCACCGTTTCACATCAATTATGTACAAGCTGATCTTTCCACACATGTACAGAAATATCACCAGCCATATGTGTCAGTTGGAGGGCCTGTCTCTCTTTTTCAGAGAGATAATCTGCCTTGACTTTAGGACTTGGTAACTGCATCTTTGGCTGTATGGTTGGGGTGCACATCTGTCACTTGGTAAACTGAAATTCAACTCTAAGTTGGGCTTTTTTTTACATATTGCCACACTTGTCTCGTTTTCCCCTCAAATCAGGCATTGTTTATTTCTCTGTGATTTTTTTTCTTAAATTGATTTTTTTTCATTTGAGATGCAGGGCATTTGTGTGATGCGACGGGGATATTTCATCTTAACGCTGCCGACAAGAGCGCTTCTCCTACTGCATGATTGCACATAAATAAATAAAAAGGCTGCGGTGGCAGTACAAGACCAGGATTCAACCACCAGCTTTCCAGGTTGGAGACAGGTGCACTAACTATTCAGCCAAACAGGTGTCGACTTATGTCACCACTTGGAATCATACTGACAGTACCCTGGACCGTCACAATACCATTAAACAGTTTTACCCTACAATATCATTGTGACTGTAAAGGGCAGCATTTAAACTTAAGTTTTCTCCCACACCGCCTTTCTTTGTTTTGCAGCAGCAGTTCAAACTCGCCATATGAGGCTTTAGAAGTTCTCGTTCCATTTAATGACGACCGCAACCCCATGGCCCTATTCCTTCATTTTGCATGTTCATGTGAAAGGGTAGTGGTGTCCCAATTTTTGGCAAAAACTGAGGGGAATGGGGGAGTGGTAGGGCTATCTGGCCCTCAAAACAGAGATTTTCCAGAGGCACACTAGAAAACTAGTGGTATATTACCTACAATTTCATGTGAAATAAGGGCAAAATGGCGAGGAAATCAGCAGCGGCAATGAGAAAAACACACAAATGTGTGTATTTTTTGTAAATAAAATATGAAAATAGTCATTTTGAAGGTAGAGTCCAGAGTCTCCCCACCATTTCTGTTTGTAAAAAACTATTCAAACCGAGCACTCCTCTTCTCGGGCTAATGGCCGCATTGCTCTTCAACCTCTTCAGTTTCAAGCTTGTCCTTCAAAGTTTGGAAGCGGGTAAAAGCCAAACCAATATTAACCCTGGCTTTCCAACTTGCACTATCTAAAGCACTTTTTACTGTCACCGCAGAGTACTTCCTTTTCTTCGCAGCATCTGCCGTTTTTCTTGTCTTTTTTTTTTCTTTGAGAGTTCCAATCATGAGCTTATTCCAACATAGCATCATGCCTTTAGCTCTGTCATTGGCTGGCGATATACAGAAATCTCCACCCAGAAACATCCCAACTAGACCACAACAAAGGCAAAATGTGAATTACAGACAGGAAGGAGAGGGAGTTGCAAACAGACTCACCACTACACAAGAGTAGAGGCCAAAAGTTGTGAATTGAAATAGATTTCACTTACACAAGTCTAATGTTTACTTTCAAGGAGGAAACTCCGGACTCTACCTTTAAGGTCGCTTAGTCAAAGATGTCTTCTTTTCCTTTCATAATTATGCTTTTTGGCCCAAAGCCAAAAAAAAAAGAAAAGAAAAGAAATCCAATCACCCAGGAAAGAGAAATAATTGCTGCTGCAGACAGCATTTTTAAATAAACAAATCTTTATTGACAATTCAATGCTGCAGACAGTAACGCGAACTCTCCCGAAAACAGCCGTGATGTCAGTTTACTGGGCCGCGGATTACTATTGGTTACACATGAGAATTTCGCAAGGCTTGTCCCATTTCTTAGGGGAACAATTCAATTCCTGGGTCAAGGGGAAGGGCTAGAGATGAAAATAGGAATTGGAATCGGGCCTTAGGGTGAATTCCAATTCCTGTCTTAACCCTCAATCTCAAAAATGTGCACTCCCGCGAAGTGCAAGTGCTGTCCCAATTCTCAGAACGTTAAGTTGAGGGGCAAGTTTGAGGGCTGAATAATGGTGATAATGTCGTTTTATCAGAATAACAACCTGTATAACATGCTTGTGCTGATAATGGTATAAGACGACCGGGCTAATGTCATCTCCCGTAGCCACAGTTATAGCTGGTGTTTACCTTTCAATAAGCCGTGGTATGCAGTGACAGCAGAATATGTCCATGCTGGTGTTATTAATACAGACTATTTGTTTGATAACTCTAACAGAAAGAATAATTGACAAATAGTCCACAACAATTTCAAAAACATGGACCTGATGGACCCGTCAATGATAGCTGTTTGTGGCTGATGAATAAACAGACAGGGTTAGCGGTGCAAATAAATGTAAATAAAGTAAATGCCTTTTCTTCTTCTTCTTCTTCTTCTGAATTGACAGACTGAACGCCACTTTGGCGTAATGCTGCCCTCCACAGTTTGAAGACGTATCTGCATTTAAGGTGTCCCATTTCTAAGTCACAAAATAGCCCTTAATACTTGGTTTTGGGGGCGACTAAGATTGAGGGTTGAGCTTAAGGGTCAAGATAGGAATTGGACTTGGGCCTTAGAGAGACCAATTAACCTAACATGCATGTCTTTGGACAGTGAGAGGAAGCCAGAGTACCCGGAGAGAACCCATGCATACACAGGGAGAACATGCAAACTCCATAGAGGAAAGCCACGGCTGGAAATGTTCGGGTTCTAACTACTGTTTAGCAACCTTCGTACTGTGAGGCTAGGGTGCTAACCACCTTGATGCAGCAAACAAGACTCTGAGTAAACTGAGCATAAAGTCAACAGGAACCTACAAGAAAGTAAAAACCTGCTGTGTTGCTGTTCTTTTTTACAACAGTCAGATCAATCAAACATCTAAAGTAGCAACTATAAGGTATGCTCATTTGCTAAAGGAATGCAAGTTACAAAATCTTGCAGAATGGCAAGAGAGGAGCAGCAGAAGAAGAAAACCTAGAATTACTGGGACATGAAATACATTTCCACCCAAAGAAGAAAAGAAAAAAAAAATCATGAGGGCTGAAAACACCCACAGAGAGACAAAACATCTACCATCAGTGTGAAAAACAGCCAGGTGGACACTTATAATACTAAACGCCACAGTCTATGTCGTGAGTTGGCTTGTAACAGAATAATGTAGGCTGAAAGCGAAGCTAAATCCTGGCCTGATCTCAGGTGTTTTATCAGCGTTTGAAAGATCTACATCTGGCTGAATGCGTGCATCAAAGTAAGAAAAATTTGCATTTGAAAGACAGCCTGATTGCATTTTCACATAAGGATTGGGTACAGGCTACATATATCAATCTCAGTTTGAACAAAGAAATGTGAGGTGGAAATGAATGTGTGAAAAGGGAGGAGGATGCTGGCACAGAGCCTCTCAAAATCCTCATGAGACACCAACACCAGGCAGGTGCAAGCCATCTCGAAAATAGCATGCAATCATTTTCACCACGTACGTTAGAAGAGAATACACATGAAATGTGGGAATCAAAAACCTGAAAAAGAGTAAATGAGAACAACAGCAACTTTAACAAGTGAGAGTGAAAAACAATATTTATCCTAGAAATATAAAGCTTCATATATTGAGACATAATAAAACTTTTGTAAGTTTGCTGATCTGAAGCATCTAGATGTGTGTTAACCAAATGGCAACTCCAACAGAGGAAAGTGAAGCCGGCCTGGAAGTGCCAAAAACTGCTGTTCCCCCTTTGTCCACTAGGGGCTGACTCCAAAAGGGAGCAAATCCTCATGGACTCCCATAAGCTCGTTTACATCAGAAATAAACATGTTTACATCAGAAATAAACATGTCTACAGCCTGGTTCAAAACATCATTTTAGGTTTAATAGGTCAAGTACAGGGGGTGATATAAATAAACATGAACAAATAATGTATAAGTATAGCAATTTGGCTGACAAGTGGGTGTGTACAGTATAGGGATATTCATAAATTAATAACAGACTGGTGTGTCTTGTAGATTGCCGCATAAAGAAATTATTGCACATGCAGTTGTCCTCAAAATTATTCATATCCTCCAATTAAAGAAAAGGCTAAAGTTACAATAGTAATTCATAAACAAGAAGCTAAGAAACTAATAATAAATAAGAATTTACAAAATTATTATTTAATGAAATAAGATAATGCTTTTAAATTGTGGTTGGAAATAATAATAAAAAAACAAACAAACATAACTGTCAAAGACACATGACAGCATTTTTCCCATGAACAGTGGACCAACATACCTGTCAACAGGTGTAGTCTTTTTGAACATTACAGAAAACACCTGATTGCAGTGATTGTATCAAAGTGTTGCTCAACAAAATTTTAGCCTCACAGCTTCACATATCATGCTTGCTTACTAGTTTTTATTTTTAGTTTGTTTGTTTTTAATATTTCTTTTGAACCACAATTCAAAATTAGTGTCATGATTTTCATAGAATTTTCATTTATTATTACATTTGTCAATATTAACTTGTTTCACTGACAGATGATTTTTGTCCTTCTTGAATTGGAGAGTATGAATAATTTTGAGGATGACGGTAGTTGTTATAAAGTATGATGCAGAAGTAATGGTGACAGATACAAAGGCTGCACAGGTGAAATGCAGTCTTTAGATGTGCTCATTGTAAAGTCTGACAGCAGCAGGGGGGAAAGACCTGCGGTATCTGTCCTTCACACAGCGAGGGGGGGGGGTCAGTCTGGCACTGAAGCTGCTCTCCAGACCAGACGGGTTGTTCTGCAGGGGGTGGGACTCATGGTCCAGCATGGATGTGAGTTTTACTAGGACCCTTTGTCTCCAACCACCTGCACTGAGTCCAGAGGACAGTCCAGGACAGAACTGGACTTCCTGATGACTTTGTCCATCGTCCTCTCCCTCTCTGTGATGCTGCTGCTCCAGCAGACCACTGATGCCATCATAGAGACATGGAAGGTCCTCAGACGTTCAGCGTGGTTATGTTCAGCTGGGAGTTTATTTGTTGTACTGGATGAACCAACTTGCCAGAAGTGGTTGGATTATAACTTCAGGAGCAGGAAAAAAAGACTCAACTTTGTGTGTGAACTTCACTCCTGATAACTTCATGAATCTGGGGCAGTAAAGTGTTTTTTTCTCTGGGATTACTTCTGAAACTTGACGCAGTTCCTACTATAAAAACGCGCATGGACAGACAACAACACTGGTGAGTGAAACACATCTCTCAGCTCAATGCTAACTGTTAGGCTATGATTTGTTCGCTAAATTACTTGCTTGTCAGGGGTCTCTGTGGTACTTCTGTGGTACTGCGTGTACTTCAAACTCCATATCAGACTCTGGGTCGAGCGCATACAGCTCCATAACAGGCTGGTCTGTTTTATCCCGTCGATCGGAGTAATTATCCATCAATGTTTACAACTAACATCCACATGAGAGCTGCCGGTGCCGGTGCTACAGACAATTCTGTGACCCTTCAGAATCAGTGTGTCTTCCGGGGCGACGTCATGAAATGGGCGTAAAACATGCTGTAATTGGTCGAGAGCTCCGCGGTTCAGTACAGTCAGCCATCTTACTGCCGTGTTGGAAATTAGATGCGTCGAATAACTAATATTTAACACCAAATAGCTTATAAATGCCTGTATTTGACTTTTGGAACATTTGAAAAGCATGATACAGCTCCTTTAAAACAGCCTTGAAACCAGGACTTTCAAGTTACAGGGCAAACTTGCTACCAACTGCACCAACTGAGCACTGTCCTGTTAGCGGTACAACAAATGATATGAGCCGTTCCTTCCATCTTATTTCTCCTCATCTTCTTCCTCTGTTGCTGTTTTTATTGGTGGTTGGCTAACAATTAATGAGGTGCGTTACCGCCACCTACTGGCAGGGAGTGTTAACTGTTGCTGCTGTCATTTACGTTGCACAATCTAGTACGTCGCAGCAGCTTCACTCTTACGGGGTAAGGGATTGTAATTGAAAAGCTACCAAGCTAAGTTGAATTGAGTTGAGTTAAGCTGACCTGTGCTAATGGGAAAAGCCCATAAGTATCTGTATACATTCTTAATGATGGTCAGCACTGTTTTTCAGTTTTTTTTTTCAATGTTGAAGGTGGTGATATGTTCTCTTACAGGTGCAGCAGTTATTTCCCATTTTCTCTCTTTTCTTCTTTTTTTCTCTCTTTTTCTTTCTCGCTTATGTCTTTTCTTTTGCCCCCAACCCCTTTGGCAGGTCCAACATTAATATGTCAATTGAACAACATACTTATTATAAATAAAGCATAATATTTTAATATCAAGAGGAGCCTTATACCCATAAAGCTCCTCTTGTTTGGCATCACAGCAGCCAGAACACCATTCTGCTGCAGCGATGCTGGAAAGGACAAGATTAAAGGAAGGGGGCGGTGATTAGCTAGTAGGTTGAGCAGCCGCCCATGAACAGAGGCTCATTCCTCAGCGCAGTCGGCCCCAGTTCAATTCCCAGTCCAGGTCCCTTTGCTGCATGTCCTCCGCACTCTCTCTCTGCCCCTCTGTATATACACTGCATATAAAGGCCACTAGTGCCCAAAAATCCTTTAAAAAGATTAAAGGAAAAGAAAAAAAATGTACATCAGTTACATAAAATCATTTCTTTCTCAAATAACTTTGGTTGAACAGCATGTTTTCTGTTTATTTAACTAGTTATTAAATATGTCATATTATTTTAAGTAGTTGTGGTTTTGTGCTTCTTTGTGTGTCTCTGAGGTCAATTCAAGGTAATAAAACAATAACAATGGTTTATAAAGATGCATATAAAAGCAAAGCAGTGGGAATGGATGTGAGCTGAACATTTGAATCTGATCATTTATGAATCAGCTGATTAATTTAAAGCCACTTTCATTTAAATAGTTGTGACAATTTTGAATTTATTTGGCATTTCATTTAAAACTATGCTAATAACTAAGCCATGAATTCATTCTTATTTATTCATGAATTTATTAGCAGTTGAAAAAAGGGACTTCCTTTTCTCTCCACTTACATGAAGTGTTTGTTTAGAGGAATTATTACTTTTTTTCATTTCTTTATTAAAAGTACTTTGAAATGGCTTTTCATTTTGAACTGAGACTAAATAAAACCTAAAGTGAAACTTCCACTTCCAGGTCATACGCATCTGCATTACCTCAATTATCTTTATTTCCATTGTTGTTAATGTTTATATTTTAATCAAGTCGGTTCCAAATTAATCACACTGATAGTTTAAAACCCAGTTTTTAAATATTCACTGCTTCATTTCATCACCTCCATTTTTAACATTCCATTTTTACTATTCTTTTTTAATCACTTTCATGCTTTTTAACATACTGTTAATGAACTGTAAATTTAATGGAGTGACATAAATTGAATTAATATAATTCACAATATTTGTTTATTTGCATTCAGTGTTTCGTAGCTGTAAGAAACTTGACTCTTGAGTGTTGTCACCTTATAACTAACAAGAATTAAGAGAGCTGCATGTGTTGTTATCGCAGTCACATCACCACATTTAATACACTGATAAATTACAGACAAATGCTGTGGTAAAACCTCCACAGTGGAAATGCTGATCAGCTACAGACGAGCTGGCTGGATCATCTCAGGGAAGATTTAGTCCAGCTGACAAACTCTTCTCCAGGGAATGTGGCAGCATCGATGTCAGCTTCCCTCCAAACCTTCCTCACAGTCTGAGGGGCATCGATAAGATTGATTCATGAGAAGCGCGACTCAGACGGGGATTATGCTGATGTTTTCCATTTCCCAATTCCTTAACAATAAACATACAGTGTGTGTTTTATACATTAAATAAGATATGAAGGGTAAAACCAACATGGAAAATACATGTTATATAAATTATCATCAGCTTAAAATCCAATATAAGAAACAAGCTTGTGATGATATCCAACATGTTTACTTTTAGCAAAAGTTGCAGCAACGCAACACAATCAACAACCAATAGATGAGCTCTGACAACAGCAGAAACATGAGTCAACAATCTACTCAGAGTTGCACCATCCGTTGACTTTGCTGTCAGAGCAGTCACGTGACTCATGGAGGCTGCAATAGTTCCAAGTAGAGATGTCCGATCTTACCGGCCTACAGATATCGTCGACCAATATCAGCATTAAAAATTTGATCTTTACGTTGACTTTTACATCCTGCTGTTAGTTTACAAAGCACTGAACGGTTTGGGGCCAAGATCCATTCAGGATCTTCTGGCTCGTTATGAACCAACCAGATTCCTCAGGTCATCAGGGTCAAGTCTACCTGCTGATGCTAAGGAATTAGTGGATCAAAGCGATTCCCCAGGGTGAAGGGCTGAACGTCATAATAAAACAAGGTAGCACGTTTATTTGTAGCCGGCACGTCAATGATGCAGCTACATTATAGCTGGTGTTGGCAGGCTAGCGTTAACAGGCTACCGTTTGCTGACGTGCCCAACTTTGTGCATCTGAAAACACACAATTATCTGATAATCGGGTCTGCACCCTCCCGTTTCGTGTCGAACAACTGGGGACTACCAAAAAAGGAGTACGACTCATAAAAGTCTCTGAACTTTATAATTAAACAAGGTAGCATGTTTGTTTGTAGCCGGTGAGACACTACAGCTGGCGTTAGCAGGACAGTGTTAGCTGATGTGCTCAACTGTGCGTTTGAAAACACACAAGCATCTGGAAATCAGATCTTAGACCTTTATCATCAATAAAGTATTAGAAAAAAAAAAAAAAAACTGGCTTAGGCCATGGCGTTCACCCAATAGAAGTGACATGCAGCTGCTGCTATGTGAAGAGACAATGTCCTTGTGTGATACACAAAATCTGTGAAAATGCTCTTTTATAAGCGGTCTCCCTTCTTGGATGTACCCGTTTATGTACATCGCAGATGTCTGACAGCAGAGCATCCAACCACTGTGCGCTTCTGGATTTTATTGTTCGTGTGAAACAATTTAAATCCCCTATTTTGACGCTAATAATAAAGAAGTGGTGGCCCACTATGACTGAATCAATGTCGGGGAAACACTGTCATAAATAGGAGTGTGACAAAATATCGATACACTGAAATATCGCAATATTTTATGTTGCAATATCGATGTGAAAAAACATATTAATATGTCGAAAGTTTATCGTTGTTACAAAATCTCGTGATATTTTGTTCTATTAGCAACAGTCCAGCATGTAGAAAAGTTACTGCTTTACACTAATATTTATGTGCAGTCTGCAGGTTCAGGTTAAACTTTAGACACAGTGGAAAGTACAAGTTAAAATGTGTGTCCAGGTTTTCATAGACCACCCAGTTGTTTGAGATTATGATGCACTGACTGAAATGTAAATTTGTAATACACTGTATGCACTATGTGTTTTCATATATTCCTTTAAGAAGAACCACTGAGCACTTTGTTTATTGTTTTACTAATTCCACATGATTTGCTGTCATTTATGTGAAATTGATTGACAATATTTTGTAATTCATTTCAAATGGATTGACTTTCGTCAATAAATCTGGAATGTCTTAAGTCAGTGATTCTTAACCATGGTGCGGCCCAAGCTCGGGACTTGAGCGTCACCCAGAGGGCCGTGAAAAACTTTCCTTTTACACATGTGGGCTGTGAGGGCTGTATATTTCCACTGTTATTTTTGACTGGATGAGTTGCAATGTAGCCCCCCCCCCCACCTGCTGGCTGGAATTTGTCAGATTTAAAAAAACAAGCAGAGGAAGACACTCAGCTAGCTGCTAGCATGCAGCAAGCATTGTAAAGAATTATTAAAACTAAATAATGAAGACAAAAATGGTCCCAAATGACCCTAAGTTGGCAAAAATCCAATCCAATTTATTAGATATGGATTAGTAAGTGGAGATAACAAAACAGAGCTGAGAAGTCTGGATGGAGCACCAGCTAATGCTAACGTTAAAGAAAGAAATGATTTTTAAGGGAAAAAAAAGAGAAAATCAGCTATTGATGCAGAAAATGTCTGTTATGTTTGGACGTTCTTTAAAAAAATTCTGAGAAAAGTTTAAATAAATAAATAAATTCAATGAAATTTTGTGCTCTAATGGCCTATCTAAATTAATAAAATACAGGTTTTTGCAGAATATTTAAACTAAACCTTTCTATTTTCAATACTGCACCATTTGATCTCTTTTTAAAATCAATTTCCACCAGTTTTTTCTGTTGTTCCTCTTTTTATAGTAAAATGTTTTAGATTTTGTTGTCATAGCCCAGTTCTGATTTGTTCTTGTCGGAGTCTGATTTTATTTCATGAATTATACATGTAATATAAATGTGTTTATGATGATCTCATATTATATTTTTATTTTATATTATGCTATTCATGTTAATCACGCCACATTTTACTAGGTTCAGTCTGTTAAAGGCAGGTGGATTTGCTTAGTTGTTAAACAAATAAACCAAAAATGAGGTCATTACACTTATACAGAGTTAAAATATGAATGGACCCGGGACCAGTTTGGACTGAAAACTTGGGCCCCGTCATGAAAACAGTTGAGAACCCCTGTCTTACTGTACCATTTAGTGTTTTTATTGAGGTTGTAATATAATGCAGACATGTTAACAGCATCTCACTGTCAACAATGATGAACAGAATCTGATCGGCCTAATTGTAGGTAGTAAGTGATTATTTTAGATTTCTTGTTCTCTTGCATCAATGTAAGGGAAACTTAAGTTTGGATGAGGTGATGGGAAGGCTCGTGGCAGGTGCCGGAAAATTTCCCATATTTTCAAATCCAAAACAAGTATGTTGTTGGTCTGAGTCTTTTAGAAACTGCATGCACATGTACATCCTTCTGTGGAAATAAATGAGTCCGCCGTCTTTATAAAACTTAAATAAAATCTACTGAGATAAAAACTCAACTCCCTGAAATGTGTGAAATTCTTCTAAAAAATATCATCTAGATAAATTTAATGAATCAGCCGAGCATCATCAGAGACCGTATTCCCTGACTGTAAAGCGGTGAGCTCTTCGCCACTGTGCGCATTGACATTTATGAATGTTCTGACTTCAGATAAGGGATGGATCACATTAGTATTTATATTCATTCATGTCTCATATGACTGTATTTTCTGAAGGTTTTCTAATGTTCCTGGTTTGACTTCGATTTTATCAATTTGGTCAGGTGTTTCACCAATAAAAAATGATCAAAAATAGATATTTTAATGGTTTCTAAGAGAGAAAGGGTTGATTTCTGATCTCCCTGCTCTTTGGTCTTGTTAGAGTCTGTTATAAAAAACATTGCAGATGAACCACGGCTACATGTCTGTGACAGAAATATGCTATAATAGCCTCAATTATGTCTCAGCACTTTTGAAAAATTAAAATATGGCTGATCTTCGAGGCATGCCATAGATGAAAAAACATAATTGAACTGTCAAGAAAGTCAAATGTGACATCTTGTGTTTTTTAGGGCACTGCTTACTCTGCAGAGGTCCCGGAGACAGCTTTACGTCTTTATGTAAAGCTGTGCTGTGAGAATTAATGGGTAAAGTGTTAGATGAGTAGAATTGTAGGGAGTCAAGCTTGGATGTGTCGGCCTCAGCAGAATGTGTGAAACGGTTTTCGTGTGTGGTGGAAACAACACTTAGGCTGATATAAAGTCTGTAAAGAAAAAAAGAAACACTTTTGTTTTTGGCTCAGGAGGGTGAATTAGGGTGAGAAGGGACCGTCTTTAAAACCACAATCCATTTTTATTTATGAATAAACATTATGCAAATGTTGTTCTTCTTATTATTATCTATGTATAGACCAACACATCTGCTGGCCAGTATTTGCTTTTCTTTGCTGGTATCCGATAAATCGGGTGTGTTGGCCAAAACCCCCACTCCGCATAATTGACAGACTTTTCTTTTTTTTATTTACGATCGTCTTCAAAATTATTCATACTCTCCAAATAAAGAGAAGCTAAATTCACAATAGTAATTGCAAGAAGAGGTTAAAGAAAGTAATAAGAAATAAAAATTCACAAAAATTCACAAAATTATATAGTGAAAATAATTTAGTGAAATAAGTTATTGCTTTTGAATTGTGTTTGGAAATAATAATAAGAAAAAACAAATAAACAAAACTGTCCGAGACACATTAAAAGATTTTCCCTTGAACAGTGGACCAACATACCTGTCAACAGGTGTAGAAGTCTTTTTGATAATTAGTAAAAACACTTAATTGGAGTGATTGCCTCAAAGTGCTACTCAAGAAAATTTTAGCTTCGGAGCCCCATTATCTTTTACTTGTTTTATTTTTTGCTTGCTTGTTTTTAATATTTCTTTGAAACAACAATTCAAAATCTGTGTTATGATTGTCATCAAATTTGTATTTACTTTTACTTTTGTCAGTTTCAACTTACTTCGCTCACAGCTTATTTTTTCGTCTTTAATTGGAGGGTATGAATAATTTTGAGGATGACGGTGTATGTTTATGACAAGTTTAATGTTTCTATTTAATAATTGTTTACTAGTGCACTGTTTCTTTATTATATATTTGTTTGAAGTGCTTTGTACTTTTTATATTAGGAGTTTTAAAATTAAATTTCACTGAATCCTTCATTATATTAATTTGGGAGTCAAATATTGTCAGGTTGGATCAGCAGTCGCCTGACACCTGTACTGGTCGATCCCTAGTTAAATGACCTGTGCTGTATACAATTACCAGTCACTTTACCAGCCTTACCCTCCAAAACCGGGTCAGACCCCAATCTTGATTCCTGGTGTGATAGATCCAACCATTTGTTGGAAACATTCCAGAGAATTTGCTGCATATTGACTTGATTACATCACACAGTTGCTGCAGATTTGTCAGCTGCACATCTGTGATTTGAATCTCCTGTTCCACCACATCCCAAAGCTGCTCTGTTGGATCGAGATCTGGTGACTGTGGAGGTCGTTTGAGTTCAGTGAACTCATTGTCATGTTGCAGTTGGAGATGATTTGAACTTTGTGACATGGTGCTTTATCCTGCTGGAAGTAGCAGCAAAAGATGCTCCACTGTGGTCATAAAGGGATGGACATGGTCAGCAACAATACTCAGGTAGGCTGTGGTGGTTAAACCACCACGTTGGTACTAAGAGGCCCAAAGTGGGCCAAGAAAATCTCCCCCCACACCATTATACCAGCAGCAGCCTGAAGCCTTGATCCAAGGCAGGATGGATCCATGCTTTCATGATGTTTCCAGCAAATTCTGAGCCTAGCATCTGAATGTGGAACTAAAATGGAGACTCATCAGACAAGCAACGTTTCTCCATCTTCTATTATCCAGTTCTGGTGATTCTGTGTGAATTGTAGCCTCAGTTTCCTGTTCTTAGCTGACAGGAGTGGCACCCGGTCTCCTGCTGCATTCTGGTCCAAACAACTGCTGCTCACTGGAGATTTTCTCTTCTTCAGACCTGGAAACCCTACAGATGGTTGTGTGTGAAAATCCCACAAAATACTCAGACCAACAACCATTAAATCCCCTTTGTGATGCTCACTACACTGTGATGCTCAGTTTAAACTTTTACAATCGTCTTACCACGTCTACATGACTAGATGTGGTGAGTTGCTGTTTTGTGATTGGCTGATTAGATATTTGTGTTAACAAACAATAGGGGATTATCATGCTGTTTCCGGAACTTGTAACATTTAAACGCTTCCTCTTCCAGTCCAGTTCAACAGTAGCTGAATCCAACGTCACTGCTCTGTTCAACTTCATAAATGGAATAAACGCCAACCCTACATAAATTTTCATGGATTCCCGACTGAAGCGATGCTAAGGAATTAATGAATCAAAGCAATTCGCCGGGGTGAAGGGCCGAACTTTATAATAAAACACGTTTGTCTGTAGCCGGCACTTCAATGATGCTAACAGCTGGTGTTAGCAGGCTAGCGCTAGCCAGCTAGCATTAGCCAGCTAGCATTTGCTGATGTGCCCAACTTTGTGTGTCTGAAAACACACAAGCATCTGAAAATGGGGTCTGTACCCTCCCATTTCCAGCAGATCAACTGGGGACTGCCAAGAAAGGAGACCGCATTTTCACAGATTTTGTGTCTCAGACAAGGACATTGTCTCTTCACATAGCAGCAGCTGCACGTCCACCGCCATTGGGTGAACGTCGTTGCTTAAGCCAGTTTTTTTTTTTCCCTAATGCTTTATTGATGATAAAGGCCTAAGATCTGATTTCCAGATGCTTGTGTGTTTTCAAACCCACAGTTGAGCACATCAGCTAACACTAGCCTGCTAACGCCAGCTGTAGTGTCTCACCGGCTACAAACAAACATGCTACCTTGTTTAATTATAAAGTTCAGAGACCTTTATGAGTCGTCTCCTTTCTTGGCAGTCCCCAGTTGTTCCACTGGAAACGGGAGGTACAGACCCGATTTTCAAAAGCTTGTTTGTTTTCACACGCACAAAGTTAGGCACGTCAGCAAACGCTAGCCTGCTAACGCTAGCTGTAATGTAGCTGCGACATTGACGTCCCGGCTACAAATAAACGCGCTACCCTGTTTTATTATAAGGTTCAGCCCTTCATACCGGTGAATCGCTTTGATCCACTAATTCTTTGGCATCGCTTTAGTTGGGAATCCATGAAAATTTAAGTAGGGTGGCGTTTTTTTTATTAGAATTACAAAGTGGAACAGAGCAGGGACATTGGATTCATCTACTGTTGAATTGGCCCGAAAGAAGAAGCGGCTAAGGCTACGTTCACACTGCAGGTCTTAATGCTCAATTCTGATTTTTTTGTCAGATCCGATCTTTTTGTGTGGGTGTTCACATTACATTTATAAATGTGGCCTGTCGCCGACTGCAATATGAACAGCTCATGCTTCTGAAGTGACACGCATGCTCAGTTAAACATGAATGACATCGCGCACATAACGGTGGTCATGAAAACCAATGCAAACAAACATGGAGGTTACCGGCATTGCGGACTCACGTTGAAAGCAATTTGTGGCGGCAGTCGGCAAATGTATGAGCGGGTTTTGTGACGACGGAGGAGGAAGACAAACGCATTTGTGATGACGTCTGTGTGTTGAACAGTTGCTGCTACATGAGTAGGAGTGTGTAGCTGCAGAGGAGTGTGTGGATGCAGCGTCGGAGCAGGATGGTGGATGAGGATGTTTCGGATCAGATGTTCTGAGGGAATTATATCTCTTCACAGATATGATGTCACCAAGCACTTCAGCTGCGGTGGAAATAAACTCGTATAACACAGTGATCAGCTGATTAGCCTACTGAGCGCGCGCGAGGGGGCGTTATGCTGGAGAGAAGCGGCTTTATTTTAATTCTGCACATTTATCACCGCAGTTCTTCTCTCTACCTGCTGCGGTGAACGTGCCTTTCTAAGCCGGACACATTTCACACATCTTTCCTCTCCTGGCCTCATCCACAGCGACGCGTTTCCCCCGCGCGTGCACACCGTCTCACTCACCTTCACACACTGAGTTGCTGGACCACAAAAAAGTTTCCCCCAACACTTTCATTAGTTTCCAGGTTGACGTTCAATCAGAGCCATAAAAATATGATTTAACTGTTCAGTCCATTGTTTACATTACGTTTCTGTCTCATCTGGTGCAGAAATAAGGACGTCCGTCTCGATCTCAGAGAAGAGGTCGGATAAAATGCGACATGCCCGTACAGACTGCAGTCGCTTCAACACAGATCGGATATGTATCCGATTTAATACCACATTTGAAAATCGCCTAAATCCGATCCAGAAATGTCAGATTCAATGCGACTTGCGCTGTTCACACGGTCAGAAGCAGATCGGATATGGGTCACATTTGAGCGAAAGGATTGGATTCAGGTCGCATTTACCTGCAGTGTGAACGTAGCCTAAATGTTACAAGTTCCAGAAACAGGAACACGAAGCGTGATAATTATGGAAGCCCAAAAGATTCATAATTAAATAAATAAATAACAGCATTATAAAATAAATACCATTTTGATGAATAATACACAAATATATAATATTACATGAAATAGTAAAATAAGTCAATGTTATTATGACATATAGATGGGTTTCTGAGCAACGTCACAGATAGGATGCGCACGCAACCAGGGGGCAAGAAAACAGAGGAAAAGCATTATTGAACTATGAGAAGACGTGTGTTTTACATACAAAACTCGACTTTTAATGCAGATTAGGTCAAGATATGACGTGCAAGTGTCGGGGAAATATAATGTTTGAGTCCTGGTATTTGTACGGTTGTAAAAATCAAAACATTAATGCATGTAAACAGTTAAAATGGTGAAAATAGGACAGTAGGCGTGACTGATCTTCAGAAAACCCTCCCAGATAACTTATTCCGGTTCAGACTACATGATTTATTTAGTCTTTCACCATGGTCACATGTAGGATTAAACCACGGCGGAGGCCGAAATTATTCCCGTATTCTAGTGGGAAGACTGTAATAGCAGCATCACCGCCGCAATCGGCTGCATGACATAAACTGTAAACACTGTGTGTGACAGCCATCCTCTGCTGCTTAGACACGAACTTAAAAAAGAAGAAGAAACTGATTGTGGAGCCGTTTACGAACGTTCACGTGGCATAACACACATCCAGGAGATTTAGTACGAAGTACGGGGGTCGTAAATCAGATGGCGTTTGAGTTTATACTGTTAGCTTTTAGCAGTTAGCTAGTGTGTTTACTGTCCACTACGATCTCATCCACAATAAAGCAGAACGTTACACAAACAGCAAAACTTACAGACAGCAATGCGTGTTAGTCCCTAACAGTTGGAATCAGCTCCTTTCCAAACGTAGTGATGATGTCGTCTTTGCCTGGTTTAATCCCAAACTAGTGAAAGTTGCTCCTGTATGGAGGAGGTGAGGACGTCACGGAGCTGAACTGAACCTGCTGCAGGCTGCAGATTGTTGTGGCCTCTTTTGGTTTGAACAAAGAGTCTAAACGAAAGTTTAAGCCGCGTTTTTCAAATTTCAAATGAGGTCCAACACGAATAATATCCATGTTTTAACAAGAAAAATGCTGTTTCCGGGTGATGACTCCCTTGCCAAGTTAGTGTAATCCTGATAGAAATATAACAGCAACGCAGTGTCGGTATTTTGTAATTCGTCATCAAAATACAGATTTATTCATTATAATTAAACACAATGATCTCTGTTTGTTTCGTCGGGTTTCTTTACATTTTTATGAATGATATGAGTGCGTGTTTGGCCGTAGACTCCAATACAAAACACAGGCTTTTTGCCCCCTGGTTGCGCGCGCAACTGCCAATGGCCGCGTTTCCCAGATTAGTTAAGACACTCTTAACGCTGAGGTCCTCCTTAAGTCACTTCTTAAAGGTGCCTTGTTTGGACGTTGCGTTTCCCAGATGCGCTCTTAACTCAGTAGCTTCTTTATTTTCAGGAGCGGCCAGACCCACTCTTTCGACCCTTCTTTAACGTTCCCCCCTGCTAAGGGAACAACAGGCCCATCTACTGGTCACTTTTGGAAACGACACTATTTCCCGTGAAAAAAAAGTAGAAAATGGAAATTATTAAAAATGGACCTATTCACGGATCAGTTGTTGTATTTTGAGTCATGTTTTCTCACTCATGTCATAATGTCAATCATCTATGATGGAAGAAAACTGTAGTTACCGAGTGAATGACAGAAAATATTGTGGTTAAGTTTAATCATTATGGCAAGATAGGCCTCCCTATACTTAGCTTACGTTAGATAAAGCTGTGGGTATCAACCACAGAAACAAAAACATTGCGGTAGGAATTGTACGCAATCTATGAGGACTCACGTCATATTGACGCATTTGTCAGCTGTTCATGATGAGATGCACCTGCTTCGCTCAATAAAAGCATGGCCATTTACGCATACCCGTATCAGACATCATGGCTGCTTTACAGCAAATTTTGGTAGCAAACCAACAGCGTCGCCGTAGACGGAGTGACACTGTGTATGTACATGCTTTCATGCGCCAGCATTTCAGTCCTCTAGATGTGCTGTCAGATCGCGCTATTCAGATGCGTTACAGGCTACCGCGCGACGAAATCGAGCGGATCATTCAAATAGTTGCTCCACACATCAGGAGGCCCACAAGGTGCAACTTTGCTCTGAGCCCAGAGGTGCAGTGCCTGGCTGCGTTGCGTTTCTACGCGGTGGGGAGCTTTCTGGAGGTAGTGGGGGATGGAACCGGACTCAGCAAGGCGCGTCAGTCGCGCACACTGCAAGGGCTGGATGGGGACATTTTCAGCGCCATTGATTGCCATGCCCTGGCCTTTGCTTCTATGTCTTTTTCCCTCCCTCCAAAGAGAATGCTTTTTTTTTACCTGCCACTTCTTCAATCAGAATCGCCATCTCCTCTGGCGTGAAGGCCGGAGAGCGCTTCATCCTCTTGGTGGGGTTCCCTTCAGCCATTACGTCAACAAATAGCGTCAATATGACCATTATTTATAGGGCATCTGTAAATTTCCAATCGCCTACACCTGTTTAGCACAATTTGGCCAATTACACAATATACAATGAGCTTTTCAATGAATATTTGCAATCACTGGTAATCACATGCATATTTTTAACAGTTTGTCTTCTTGCACAGACACATAAACGTATAAATGGGCTCAATATCAGCGTCGGAAAATAACCTCCACACTAAATGAATGGTGTCGATCGATATACCCGACCTCAATTGCTTTTTTTTCAGCACCCCCGGAAGTGGATAGCTTCTGTTAGGACCTTCTAAAGATGTAGCGTAGCCAAGACGTTTCTCAGGAAATAAGAAGGCGTGAAATCTTTGCGATCCTTTGTTGGGAAGAGCTTCCTTGAGGCCTTCTTTAATCCAAAGAAGAATCTTAACTGGGAAACGCGGCCAATGTTTGTAAACAGGAAACCCATCTATACATAATTATTCTTTAATATTTACTTATTTTATCATAATTGAATATTTCATATTTATTTTCACAATATCATACTTTTTATAGTAATTACTTTTTTATTTAATTTTCCAAATTTTTAATAAAATAAAATAAAATATTTTTACAAAGTCATTTTTTATTTCCTAATGCCATTTTCCACATTGACCTTTTTATTTCATAATGACATTTTTAATAATGACATTTTTCATAATAAATTTTTTATGATGACGCAACGCAGAGCAAGTAGGTGATTGGCTGCTCCTTTACTCAGACAAAAGCAGCAGCTCTTGCAGTATAGATTCAAGCACACCGTGAAGACTATCACTAACGCTGAGAAGCCACGAGTGGGTGGCTCATCTGAGACGGGATGGTTTTACACAAAGACCGTAGAAAATAGGTTTTACACCAGGGGTGGGCAACTCCGGTGCTCGAGGGCCGGCATGCTGTGGCAACACACCACCGTATTATGTGACTCCAGGGGGCGTTGTACCGTTTTACCAACATGTTTCAGCGTCCGATCAGCATGTTTAACCATGAAGAGTATCCTAAGCAAATACCGTAAGGTGATAGATACAGGTTGTGGGAGAATTGTGGCTTATTCTCACAAATAGCGTCAATAATGTTAAAAAGTAAAATTTAAAAAAAAAAAAAAAAGCTGAAGAATGCATTTATGAAAGCACTTTCTAATCAACCCCAACAAGCACGTTAGATGCTGACAAATGACATTTTCTGTGTTCTTCAGTCATCCCTTGGGAGATTCTGAAGGACTCAGACCAGTGTTATGATCTTTCAGTCTTCAGTCATTTTTCTACAACTGCTTGTTTGTGCTAGAATTTACATTGATACCAAAGCTGTATTATTGCATTTGATCTTCAAATTCACGCAAGCAGCAGGACTTTGGCCGCAAAGTCTTGATAGATAATGCAACATTATTATGCAAGGGAGAGTGTTTAGATCTCCAAAACTATTTCATCTGAATTTCTTTTCTCTTGTAGCTTCATACATGTCGCCTTTATGATCAACAGCTGGAATAAAATGCAGACTGGTCACATCATCTGAATGATTTAGAAGCAAATTGCGCATTAATAGATTATTTTGCCTCTACTTTAAATGGTCATTGTAGCAGGTAGGCTACGCTATGTCAGGGTTTGGCAGTTACAGACACAAAATCTGCTTTTTTAACGTTTATTGCAACATCGGGCTTCAGCCTTAAACATCTGCAGAGCCGCCTGTTCTGAAGCTTATCCATAGTCCTCTCCCCCCGAGCCCCAGCACGCGACCGTAAGTAAGGGCAGAGGTAATCAGGGCTGCAGCTGCGCTTTACTTGCCCTTACCTGCACGTTGCTCCTGGATCACCGTCCCACTCTTCTCCCATGCAGCTGTGCCCCACCACGCATCACGCTTGACTTTCGCTGAGACAGGGCTCGGGCCTTCCTCCGTTCTGCCACATTGGTTGAGCTCTGGTGTCTTTGTTGTTGTTTCTAAAATGAGTGTATTTTAGTGTGCTGGGCAGGTTGGTAACTGAGTGTTGCACAGGTGTTGCACTACGGCTCCTCTTTGACTGGGATATTGAAGTTCTCGACCGGGAAGATCTTGGTTAATAAAAGCATCTGTGCTGAGCTTCTGCGTAAGAAATTCAATCCATGGCCTAAACGTATATAAAAACGTCTTATAATAGGACTATCGCCGTTAATTTCTTTACTATTTCTTTTTTAAAGAAATTAACCTCAGAAATGCTGCCATTTAATCTAGCTACATTAAAAATGTTCTATTTCTGTCATAGCTGTCAGGTCACAGCTGATTTCAGATAAGTTTCTTTTCAAGCTTGGATTTTTTTCAAGTATGGCAAAATAAATCTTCAGCCTCGAACGTTTGAGGCTGAAGCCTAATGTTGCAATAAACATTGTAAAGCAGACTTTGTGTCTGTAACTGCCAGAACCTTGACGTAGCCTACCTACAATGAGCATTTAAAGTAGAGTAAATTCATCTTTATTGTATTATAGCCTATGCAAAATTAGCTTTTAAATAAATCAGATGGCATGATGGACCACCTGCTTTTTTATTCCAGCTGTTGATCATAAAGGCGACACGTATGAAGCTACAAGAGAAAAGAAATTCAGATGAAATAGTTTTGGAGATCTAGTCACTCTCCATTACATAATAATGTTGCATTATCTATCAGCAGTTGTAAGACTTCGCGGCCACCTGCCGCTTGCGTGAAGTTGAAGATCAGATGAAATAATACAGCAGCAAAGCAGCACTGTAGTGATCCCTCACTCAGTTTGTTGCAGTCACGTGTGGAACATCAATAGTGCGCTACAGTATATGGTGTATGTAAGAAGACAGAGGTACGATAGCAAAACCACAGACCTGAGTCAATTATATAAGGGATAATGCCCGTAACTAATATGGACAACAACAGGGTCTGAAGTGTGATTGCTTTTTTAATTTCTTTTCCCTTAGTGAAGCCCAAAGTATCGGTATCTGATCAGTATCGCCGATACTGACTTGAATTTTACTTGGTATCAGATCAGAAGGAAATTCAGTGGTATTGCAAATCACTAGTGTCTGGTTGGTTTTATGTTATAAAAACTTCTGTTTGTTTTTACACACATGACAGCATCTCAGTATTCACTTACTCTCACCACCGTGAAAGCGAGGCAGACCAAACTAGACTTCCCTGCAGAGCAGCAATGAAGGTTGCAGTCACCGACATGGTCTCACAACTTTCTACCCCCCACCCCCTCTACCCAAAAGCTCCCACAGGCTGCATACTCACTCCCCTCACCACACACACATACACACCACCGCTCTCCCGTTCCCAGTCTCTTGACTTTGCCTGCGTTTCTCTGTGAAACGGAGCCCCTCTCAGTCACACAGCGCCGTTGGCCCCTCTTTATTTCACTCGTCTTTTTCTGCTCCCTCGCTTTCTCTCTGGCTGGGAGCTTATCTGAGAGGCTCAGCTGCTGGTCGACTGTCCACAGAGAACCTCAGGCCACAACAACAGCAACAGAATAAATAAAATACTCCAGCTCCTCTTTGGTGTAGCTTTATTTATGTTGAATACTGAGATCCTTCAACTGTTTACAATAAACTCAACTTGAAATGTGGAAAATCCCTCCTACTTTTCAGCTTGCCTGGAATATCGGGAGAAGCCACTGATTCAGAGTCAACAGAGAAGATTGAGGGCTTTCTCTTGCAGATTATAATTATTACTATTATCATTATCATTATTATTATTATTTCAGTAGTAGTAGAAATGGGAGACATATTTCAGAACTTGTAGTTTAGAAATGATAAATGGATAATGTCTATCTATACTTCTCTGATCTTATTGAAAAGGTGAGACAAACTCGCCCTTTACCACCCACCACAACATCCTTAAGAAGATCATAGATGGCCACTCCTCTCCTGCAAAGACAGATACCTGCAGACTCCTCCCACCATCCAAAGACATGTGTATCAGCTTCTCTCTAAATTGTCCCAAGGAGTGAATGTGAGTGAATGGTTGTTTGTTTCTCTGTTTGTCCAGATGTAGCCTTATCACTGCTGGGATAGACTCCAGCGACCCTGAACTGGACTCAGCAGTACAGACGTTGAAACTAATGAGGATTACATTATCGATTTGCATTAGTTGGATTATTCCAACTGTAGCTTTAAAAGTGCTTTTGTCATTGATTGTCTCTACAACAGCCTCTCTCAAAGTGTTGTCCTCGGACCACTAGTGGTCCATAAGCGACTCCTGGTCCGCGAGGTGAATAACATGAGATATTTATTTTAACTGGCAGTTTGGCGGCCGTCTGAGACAAAGTTTGTGACTCCAAAACCATTAAACATCAGAATAGCCATGAATCTGCAGCTGAGGAAAGGGTCACTTAAAAGAAAACTGAATGAAACATCTAATATAACGCTGCGTTCACAGCAATCGCAATTTGGACGTCAAAAATGCGCCTGACATCCAAAGTTTTTTTTTCTTTTCTTTTTACTTGTCCTGTCCAGCATCGTAGCAAGCAGAATGATGATCTGGTTGCTTTATTATGTTGAATAGTTTTGCTTTGCCATGGGAACTCTGTGAGTGCAAGGCCCCCCTTGACATCCTATGTTTGTTCATTTTATTTCTTTAATTAACAGTTTGTTTACAACAGCATTTTACATCATATTGCTGGGCCAGACAAAAGAGAAATGAAAGAAATGAAAGTTAACAGAAGCAATGATAGAAAGTGGAACAGAGAGAAAAGAGTAAGGAAAAGGGGGAGAGAGAGAGAGAGAGAGAGAGAAGAAATAAAAGGATACACTTACACAGCTCACCGAGGCTTCTATCGAAAACCCTTTAACAACATTCCAAGGTATTTGCTGTAAAACAAAACCAAAAATCCCCCACAGGTGGCTTAAATATCCTCAGATCATACAAACACACGCAGAACTATGCAGAGAAGAGGTAAAACCTAGTCATTGCAACGGGAAGCAGCATCATCAGGGTTTCTATGGTGATGCAGTCATGCAGATGCAACTTCGTCTCTGCAAGGAGGAGGAAGCCTGCACGGCCCGAGACCCGGGCCCCCAGCCATCCAGAGGCCTGGACCCCAGCCACCCCCCAAAAGGGACGGACATGCATCCCCCCCAGAGGGCGGCAGATGGCGGCCCCAGCCAAAGCCCCCCGCGGTCTCGGGGCCCAGACCCCAGCGGACCAAGACCAGCAACTGTCAAGCCCCAGTGCAGAGCCCAGGGGCAGACCCCCCTGGACCATTCGATACCCCCAATACCCACATGCCCTCCCCCCACACATGCACCGACCCGCCCCATCCTCCAATCTTAGACACACTCACACACCTCCCTCCACCCCCAACACCCACACGCTCTGCTCTCCACCCCAGACACATACCCCCCCAACCCCCAACACCCACATGAACTCCCCCCACACACATGCACCGCCCCCACCCTTCCCTCCGACTTGACACACTCACGCCCTTCTTCCTCCGCCCCCTTGGACCCCTCCCCATATTGTTCCATCCCCGACACACAAGAGCACACGCCTTCCTCCCTCCCCTCTTTCCTGACACCCAAAGTTGGACGCTGGGTCACTAAAAAGTCAGATATTTTATTTCCAGCATCAACACGCCCCCAACATGGATCGAGGGATGTCCCACCAAAACGTACTCAACATGCATCGAGGGTATCTGGAAGAGCCCCTCTGTCTTTTCTTTCCCCCTTACACCGGTCTGTTTGTACAATGGCAGATGCAGTAGAGAGATGAGCTCATGTTTATGTAATAAACAAAGCTAGGGAGCGTGGTCGTGGGGCATCTCTGCTCCGTGTCTGGGTTCACCAGATAATTTGATGTGTTCTGAGTGTGATGAGTTTCACCATTTACTCCAGGAGCTGCGTGCTGACAACGGGCACTTTCAGTTTTCGTCTGATCTGGCCCAGTTTAACGACCTGCGGGGCGACATAATAAGCCCATTAAATCCCATCGGCGCAGCAGGTCATCAAACCACGATTCAAAAACTGGGCCCGGACACAGATCGCAGTTTATTCTCGACTGTTTTCAGAGAAGAGATTCCTCTGGTTGTTCTTGCTTTTTTTCATCCTGTCAGAAAATGCATGTCTGCGTCATGGCATTGAGTCGCTCTGATTGGTTGATGCCCCGCATCAAAATGCCAAAGTTAATATTTTCCAACTCTTGGGCTCCTGACGCACACAACTTACGTTGAACACTTGAAATCTCAAGACTTTATGCGCGAAACACGCATAATACCTCTAGACGCTCCGCGCCCAATGCACATAACGCCGCAGGGTTTTTGATGCCTCCTGGACGCGTGTCGCCATTGACTTTGCATGTAAACCTGACGCCCAAAATGCGCTTGGTGTTTACACACTGTAACGGGTATGTTGCAACGGCTTGATGTAAATACAAGTACTTCAGCTAAAATTGCTGAGGAGTATGTGATCTTAGCCACTTCATTAATGCCGGCGCAGAGTTCTGAACCCAATAGCTTGAATGTGGTGCTGCGAGGAAAAACCTTTACCATCTTCAATGTCCAAGTCAAAATCAAAGCCAAAAGATGAAATTATGGTGTGACTATCTGGATTGTGGAGAATTTGACAATTTTCCGACACTTGCTGATTTTCTCCTTACTGCTGGAGAGAATGTGAATGAGGGCATAGTTGCATCCTGCAAGGAACATCTGCAAGGCCTCCACTCTCAACTGGGAATTTATTTCCCAGAATTAGAAGCAAGGTTTGCGTGGATCAGATATCCATTTGGGGACAAAACGCAGATCCAGCAAGTCAGCCTCAAGCTTTCACCGAGAAAGACTGACAGCCTGGGGATATTGCATCAGATGGGGCATTGAAGACAACTTTCACAGAGAAAAGTTTAACTGACTTTTGGCTCCACATTCAGCCTGCGTTCTCTGAAACTGTTGATGTAATTTTCAGCCGTCTACAACTGTGAAGCTGGATTATCTGCACTTGTTGGCCAGAAAACAAAGCAGTGTAACCGGATCAATGTGGACGATGACATGAGACTGAAACTCTCAGATTTGGAGCCAGATGTTGATTCGCTTATGGCACAGAAAATGCAGCACTATTTTTAACATGGCAAAAGAAAACAATGAGTTAATAAAGACTGTTGTCTGCAAAACTGTGATTTTATGTTGTAAATGGTAGTGAAAGGTTGTTTTTTTTATATTTTGGGGGGGCTTTTTGATTGTGCTGGTCCATGAATGTTTGCTTTATAAGTTAGGTAGTCCTTGGACTGAAAAAGTTTGAGAAACACTTCTTTATACAGATATAGCTGAAGTGAATTTCATTGGTCCTGGAGGGAAATCCTGAAATCTTCTACAGTTTTTCTCAGTTGGTTTGGCTCATTTCTTGAGACAGAAATTACATTCTCAAAACTTGAAGATCATTTGTCAAAACAGTCTTACAGTTTAGAAAAACACAATAGTTAACTTGCAAAAGCTCATTTCTCTCCCAAAACTGTTCACTCTTCCCTCAAGACTTATTCTTTTCCCATAAATTGTCAGTGCCACCAGTTATGCAAAGATCCTTCTAAATTCTTCAAGTCATTTCTTCCGATGCTACTTCCAGCAGGATACTGCACCATGTCACAAAGCTCACTTCAACTCTAACTGCTTTCTGGAACATGATGCTGAGTTGACTGTACTCCAGTGTTCTCCACAGTCACCAGATCTCAGTCAAACAGAGCAGCTTTGGGATGTGGTGTAGCAGGAGATTCTCATCATGATGGATGTGCAACCAACAAATCTGCAGCAACTGTGTGATGCTGTCATATATGGAGCAAATATGGAGCAAAATCTCTGAGGAATATTTCCAACTCCTGATTGGATCTGTGACACCAGGAATTAGAAAGCTGGTCTGACCCATTAAGTGAAGGGTGACCTTCATTTTAGTTTGACATTGTGATAAGTCTGCATTGGATGAAGTATCTTTGTTGAAAGTGGATTTGTGGCAAGGTACGCAATGGAGGGTGCGGGCAGGATACCACAGGGATATCCCTTTGGCTGACTGGTAAGTGCATGTCTCTTGGGTGAGATCCCACATGCAATTCAGCATGTGATATCGGATCCTGCCCGGGCCCTCATTGCGTACCTACCTTGCCACATTCTGGTGTTGTCAGCAGGAATTTTATCCCCAGACTCCTGGATGAATTGCATGTGGGATCTCACCCTGGAGTCATGTGCGCCAACCAGTCAACCAAAGGGACATCCCTATGGCCAGGTACCCAGGAGACATGATCACTCGGAGGCATACACTGCAAAAACTCTTACCAAGTATATTTTTCTAATTTCTAGTCAAAATATCTCATTACACTCAAAATTAGACAAAATTACAAAAAGAGAAACATTTCAGTGAGATATAGGAACTTGTTTTAAAGGAGTGATGACATAGCAGTAAAAACTAGTTTATGTTGTTGGCATTACTGCATATGTAAAATCTCCAAAGAAAAAAAATGCATTTTTTTTTACAGCGTATTGTTTTGAAGAGTATTGTTTTGAAACGCCAGACCTCACTTCCTCAGTAATACAAGTGGGTTCGGTGATGATACGGAGCTTTACCCAGAGATCATGTTGACTTCATTTTGATTGGCTACACCTTATTTGGCTATAACCTTATTTAGAGAAACGAGGTCATGCTGCGGTCGGACTTTGCTAAAGGCTAACTGCTAGCAACATGGGCAGTTCAGACAGTGTGAGCTACGTTTATCAGACAAGACAGCATTTAGAAAATAAATAAACTTACAGGTAATGACAAGGTTGTGGTCGCCTCCCTCAGTGTTGCTGCAGAAGTTTTCTTTTAAATCCATTTGTTTGAAAACCCAGACCTGACTGCACAGAAGTTACTACTCAGCTCCACACACGCAGCTGAATCAGATAGGGAGGGGAGAGCGGGGGAGCGAAGGGAACGGTGCATAGACCGTAAGGAGAGAGGAGGGGGGGGGGGGGGGGCTGTTTACTTGATAGTGTGCTCTTATTGGAGCAATTGAATTACGTAGAATGATAGAACTACGTAGAATGATAGCCTGCTGTCTGATTCAACTGTTTCTGAGCAGAGAGACAAAGCTGACAGACCATAAACAGGAACTTTGATTCTCACTCTGGACATTCACATGGCCTCATCAGTGCACAACAGATCATATAGGGGATTATCACGCTTACCGGAAGTTCCTGGATTTTGGCACTTCCTCTTCCGGGCCATGTTAACGACAGCCGTTACTGCTCTGTTATACTGTTTAAATCGGATAAACTCCAAACATACTCACGTTTTCATTCTAGACTGAAATGATACTAAGGAAGAAGTGGATCAAAGCGATCGATTCGCCGCGGTGAAGGGCCGAACTTTATAATAAAACACATGTTTGTTTGTCGCCGGTGGGGCACAACACCGGCACTTCACAGCATGCTAGCATTAGCCAGCTAGCGTTTACTGAGGTGCTTAACATTGTGCGTCTTAAAACACACAAACATCTGAAAATCGGGTCTGTACACCCCCTTTCCAGTGGAACAACTGGGGACTGCCAAGAAAGGAGACGCTTTCAGATGCTTGTGTGTTTTCAGCCGCACAAAGTTAGGCACGTCATCAAGCTGGCTAATGCTAGCCTGCTAGCAGTAGTCCGCCGACTACTACTCTGTTAAACTTTGTTAATCGGATAAACGCCAATGCCAAGTTTTCATTCCAGACTGAAGTGATGCTAAGGAAGAAGTGGATTAAAACGACCGATTCGCCGCGGTGAAGGACCGAACTTTATAATAAAACGACACACGTTTGTTTGTAGCCGGCAGTCTGCACAGTCGTGTTGGCAGGCTAGCATTAGCCAGCTCGATGACGTGCCTAACTTTGTGCGGCTGAAAACACACAAGCATCTGAAAGCGTCTCCTTTTTTTGGCAGTCCCCAGTTGTTCCACTGGAAACGGGAGGGTACAGACCCAGTTTTCAGACGCTTGTATGTTTTCACAAGCGAAAAGTTGGTATCGTCAGCTAACGCGAGCTTGCTAACGCTAGCTGTGGTGTAGTCTGCATCATTGAAGTGCCGACTACAGACATACGTGCAACCTTGTTTTATTCTAAGTTTCGGTCCTTCACTCCGACAAATCGCTTTCATCCACTTCTTCCTTAGTGTCTTTTCAGTCGGGAATCCATGAAAACTTAGGTACGGCTGGCGTTGTTTATTAGATGTACACAATGGAACAGAGCAGCAACATTGAGCCATTCCTGGCCCGGAAGAGGAAGCTTCAGATGTTTCAACTTCCGGAAACCGGAATGCAGAAGCGTGATAATCCCCTATTATACACCCAAAACCCCAGAAAAGTGAAATTTGATGTCATGGCACCTTTAAGGTAATTCATCTTATTTCAAGAAATCTTATCAATCGAATTTAGCTTGTTCTATTGTCAGAATTTCTTTGCTTATTACAACCAAAAGATCTTGGCCACTCTTATTTTAAGAGTGGCCAAGTTTTTTTTGCTTGTAATTTGGGAAAGAAAAAAAAAATCAAGCAAGATTTTTCTTGATAAGATCTCTTGAAATAAGAAGCATTGTCTTAAAACAAGTTCTTGTATCTCACTGACATGTTTCTCTTAAGGTAATTTTGTCTTACTTTGAGTGTGATGAGATATTTTGACTAGAAATTAGAGAAATATATTTGGTGAGATTTGAGTTTTTGCATTGTAAGACCCCACACAGAACTGTCACTATGCCTCCGACTGATAACGCATCTTGGTTACTTGGCCAAGAGGATATTGCTTTGGCTTAAATGGTTAGCACCCATGACTCTCACCTAGGAGTCTGGGGATCGCATGCCACCCAGGCCCTCCTTTGTCCTGCCACAATCTGGTGCTACAAATAGGGATCCATGTAGCATTAGGGGTAGGTCCATGGATTCTGGATGGGTGGCAGCGTACGCGATACACAAGGACATGCTTGTGAAAAGAGGGGGAGAAATGTGACAATTGACGGTCCTGTCACTATTTCTCCGAGTGATCATGCGCCCTGGCAACTTGGCCAAACACGTGCTACTCTCGGCTGGAAGTCTAGGGATCAAATCCTGCCCAGGCCTTTCTTGGTATACTTCCAAACTTCCCCTATTACGTTTCCTGATCCCATTACAAACTCAAGGAAAGGACTCAAGGACAAGGACAACATCTTCACAAAGGTCAAGGTAACTCTAATACTACCAGGGGTCTGTTGCACGAAGCAGGTTTAATGAAAACCCTGAGTTGTTTAACCCTGAAATTCGGTAAACTGAGTTTTCCATAACACAAAGGTGGGTAACTCAACCTAGGGAAAGAGGAGTAACTCTAGCCTGTTGCACGAGGAGAGGTAACTTAAACCCTCGGTCAGTTACCATAGTAACAGACTCTCTGAAACTAACCTGGTTGGGAGCAGGTTAATGTGGAGAAACCTTGAGTTTCCCGCTGTCTCCACCCACTTTTAGCCACACTCGCCGTTTCATTTCCTAATTCATTCAGTCAGTGGTGAGTTTTGGCTGCTGCTGTCTCGAATAAAACATGTTAAAAATAAATCAGAGTCTGTAGGTTACAGACGTGTTCATTCGATAAGGATTTCATGGATGAAGATGCAGCATCTCTATGGAGAGTTAAACATTCAGAGATTGTTATCAGACCACGCATAGAAGTTCTTTCATTTCCTGACAGTTGTAATTTCTGGTGTTACAGTTTCACATCACAGTCAATCATCTACATACACAAGCTGATCCTCCGTACATTTATAATATCACTGGCCGTATGTGACAGTTGGAGGTCCTGTCTCTCTGTTTCCAAAAGATGGTTTGGCCTGATTATTTGACCATAAAGCTGTCTCTGTCTCTGGGTAAATGGTCAAGGTGAACGCCTGTCATGCGGAAAGTTGTGGTTCAATCCTGGATGTGACTTTTTTCATGTTTCCATACGCTTTCCCCTCAAAGCAGATTGGCTATGTTTATTGCCCCACGTTGTTTCGCAAATAGATTTTTTTTTTTCTTTAGTTGGAGATGTAGGGCATTTGAGAAATGTCACGGCTATATTTCATCTTAAAGGAGCCCTATCATGAAAAATGGACTTTTAAGAGCTTTTCAGCATGTCAGTATGTTATTTCCTCATCAAGAAATGATTTAAATCGTTATTTTTCTTCATTCATGCATATTTGAGTAATCTACATGAATATTTAAACCAAGCGCTACCTCCCTGCAAACGGCTGACTACCCACCGCGTTACGTATGAACGTGGCACCAATCACGAAAGTCCAAATGCGCATGCTCAGTATCGTAGCAAGACGCCCTCTGTTGAACAGAAACTCAGAGAATCCTATACACACTCTCTGAGGAAGAAACTAACACCTGCAGGAAGATTTCCTCAGAGACAAGCAGCCATCAGCTAACAGACGTTTGCTCCAGAGTTCAGGAGAATTTTCTTCCTTTTTTTTTTTTCTTTTTTTTTTAAGCTCTAGAGGACAGCAAGTTGGGAAAATGCAGTTACGTTCAGCGTGGTTATGTTCAGCGTGGGAGTTTATTTGTTGTACTGGATGAATCGACTTGCCAGAAGTGGTTGAATTTTAACTTAAGGAGCAGGGAAAAAAGACTCAACTTTGTGTGTGAACTTCACTCCTGACAACTTCATGAATCTCGGGCAGTAAAGTGTTTTTTCTCTGGGATTACTTCTGAAACCTGACGCAGTTCCTGCTATAAAAACGCGCATGGACAGACAACAACACTGGTGAGTCAACACATCTCTCAGCTCAATGCTAACTGTTAGCCTATGATTTGTTCGCTAATTTACTTGCTTGTCAGGGGTCTCTGTGGTACTTCTGTGGTACTACGTGTACTTCAAACTCCATATCAGACTCTGGGTCGAGCGCATACAGCTCCATAACAGGCTGCTCCGTTTGATCCCGTCGATCGGCGTCCGATTATCCATCAATGTTTACAAGATCCATGTGAGTGCTGCTTAGCTCAGCGCTAACTGTTAGCCTATGATTTGTTCGCTAAATTACTTGCTTGTCAGGGGTCTCTGTGGTACTTCTGTGGTACTACGTGTACTTCAAACTCCATATCAGACTCTGGGTCGAGCGCATACAGCTCCATAACAGGCTGGTCTGTTTTATCCCGTCGATCGGAGTAATTATCCACCAATGTTTACTACTAACATCCACATGAGAGCTGCCGGTGCCGGTGCTACAGACAATTCAGTGACCCTTCAGAATAAGTGTCTCTTCCGGGGCGACGTCATGAAATGGGCGTAAAACATGCTGCAATTGGTCGAGAGCTCCGCGGTTCAGTACAGTCAGCCATCTTACTTCCGTGTTGGAAATCAGATGCATCGAAAAACTAATATTTAACACCAAATTAGTTTCTATAGTAACGATGGGAACATATCTAGCTTATAAATGCCTATATTTGACTTTTGGAACATTTGAAAAGCATGATACAGCTCCTTTAATGCTGCCGACAAAAGCGCTTCTCCCCGTGGGATTGCACCCAAGTTAAATAAATAAAATGGCTGCGATGAAAATACAGACCTGGATTCAAACATCAGCCTTCCAGGTGGGAGGCAAGAGCGCAAACCATTCGACCAAACAGGCATCTGCAAAACCTCTTGGAATCATACTGACACGATCTGAGACTGTCGGCGTTACCATTAAACAGTTCTACTCTATAATATCGTTGTGATTGTAAAGGACAGCAATTAAACTTAAATCTTCTCCCATGCCGTCTTTCTTTTTTCTTTCTTTTTGGGGGGGGGGGGGGGGGGGGGGGGGGGGGGGGGGGGGTTAATTGCAGCAGCAGTTCAAACTCGCCATATGAGGCTTTAGAAGTTTGTTCCATTCAATATAGAGCACAGCCCTGCCTTTGCGTCTACGTTACCATGGTGACTCGTCAAATCGGTGCTCATTTGATGCTGGCTTTTTATCATGGTAGAGCATGTGTAAAACCCCGGGTTGAACTACCCTGAGTTGATTAAACCAACTCAAATCAGGTGTTCTGGGACCGAAAACTCAGAGTTTCATATCTCCGAGTAGATCAACTCAGAATTCAGGGTTACTCTCAGAGTTTGTTGAACTTGCTTTGTGCAACAGACCCCTGAAGATAGATCTGTTTTGCAGTAATATAAGATAAACCATCCTTTGTACAAAGCAGGACACAATGAAACCAACAAAAACAGACACAGAAGGGAAAAAACAGAAAAAAAACACACGCATGAACATCAAACACCAATGGGTACTAATCTAAGGCTTGGATGAAAATGTATCAGATAAATGTATAAAAAACATTAAAAAATAAAACAAAACACCAATGAAAATATAAAAAGCCTGAATATAATAAGTTAGAAACATATAAGTTTAATTAAAATAAGAAAAAAGAGAAAAAGTCAAACTATAGTAAGTAATCCAAGAGTATTTCAGAAGATGATAGAAGGTAATTTCTCATGGAGGGGTTTTGGGCGGCCATTTCTCTTTGTTTGTTTCCTGTTTGAGCAGATGCTGGCATCAGGATCCTGTGGGACCCGATGCAAATTTGGCAGGATTGTGCGGTAATGGTCAGAAATCCAGCAGGAGTAGGATTAAGAAAACATCCCTGCAGAGGCTTCAGCTGCAGTCCCATCATTCTGCATTTAATCTTTAAAAACCAGATAAACAAGTGTTGCCGTGAGCTCCAATATTCCTGGCTCTGTTTTGGGAAAAGATTTTAATTTCCCTGTCTGTAGCTGTATCTCACATCTGCAAAGTGGCTCCAGCACAACTTCATGCCACTGATAACAGATAATTAAAGTTGTTGCTGTTTGTGTGATACGTGGCAACTGAATTGCTTGTGCTGTAGAGGAGCAAACTGGGTATAAATTTATCTACAACTAACAGCTGATTATGACTTCAGAGGCAAATCTAATTGACACATGGGGATAAAACTTGTCCTTTTGTTTTATAGTGAACACAATACTACAGATTTTTCTGGGGTGAATTGGTAAGACCACATGTTGTTTTTACTCTGAGTGAGTGACAAATATAACTGAGTGCCTTTTTGAAGATAAACATGTTTGGTTTGTGCCAGTCTGTTCAGCATTAGGCAAGCTTTTCTTAAAGCCATACAGAAACACTGCAGTAGTGAAAAAAATCACAGGGCTATTATTGTTAAACTCGGATCTTAGGGCTGGAAGCGATGCATTTTGTTCTCACTTTTGTTCTGGCTGGATGCTTTGTTGAAAAAAAGCTTTTGGGACAAAGGTCAGATGAACAAGTGTTACAAAGCTGATATCACAGGTGGCGATATATTCCAGCATGCATGTGAACCTCCTAATTTACATTCAAATTAGCACAGCAACTCATGAGAAATGTGTTTACTTTGCAGCAAAATCCTAATCCTTCTGCGCACCAACAATTCCCAGATTTCCCAGTCAAAGCCAGACAGAAGTGTGGACAAACAGAGGCACTTTCTCTGAGAAGTGGAAAACACCACCCTCTGCCATCCTTATTTGCTTCTGCTAAGCACACATCTGAGCATACTTTACAGCCCTTCTGTTCGTTTACAAACAATAGTCATTTTATGTCATTTATACAGGTCTTGTCCCTGTAAACTTCCCACATATTGGTCTCTTATTAGTTTTTCTAAGACTGTGTAATGAAGCAGCAAAGGTGTGCTTTATGATTCATTCCACATGCCTGCAGGCAGACCATCTGCAGACACTCTCTTGATTGCTTTGGCTCTAAACAAGTTATTCTGTCTTTGAAGACGAATAATGTATTGATCTGCATTAAATCAGAGAAAATTCAAGGTTTGTGAGAACAGAACCTCTTTTTCTAATGGAATTGCCACAGTGACAATGATTACCTCCTCTCATCCTCTGGTTTTTGCTGACAGTGCAAATCCAGCAAAATATGTAGTCAGTGTTGAACTATGTAACAAAACATTTTATGGAACTGTTTTGTCATTTTCATAACATGCAGACATGCTCACCATTTGTGAGACTACATAACTGTCTGCTAGAGAGAGCCCTGAGCAGTCCTGGGCCCCACAGGTAACTTATACCATTGCTCTGTATCCTATATACCTGGAGTGCACAAGTCCAGTCCTTGAGAGATACTATCCTGCACGTTTTGGTTGCATCCCTTCTGTAACACACCTGAATTAAATGTATGGCTCGTTTTCAGGCCTCTGCAGAGTTGAATGACATGTGCATTAGGGCTGTCAAAATTGCTCCAAAATCCCGTTTGAATATTTGCTCTAAGATTTACACATAATTCGAATAAATTCGAATATCCATTTGAGCAATGTGCCAACAGGAGAACAAACTAATACATGACATAACTACTTGTACAGACTCAGCCAGCAAGCATTTGTGTGTTGCGCCATCTTGCGCCGTCGCCGTTGCCTGGGGAACGAGTCCCAGTTACCTCCTATCTACACGGAAAGCAGCGTGAATATCTGGATTTACAATGTTGGACAGTCGTCTAATGTAATGATAACCTATAGGTATGTTATCCAGAGATCTCTAAAGTATTCTGACATTTTATTTATTTATTTACATCGGAGCATTAATTTAAACTATTATTCATCTCCAGAAACTGGCTTTGATGACAAGCCACACTGGAATAACACGGAAATGTTGTGATTACTTATCAAAGTTTAAAAAAAACAAACCCTTTCAGAGCTCGTTACTTGTCTATTTTGTCATAAATGTGGCTTTTGGTATTGTTTAAGGACTGTACAGACCACGTAGACCTCACATGTCCTGCAAATGAGACTAAAAGCTGCAGGACACTGTCTTCCTGATCCGTTTGTGTTTCTGACTGAACTGGTTTTATTTTCTGGTCCCAACGTTGCCCTGATCAGAGCAAATAACCTGATATTTCACAATATCTCCCTGATAAGTCATTAACTTTCAGCAACATCACAGCTGTCTCGTTTAGCATTAGCTAGCATAAAAACGTTATGCAGTGCCTCATTTTTGGGAGCATACGTGAAGTAAAGTGTCAGATTAATGAGTGTTCACCATAATTTACCGTGTTTTTGTTGTTGGGGATTAGATCCAGTATTTTCTCTGCCGTGGAAGCAAGTTATTCCTCCTCTGCTCTGTGTCCGATATTCCTCCCGATACGAACACACTGACATCATTGCACTGAGCGCGAGCAGCAGAAAAGTCCACTTTGGTCACAGACAGAAGCAATCTTCATGAAAAAAATGTCCGTGATCTTCTTATTCACTTATTACCACAATAAAGTTTTCCTCTGATTCCCCCAACAACCAGGAATGTGACGTCCTTCCAGATTTCCTCCATGTTGTTAAGAAAAAAAAGTCCGATTCTCATCTGTTCTAATTATGAACAGAAACGCTTCCCAGGCAATAGTGGACGGTCTAGTTGTGGCGTTTGGCCGGATTCGTCTATAGTTTTTTTTTTTTTGTAAATGTTTATTTCAATATTAACATCTTTAACAATGCCCGGGAAATTAGAAAATGAACTCGCTGCAGTCCCCCCCCCCCGCATCTCCCTAACTCTGCGAGCAATTGAAGATCCCTTCAAATTGAAATGAAATTAACTAACAATGAATGCTCGAGCAAGCTGCAATAAACATGGAACAACTTGAAACAGTCGGCCAATAATCAAACCAGTGTAGCAAATAAAGGTCTTATAATAATAATAGGCCTAAAATAGGCTATTTTTCCCACTGTCCCACTGCTTATTTAAAGTTCGAATATTAATTTTCACGTTCGAATCTTGGATTTTTATTAATATTCGAACATATATTCGAATTTAGAATATTCATTGACAGCCCTAATGTGCATTAGGGGATTGACCATTTCATTCAGGTATGTTGGAGAGGGTATGCTCTAAAATTTGCAGGACAGTAGTTCTTGGGGACCGAACTTGGGTACCCCTGCTATATACCTACATCTTAGACTTCAAGCACTGCTCTGGGCCCTGCCCATAAACCGTAAAACATGGGGACGAACCTTGTGCTACTTCACCTGTTGGTTTCTGAAGATCTTTACGTGAAGCCAGTTGGGCGTTTCCACTGTCGCCATCTTTGCTGCGTTGCATGTGTTGTCCTTCCTGGAAAATGCAAAAAGGGCAAAAAGCGGCCTTGGGGCAAATGATTGGACAGCCAAGGTACTCTGGGCTAAACGCTAACTGAGCTAACTCAAAACTCACAAGAGCTAACATAGATTAGCCCCTAAGCGGTGGGCTAAAGGTAAGGCACCCTTGGTCTTGCTGTTAACTGGCTAAAACCCACTGTTGTGCTACTCTGCTACTGGCTGAGGCCTTCCCGAGAGCAAACAAGAAGCTAGCAATTAGCCAGTGGCAGGCATCCTGCCTGCCTGCCACCTGTAAGTCAAAAGTACTTGCCCCGAATTAATAATCGGAGTGTTTTTTTGTTATTTTTTAATTATTAAATATACAGGACAAAGATACAAGACTTGCAACATGCATAAAAAAATATAGGTCTATACTACGGGTGTCAACGTCACACGTGTAAACGGGTATATAGATAATATATCCTGACCATTTAAAAAAAAAAACAATAACCGTATACATGTCATTTTTCCCTCTTCCTCTTTCATTTCTCACCAATACTGTATTTCTAGGGGTGGTAATGTTGCCCGAAAGCTTCAGATGATAACTAACTATCTGCATACATAATAGATGCCTGGGACGCGATGTTCCATTGACATTTTTTTAATAAACGCAGCCACAGCCTGTCGCGTCACCTCAAGTTGACTCGGGGACACTGTGGTGGCAAACAGCAGTAGAGCATCGGTGCTTTGCGATACTGTAGCGACTCTATTCAAGCCTTCGGATATCCATCCATAGACTGTGCAGCTGGAAGTGACAGTGACAGTGATATTCCTTTCTATGGATTAGTGAAGACGGACATCGTCAGAGATACCTTTAGTGATCAGGAGAGCTGATCGGACGCCCACTGCATCTGTGCAGGGTGAGTTTCAATGCAACTTAGGAGAGCTAGCTTAAGTTGTTGCTAATTAGGTTTCATGTGTGTATTTTTTCAGAAAATCAAGCTATGAGCGTGAATCTGATCCAACACTTACTGTAACAAATGCATGTGTTTATAAGAAGATCTAAGCACTCGTGTCAGTCGCTGTTTAAATAAAGTTGATCACCAGAACACGACCTACTTCTCTCAGCTAAAACATTTCCGTATTTTCAGGTCAGCCCAGCCAGCTGTGAAACATCGATAGACATCCCTGCTTGTGAAAGCTTTTCTTTCTCCTGTGTATGAAGACGGGTTACTATGTATCTAATAGGTGTAGGAAAAATGAAAACTTCTGCAGGGAATCCGTTCCATTCGCACCCAATAAAAGAGATTTTTGTCCATTGAATCGTTTCAGTTCTCGAGGATTAAAATGATAAATATCAATAATCTTACGTTGGCTCTACTACAGTATTTCTGCTATGAGTTCAATATGACAGCAGGAGTATGGTGGGATGTGTAGTGGGTGTCACCATCTGCCAACTAATGATTATTAGTCTCTGACATGTAGCCGTGTACAAGACGGTTAGCAGTTAGTATTACATGTGTAGAAAAAATTGTAAATGTAATCACCCTTAGTCTCGGGCCCATTGGGTCCTTGGCTCTGGGTGGCCTGGAGCTGGTGGGGTCAACGGCTGCTTCTGGGTGTATGGGGGTTCATCTCTATGGTGTGGTGGCTGGGATCCATGCCCCAGGATTGTTGCTGATGGGCTGGGTCTTGGGGTCCCTTGGCTGCCTCTGACCTTTGCAGAAGAGCGGTCACATTTACACGATGACACTCATCTTCAAACTCTCCTCATACCTCACATTCTGCATGTTGACACGGTCGCTGAGTCGACCTGTGGGTTTATACACCAGCAGCTACTTGTGTTTAGTTTTTTGTTTGCCCCTGGAGCTTTGGTTGGTGTTTTGATAAATGTCTTCTCAGTTTGTTTCCTATAGGTGCTCCTGAAGATTATCAGCTTTGTTTTCCTGCAAAGGCTGTAGGATGTTTCCAGTTGTGTTTCTGTACAGGTGTTGGTGTTTCTGTTTGTTGGAAAAGCTGGTGCTTTCTGTCTGGTGTATCTTTATCTCTGTCTTCTCTCCACTCTCTTTTTCATGTCTGTTTGATCCTTATCCTTTTTTCTCCCCCCGTCAGGGTCAGGAGTATTATAAAAATTCAATATTAGGGCATCTTTGACTCAACACTGGATGTGTTGCCAATGGCCGCGTTTCCCAGATTAGTTAAGACACTCTTAACGCTGAGGTCCTCCTTAAGTCACTTCTTAAAGGTGCCTTGTTTGGACGTTGCGTTTCCCAGATGCGCTCTTAACTTAGTAGCTTCTTTATTTTCAGGAGCGGCCAGACCCACTCTTTCGACCCTTCTTTAACGTTCCCCCCTGCTAAGGGAACAACAGGCCCATCTACTGGTCACTTTTGGAAACGACACTATTTCCCGTGAAAAAAAAGTAGAAAATGGAAATTATTAAAAATGGACCTATTCACGGATCAGTTGTTGTATTGAGTCATGTTTTCTCACTCATGTCATAATGTCAATCATCTATGATGGAAGAAAACTGTAGTTACCGAGTGAATGACAGAAAATATTGTGGTTAAGTTTAATCATTATGGCAAGATAGGCCTGTGGGTATCAACCACAGAAACAAAAACATTGCGGTAGGAATTGTACGCAAATTATACGCAATCTATGAGGACTCACGTCATATTTACGCATTTGTCAGCTGTTCATGATGAGATGCACCTGCTTCGCTCAATAAAAGCATGGCCATTTACGCATACCCATATCAGACCCGCATCAGATGTCTGTGCAGAGAACCAAACCAAACCACCCCCTCCAGTCACCAAACCACCCCCTCCGGCCACACTTTGATATTGAACTATAAAACACTTCAGTACCACCCGAACCACCTATTTAGGTCCCCCTGACTACCTTTCTCTGCCAACCTCAGCACAAAGGTCATGTTAAAAATCATAGGTGGCACTGGGCAGTGATTCAAAAATGGCAAACACAACCTCTCAGTGTAATATGTGGAGCATTCCCATTACTTTGCGTTTACGCAGGCCTTTGAAGAATTGGGCACGAGTGAGTGGCAGAACAAGCCATTCTTTATTAAGTCACGTCAACCATTTGCGGGATTACTGTTTGTTGAATGCACGTGCGTCATCCTCGACGCACACTTTACGCACCAGATACAGTATGTCGCCCATTTACCAAATGCTGCCATGTGGAGCTCATTTAACATAAGATGTGTGTAGGTGATTACATCCTCCAAGATTTCCCCAGACAACAGTAACCCGACAAAAAGTTTTTGAAAGTTTGGTGCATATCTTTTTTGGCTGAAGCTTGTCAGGAGTTCCAGGAGTTGATCTATTTTTTTGCGAACAAGAAAATGTTACCCTTTTTCAGTGTTTCAATCACCTAGCCACCGTTTCCCGATTCTACTACTGAGCATCGATATGACACACACGCACGTTTCAGGAATCCTCTTGGCGGGGTTCCATTCAGCCATTACGTCAACAAATAGCGTCAGAATGACCATTATTTATAGGGCATCTGTAAATTTCCAATCGCCTACACCTGTTTAGCACAATTTGGCCAATTACACAATATACAATGAGCTTTTCAATGAATATTTGCAATCACTGGTAATCACATGCATATTTTTAACAGTTTGTCTTCTTGCACAAACACATAAACGTATAAATGGGCTCAATATCAGCGTCGGAAAATAACCTCCACACTAAATGAATGGTGTTGATCGATATACCTGACCTCGACTGCTTTTTTTTTCAGCACCCCCGGAAGTGGATAGCTTCTGTTAGGACCTTCTAAAGATGTAGCGTAGCCAAGACGTTTCTCAGGAAATAAGAACGCGTGAAAGAAGCAATCTGGGAAACGGGCGTATCTTTGCGATCCTTTGTTGGGAAGAGCTTCCTTGAGGCCTTCTTTAATCCAAAGAAGAATCTTAACTGGGAAACGCGGCCAATGACATTCTTCATGTATGGCACATTACGGTAAAGGAAGCGGTGCCTGCATGCACACCTGGCTGTATATCAGTGCAAAACTACACCTCTCAGCCTCAGAATCTCTTAGAATTATGACAATAGCATAAACGGTCGAAGTGTTATGGTATTTTAAAGAGTGTCGCTTTGTGTCACTGGCAGTGCATCTGATCTCAACATCCCCATTGTGGTGATGAGAGAAGAGCAGCAGTTCAATCACTGGTAGTAGGGATGGGCAACACTGCCAATTTTGAAAATGAAGCCATAGCAAATAAATCGAGGGCAAGTATCTCTGATACAGACACTAATACTTTTTGTTTAAATTTTTACAACCATTTAATGATTTTGGCTTTAATTACTGATTATGATTGTGATTATAATAAGACAGTACAAAGATTTTTGTTTGAATTTGGTACATCTGTGAACAGAAAGTTTATGGACCCATTGAAGTAAAATTTGAACTGTTCTATAAGTACTTCAGACATGTAGTTTGCCAAACGTGATATTTCACAACCAGTATTTCATATCTTGACTATAAAATATGACTCCATTGCTTGTAATATTTGATGCAGATCAAAAAATAAAGATATTGGTTATCATTGTATAATGTCTATTATGTGAATTGAGGGAGCAAAAACAGTTTGTAATATCAGTTTAAAATAATCGGCCACCTGTATCGGCCATTGGCTCAGGCCAAGGGGTAAAATTCAGTTTAATAATTATCATTCTTTCTTCATTTGCTATGGGCTCTAAAACAAAGCAAATCCCCTTTGACTCACATGTTAAAAAGGCCAAATTCTCAACAGAAAAAAACATGTTTACAGCCTGGTTTCAAAAAATCCTTTTAGGTTTAACAGGTCATGTTTACTGTCATGTCAACTGTGAGGGGGGTGAATTTATTTTATAACACGTCCGTTTAGATGTTATTTAATCATGAAATTAAACATAATTAGGGGCGTGTCCTTTTGATTGACATGGAAGACCAGATGCCGGCCAGTGGCTATTAGCTAGCTCCTTGTTTGCTTTTGGTAAGATCTCAGTCTGCAGCAGAGTAGCAAAATGGCGGTTTTGAGCAGCTAACAGCAAGTCCAAACATGTCTTACTTTCATCCCGCCACTTAGGAGGCTAATCTTCGTTAGCTCCCATTAGTTTCGAGTTAGCTTAGTTTGCATTTAGCCCAGAGTACATTGCCTGTCAATCATTTTCCCAGAGACCGTGCTTTGCCCATTTTAGTATTTTCCGGGAGTGATGACACATGTGAATTAGCAAGAAAGCAAGAAAAGCCCAACTGGCTTCACTTTCCCCTATTCAGACGTGACTGGATACTGCATCCATTTTTTTTTTAAGTCTTTGGCTCAGGCTGATGAAAAAGAACTTGGCATGGGCCCTATTAAAGCCATATTGGTCAATGCTTTGTATTATTACACAAAATTTCTTGGTCATGGCATTAGCCCTCACAGTCCGCTCATGTTCAGATATAAAGCAAACGGCATACTTAAATCTGGCATTGGCAGGTGTTTTATGCTCAGGCTCTGGGCCTTGCCTCAGTCTTCCAGCCAAGACCCAGAGTTTGTAAGCTTCACGAGCTTCAGCACTGCATGATAATTCCAACCAGGTCTAATGTCGTACTTACTATTGTGTTTTTAAAACACTTAGCCACCATTAAACAGAGCAGCAACAACTAAATTATACATGGAACAGAGGTCATTCTTATGCTCCTCAATCTGACAATTGACATCCTTCCACTTGTCTAGGCAAATAAACATTATTTACATATTTGCCCCTTTTTTGACGGTAAGCTAAGAAGTCCTCTTTAGTCAGAGCTGACCAGTTTAATTTGCAGTTAATGCAAAGCTGCAAGCACTGTCACTAATTTCCCTCAACATTTACTTTAAAAGCAAAGGGGAAATGGTCTGTAAGTGCTTGCACATAATTGATGCACGTATTCTTTAAAGCTGCATGTCCATCAGCTGAACGAAAACAATGATCAAGCCATGGTGACCCACTGGAGCCCAACTCCGTCACCTCAGGCCTGAGTTCTGCCACCTTTGGGTTGGGCTCCATCATTCCGGATGACCCAGAGTCTGGGCCTTAAGGCCCTTTCAGATAGAACGCAGCAAGCGCAGGTGGACATTGCCAACCCTAGCTTTAAGAATAAATTTGGATGTGCACCATAGGCTATTGGTATTTGTTGTCATGACAATAAAGGAAGTCTAGTCTAATTTCAGTCTCTGCTCCCCCTATGGAGCGACTGTTATCTTGCAGTTCATTGCTTCTCATCAGCTTGCAACACTTTCCAGGCAGTTCAGCTTTTATGTGAATGTGTGTCTTGTTGGTGTTCAACACCCTTACAATTTCCCAAAATTCCGGTTTACAAGCCTTCAAATCTGCCAACAGATGGAGATAATACTGCCTAATTAGCTTACCATGACATTTACAACTACCTCGTCAATCGACAGTCGCACTTCTCAGGAGCAGAAATAAAAAGCTCAAAAGTCTTTATTGGCTTGTAAACATTTCGTGGCAGGATGGAATCAGACCCTAAGCTGTAGAAAGTGCCCTACTCAAAATAATTTCTAATTTCCCCTGAGAACTTTATCTTCTAATTACTTGTTTCCATTTAGGAAAACACACTAACGTTTGCTCTCCTCTGCCTTGGCCTATCTTAGATTTGAACTTTTTCATCAGTGATTAAGAAAAGACTATTTTAGGTGGGTTTTTTGCTATTAAAGAAAGGTAGATGTAACAGTTGTTAAACATATTGGTTGGTTATAGGGTCTAAGTACACTACTCACAAAAAGTCAAGGATATTTGGCTTTTTGTATGATGTCATAATGAATCTAAAATCCACAACAACCTTACCAGGTGAACTGAATTAAACTTTCTCTAAACTTTTCAATGCACATGTACATTGTTCAATGGCAACTTTTGAGTAGTGTATATTTAGAATAACAGATGGACAACGTGTCAATTATTTCTGTGCATTGATTTTACTGAATCACAGAAATATGTAAGGCCATGGCATCCCCACTGAGACACGTATCTGCAAATAAGCTTCAGACACAAGGAAATCGAGTGACTCACATCTTAATGAAATTTATTCTGATATGTAGAGATGAGTGGAGGAGATGACGGAAGAGAAAAATATATTTTATAACTTTATTTATTCAGTTTTATGTATTGATTCATTGAAGGGGTAGAACATTATTTTGACAGACACACCATGTGTCCACAGAACTCCAGATTACAACCAAATACTTGCAGTTTGTGACTAAAATGTGACTAAAATGTGTGACAGTGTGAGTACATTTTTTTATCTACTGCACATGTGACCAGGTAGATCAGGGGTACCCAAGTCCGGTCTTCAAGAGCTACTGTCCTGCAAATTTTAGAGCATACCCTCTCCAACACACCTGAATGAAATGGTTAATCCCCTAATGCACATGTCATTCAGCTCTGCAGAGGCCTGAAAACAAGCCATACATTTGATTCAGGTATGTTGGAGAAGGGTTGCAAACCAAAATGTGCAGGATAGCTCTCAAGGACTGGACTTGGGCACTCCTGTAGTAGATGAAATGTGCCCATGTGCGCCACTTCACACAGCTGTTTTAGTCAATTTTTGATAGAGCATGATTCCAGAACGCATCAAGGTCAAGGTCAAGGTCAAGGTCAAATTTATTTATAAAGCACACTTAAAACAACATAGAGAGCCCAAGGTGCTGTACAAGTTTGCTGACATGCGCATATGCATATACATACACACACAGGCTACATACATACATAATATACACATACATGTATATATACACATATACATACACACATGCACACATATACACACATACACACAGACACCTACAGTACATACATAAGAACTAGTAAAAGAAATAATACAATATATAAGAGATTTAAACAATCAGGAAATAAAACAAAATCACACACTAGTGTTAAAAGCCAGTGCAAACAGGTGCGTCTTTAAAAGAGATTTAAAATGCTCAACCGACCGGGCCTGTGTAATGTGGGGGCAGAGCATTCCAGAGCTTCGGACCCGCTACAGAAAAGGCTCGGTCACCCTTTGTTTTCTGTCGGGTGCGTGGCACTTTTAAAAGCAAGCAATTTGAGGAACGTGTTTGTTTGACCGGAACATGCACTGTTAAAAGTTCTGAAAGGTAAGAGGGGGGCCAAACCATTCAGGGACTTAAAAACAAGCAATAAAATCTTGAACTGGATCCTGTAAAGGACAGGAAGCCAGTGGAGGGAAGCCAGAACAGGGGTAATATGGTCCCATTTCCTGGTTCCAGACAGAAGACGGGCCGCTGCATTTTGGACCATCTGCAGCCGGTGGATGGAAGACTGGTCCAGCCCATAATATAAAGAATTGCAATAATCCAGTCTCGAGGAAATAAATAAGTGAACAACATGTTCAAACTGACCTACAGGGATGTAAGGCTTCACCTTCGCTAAAAGACGCAACTGAAAAAAACTATTTTTGACAACAGAAGAAATTTGTTTGTCAAATTTAAAAGCACTGTCAAAGAAAACACCGAGGTTTTCTTGCACAAGTGCGAGTAAAAGAATCCAGGGGACCCAGCACACTGTCACCAGCTAGGTTAAAAGGATGACCAAATAAAATGATTTCTGTCTTGTCATCATTTAAACTTAAAAAGTTTAACCCCATCCAGGTTTTAATAGCATGCAGACACTTGATTAAGTTCTGCATGCAGCCTGGATCAGGCCGAAGGGGAAGGTATATCTGGAGGTCATCAGCAAAACAGTGGAATGAAATATTGTAATTCCTTAAAATTGACCCTAAAGGCAGCATATATAAAACAAACAAAATTGGACCTAAAATGGAACCTTGGGGCACTCCACAGTCAAGAGGGGTTGTGTCAGAGGTATAGGGACCTAACTGGACCCTAAAAGACCTCTGGGACAAGTAAGAGTGGAACCAGTTTAAGGCTGAGCCTCTAAGTCCGACACACGTCTCCAACCGGGACAGTAAAATCTGATGGTCAACTGTGTCAAAGGCTGCTGACAGGTCTAAAAGTAGAAGGGCAGCTGGTCAAGCTCTCAGCAGCTGAGACAGGAAATCAGACATGGAAGCAGTGTAAAGTCTCTAGTAAATTTAAAAATAAAAGCCTCCTGCAGATTTGCAATTGCTGAACTACAGTATTTAAACATTACGTCAAAGCCACGCCAGAAGTCTTTCAATTAGGGGGTCTCAGTGTTTTTTTCTTAAATGTATTTTTAAAATCATGGACCACTGGACGTTTATCCAGCCCTCTTTATCATGGTTGTTTTTGGGTGAATTGGCCACATTCTACATGACTCTGCAATTTTGTCATCTCTTCCTAGTCCTTTTATCATAATTTCTTTATAATTAATTTTATTTTAAATAATTGAGGAGAATAAGTCTTGGGTTGAATGTTAAAATACTTCAATAAATACATGGAGAGTTACAGTAAATTTGTTTTGTCCTCTTTGTGGTTTTTGCTGGTCCGAACGTTGATCCGATCTGTGACTCAAAAACCATAAACTGATTCGAATCATGAAGTCATTGATCTGTTGCACCACTACCCACCCACACCAAAGGGAACATGAAATTTGCTAATGAAATTGGCACCACGCCACTAAAACATGACACATTGAGTAAACGCAGTGCCAGCTGAAACATAATGTGCCATGATCTGTGAACATTGTAGTTTCTGCATTTATTCTTCAACAATCTAAAAGGAGATTGGTTGAATTCAACCAATCTGATTGGTAGTTATCTGTCCAAAAAGACTGTTTAAAAATCTTGGTTAATCTAACCAATTTTTGGGATTAAAACAACCAAAAGATTGGTTGGATACATACAGTAACATCCAATCAGCCTGGTAAAATTCAACCAATCTCTTTTTAGGTTGAGTTATTTATCAATAATGAAAATGAGAGAAAAGGAAATATTTGCTTTGTAAATCGATTGCGGTGTGCACTTCTTATTTTTCTGCTTGCACTCCTAAAAATTTAAGTTAGAGACCACTGTGCTAGTTTAAAAGAAAAAGTTAGTCTGAATCCCTGGGCCAATTAACGCAAGTAAAGTCTTGGATCATACCACTATGTAAAGGAATGGGGCAGCCTTTCAGAGGATGAGTGTAGCAGTACACACCAGGTACGCAGAGAGAGATGGGGAGCCGGGTTTAACTTACAAATCTGTCAGGAAAAAGTGGAGAATTGTGTTAAGTGACATAATGTTCAGATTTTAGTCTTAATTAAGTTCTGTTCAGCAGTTCTTTAAAAGTTTTAATTACATTCTTAAACATTACTCTATTCTAGTTTAAAAATCACAAAAATTAAGCTTTATGATACAAATATAATCAAAATAGAAGGTCTTAGTGACACTAAATGAAGAGCTTAGGGAAAAGGCCAAAAGAGGGATAAAAAGGGTCCCCTAAAAAACCAATCTTATGTCTCGTGCTCCTGAGGCCTGGAGAGCCTGAGTTTGAGCATACTAGTTTTCTGAGCATTAAACTATCTGACCTTGGGGTGAATTAGCTAAAGGCAGGTACACACCACAGGAAAATCAGCCCAATTTATGTCCCAATTTTCCCCTTACGATCAAAGCCAGCAAGGGTCTGGTTGTCAGATGTTTGCAAAAAACATTGCATCTGATCTTCCCATGGTGTGATGTGAGTTAAAGAGTGATTTTGTCCGGTCCGATCCGCTCGGAATTCCTCAGAAGGAGAGATTGTAGATAATGAAAATGTTTAATATTTGTGACTAGAAATCCTGGTGTGTTTGTGTGTGGTGTTCCGAGAGGACCCGAACACGTGCAGCGTTCACACCTGTGCAAAATCAAAAATGGTGCTCTCATTGGGAAATCACGTGGAGGCTCCCGGAACAACAGTCAATCAAGACACAAGAGCAAACAGCTGACTGATGGAAAAGGAAGTAAAAACAAACAAAGAGCACACAACTGTAGCTCACAGCCCTGCTCTCCAAGCTATCGAATGTTTGTTTTATTCACCTCCAACTCCCGGCCATACAGCCCACATCCCCGCTACCTCCATGACTTTTTCCACAATGTTTTCTTTCCACAATGTGAGAGGCTGAAAAGTCTGCTGCGTTTGTTTACGCTCAAGTCTCGTCACAAAGTCTCGTTTGATATTGCGAGATTTGGGATATTGACAGTGAAGGAGCCGATTCTCTGCTGACGAATCAGTTAGCGTGGGGTGTTCTCCGTAGTGTACACCCTACTATGATAAGACAAGGAAAATCTTGTGTGATTTGTCTTTTGTTATCATCAAGTGTGTAGTCTCTACATCTGTGAAGGTCTCAGGAATCCTGTACCTGCCTTAAGATGGGAAGATTCACAGATGTCTTGAATGTTTTCCACTTGTAAATGGTGATAGTTAATCAGATATATTTAAATGGCAAATCCTGGCTGCTAATTACTCACTTAATTCCAGTGGAATTAGTGAGAGTGGACTTAAATGAGCTTTTCACACACTGCTTCTCCATTCTGGCCCAGTTTACATTAAATAATGACACAGTTTCATCAGGTATTATGGCTAATATCTCATGTTATACTATTACACATGAAGGTTGTGTTGATCTTGGTTTAAAACAGCAAAACCTTTGATCACATCCCAATAGATCAAATTTGACTATCTCACTACTGATGTAAAATACAAGAGCTGCTTTGAGGCAGATGTCCATCTTTGGCACATCTGTGAACTTGATATCAAAATTATATACTTATATACTAATTAAGTAAATAAATATATATTGAAAATAGTGAATGGTATGAATAGTATCAAAACATAGTTTTGTTCAACTCTAGTTGGTAAAGAAGAGTCTGAAACAGTGAAGGTGACTATAATGCCTGGACTGGAGGCAGGAAAATGGAAATATTAAACTAAAGTGAGTTGTAAATTGAGATACTGCTGGGCTGGTGGTTCAGGTGCTAACATAAGTGTGTGAAAGCGTTTGTGTGTACATATGTATGTGCTTGCTTGAACGCAGCATCCACAGGGAGTCTTTACTCAACTAATCACTTCTCTCCTGATTTCGACATGCTAATTAGGCCTGAAATATACATCATAGTCCCCCCCGCCTCTTTAATTAAAAGTTGATGGTGGTTATTCAGCCATCAAGTAATATGACACTTTTTCATGCTTGGAAAAACTGGCTGAAGCTCCATGATTGAAACAGTAGATGCCCACCGAGGATGGATTGCTAGAGTGTGTTTTGTGTGTTTTTTCCAAAATCTGCATCATGTGACCATCATCATGAAAAATCCATGACAAAGTGATGAAATCATTTACAGAACAAAGGAGATCTGCGTGATGTAAATATGTCAGGTATAGGCAGGGTACGTTCTCGGCATTTATCGGTGCATTCAAAAAGGAATTTCTAGAGCTGAGCTTTTTCTTTGACAACGCGCACTTAGGCAGGTGGTGAAAGGAGGAGGAAGCTAGCGCAGGGAAATGTTTCACTGACATGGAAGCAGAATAATGTGATAGATGAAAAGATCACCGTGTTTGATTAGTATTCACTGAGGCACAGAAATGCAGACATCCTGTCATTACAACTAAACTTTACCAGAGGGTAAAACTAAAGACTCTAAAAAATGGACGTATCCGGTCACGTCTGAAGAGGGGAAAGTGAAGCCAGTTGGGTGTTTCCTGCTGTCACCATCTTGCCATGTTGTGTGTGTCGTCACTCCCGGACAATACAAAAATGTGCAAAGACAGGGCCGCTCCGAGCCGTGGGGCAAATGATTGACAGCCAAATTAATGCTAATCGAGCTAATCCAAAATTAACAGGATCAAACAGATATAGGTGGTTTAAAGGTAAGACAAGCTCAGACTTGCCATTGACTGGCTAAAAACTGCCGTTGTTCTACTCTGCTACAGTCTGAGGCCTTCCGGGAAGAAAGCGGGGAGCTAGCTATTAGCCTCAACGGCTAAAGCCGGCGCCCGGTCTGACGCCTGTCTATCAAAAGGACATGCCCTTAATTATGTGTCATTTTAACATTAAATAAACGGATGAGTTATAAAAAAAATTCACCCCCCTCACAGCTGACATGAAGGTAAACTCTTGACTTATTAAAGGTTGAGTCCAAAGTCCTCCCATTGTTTCCAAATACTCTTGACTGCAGTATGCAGATCGGGGGGGAGCTCAATGTGGGCGGAGTCAAATGTTTACCCCAACGTTTAATCCCTCCCGCTGCTGCGAAGGTGTGCGTTATGACTGACAGAGAAGAAGAAGGCGCAGTAGAGACAAAAAGTATCTGGCAGAATGGAGATAGGTAAGGTTTTCCATTCTGTTTTAACGTGCTACTTTGAAATATTTGTTAGCTACAGACAAGACAGGACGTAACATCATTTTATTTTAAAGTAAGTTATTCTTGGGGGTATCTGCATTCTGCACCTTAATGGTGGGCTTTGTTATAACAGCTGGCCTGCTAATCTGGTATACCTAGCATTACTGTTGCAGCGAAAATGTTAATAACCTGGACTCAAAATCCCAAACCTGGACTTAAAATCTCTTTTTCTGAGTTTTAGTTTAACATTTATATCCAGCACTACATACTGTTGAGGGGGAAATATTATACCTTTGGAGGGGGAGTTTATGTGATCGTTTTTTGCTACATGCTAAATAGCATAGAATAAGGTATATATACTTTTTGGGAGAAAATATTAAACTTTTCAGGGGGAGATGCATTAGGTTTTTTTGATCATTGTTACATGCTAGGGTAGGTAGAATAAGGTAAGAATAATGTAAAGCAATTTAATTAATTAATAAATGCTGTGATTTAAGCTGATTTGAAAAGGTGCCGCTCATTAGCATTAGACAATCTGATAGTCTACATACGAGTAATCTGCAGGAAAGATCAATTGATGTTGCTCTTCCTTGTTAAGATTGGCTCGGCATCAGAGCCCCACAAGCGTTAAACGTGTTATTAAATTCACCTTTTGAAATGGCGGAATGGGCGGAGTAAACGTTTAGCTCCACTCACATTGAGCCCCGCTCCAATCTGTATGAGCAGGGGCTACTCACTCATTTTTGCAAACAACAGTATTCAAACTAGCCCCTCCTTAGGCTTGGCGCGTTCTTCAGCCTTTAGCTTAGCTTTCCTAGAGCTAGAAGTGGGTAAAATCCAAACTAATATTACCCTGGTTTTTTCAACGTGCATTATCTAAAGCTCTTCCTTTTCCTCGGTGCGTTTGCCGTTTTTCTTTTTATTTTCTTGAGAGTTCGAGTGACTGCCGTTGTGCCAATCATGAGCTTATTTCCACGAGCGCATGTTAGTTGTATTGGTGGCGATATAAAGAGAAATCTCCACCAGACGTCCCGACCACATAAAAAAAGCGAAAGACAAATTAAGAAGGGGGAGATGGAGTTGTATTTAAACGCACCACGGCACACGAGTAGAGGCCCCAAAGGCGCCGTTTGAGACAGATTTCACTTGCACAAGTCAACGCTTATTTTAGGGGGTAAACTCGGCTCTCTTTTAAATCTAAAATGATGTTTTGACAGGCTGAAACATGTTTTTTGCTGTAAAAATGAGTTTACTGTAAATGTGTTTTTTTGCTGAAACGTTTTCTCTGCTGTAAAAATGACTTTGCTGTAAACGTGTCTTTTTGCTTTAAACCTGTCTTTTCTTCTGTAAACTGTTTATTTTGCTGTAAACACATTTTTTGATGTGAAGTTGGCCTTTTTAAATAGGGGATGAAGAAAGAGCTACAATTTTCAAACTTCTCTTCACTCTTTCAGCAGAGTTTGCCCTTGGGTAGAATTAATGGAGGACTCTCCCTTATAAAGCGCTGCAGTTTTCAGTTTACACGGAGTTGTTTTTCCATTAGAGACACATAGTAAACATGGTGGCAACTACATGTTTGTGGTGAGGAGATAGAAATGTTTATAGAATGAAAGATGAATTTTTTGTATATATATATATATATATATATATATATATATATATATATATATAAAAATCGTTTATTGACATTAAGCAATTAAAAATCAAGATTAATGAGTTAGTTACATTAAGGACCTGTAGACTAAATTTGATAGAGAGGAGGCATAGGTACCTAGGAGATAATTACATCAAATGTTAAATTCTGTTAGCTTTTCCAGAGGCCATGCTGAATGTCCAAAATGTCTCATTAAATGAACGGAATGAAAGAGCTCAGAAGGTGGTGATGTGAACTTGCATGCTTTTCTTCAAAGACACAAAATAATTTTGCTTAAATCTGTGTTTCTGCTCGTTTTGATGTCCACCAATTCATTTGCAATTTTAGCCGTCCTGCCCAGAGGCGTTCCATGGCTAGAAACTGAGTAGGTAGCTATCTGGGTGCATCACACTATTGTTGCGCACCGCGCACTTGCTAGCAAAAGATATGAACCAGAATGACACGCGGGTGTTTTGAACGCACATCATGTGGATTCAGAAAGAAACTAAGGAAAATAAAGAGGAAGAGAGGAAAAGAAAGAGAGGAAGGTATGGAAAAAAGTGAAGATAAGATGTATTTAATGGCTGGAGTTAGTCAAGTAGGTACGATGAAGACGGTGCTAGTTTGCTGCCGATGGGGTAGGAGCTGCGTTTACATGGCAAATTTTGATCTGATAACGCAATCAGAATAAAAAGCCATGTAAACATGTCAGTACCGTCGGCCGATCGGAAAGAATTTCCAATCCAATCGAGAGGGGTGGTTTAAACTTTCAATCCGATCAGAGAGAAAAATGCTATGTAAAGTCTTCCAATCATTTCTGTGGAATTTTGTCTCTGCGCATGCTTGAACCACGTGGGGGTTGCGTGGTGTAGCAGATTCAGGGAAGACAGCTGAAGCAAAACACAACAGGACTTTGCTGGGAAACCCCAGATAGCAAAGGACAGCGCCGCGGATCCGCTGCAGCTGCGCTGTTCGCCACGGATCCGCCTTGCACAGTCATGTAGGAGTCCTCTTGCACAACGGAATGGATCCGCTGATGATCCGCGTTCTGACTGGAAACTCTGATGTCAGGCGGAGCAAAGGCAGACCTAAAGCTGTAGCTGTACCTCTGCCCGGATCCATAGCGGATCCATTCATGATCATGTGTTTCAGCCGCGGGTCCAGTACGGACCCGTTATATGGCTGTGTTTTTTTAAAATCCCCATTGAAAGAGTTAATGATTATTGAGCATTTCAGCTGTCAAAAGATTATGCATTTAAAAAGAAAACTCCTCTTCTTACGATCCAGAAGCCATTGCGCATGTCAAAAGCATTACAAAAATATATGACCATTAAGTAAATACAACCGATCGGATCACTTTTCCACTGTCCATGTAAACATGTCAGCTGGAAGCTCCAATCGGAATGATTTCAATCGGATAGATGAATTATTTGTCCATGTAAACGTAGCTACTGAGAAAACTGCTAAAAGTTCCGTTGTGTGTCTTTAACTGGGCATCACTAAATAAAACCCACATGTTTATTTTCTATTCAGCACCAATTACACCTTCCAGATTTGGCACTGTCATACCTGCTCAGCTCTATACCCCCTTTCTTATAAGCCTTGTAGTCACTGTGGACGATGGCGGAAGGAGGAAGATGAGGGTGTCCTTGGAAGCTGCATCTCAGCCTAACTTTATTGAAACTACTTCTTAGTTCATAGAAAATCCAGGGTAGTCCTACTTCCTGCTGAGACCAGAGGAATAAAGATCTAATTAAGAAACATGGAGTTATGGTTAATTTTGTCTCTGATTTTCTCTGAAACATTTGGGAGTCTTTGGTTTGTAACTCCTTGTTTGATTTGGTTGTTGCTTTATGAGTATTTGAATGAATCCTTGTGTGATTTCTAAAGAAACTGGTGCTTGCCTTCATTTGATGTCTAGGGCACTGAGTACTTTCTCTTTACTTGCATCCTTTGTGTGGTTTTTGGTGTTTTTGGGGATATTCTTACAAAAATAATGTAAGATGTCAGAAGAGAGAGCTGGCATGCTCCCCAGTTCAATAATCCCAAAATATCTGAGCCAAAGCGTTTCTGTAACTGTGGGCAGGGATGACCTTTCAGTCTTTGTTTCAGTGCATCTGAGGAAGCCTCGTTGGGAACACTTAGTCTGCTCATCAGTAAGTTATTGTTGTATTTGACACAAGGTTTCTCACAGCATTTTCTTACCAGTGTGCACTATGAATGCATGATGGTTCTCGCTGCCGCACAGTCTGACAAATCGAAGATGTTCAACTTGCTCCTTGTTAAGTACTGAAACTCCATGATTACTCAACTTCTGCAAATCACTTCTTTTCCTTTTTTGAAGAACACAATTGAAGAACACAGTGCAAAAATAAATATAAGCACATGAAGTTAATAAAAGCCCTGAGGTTTTCATGGACAGTTAAGGGAAAAACCTTCCATGTGTCTGACTAAACCAAAAGGGCTGCGAGGGGGGAGGGGGGCACAAACAGAAATCGAGGGAGGCAGTAAAAGGTCAGGGGAAATAAGTCAATAAACAACGATGAGGATCTTGTGCTGGACAAAAGAATTAAGGACCTCTACATCCAGAAAGAGGCAACAACATTCTGCAGAGCAGGTGTGGCGATCAGACAGAAACTTGGTGTGAATCAAGGTCAAAGTGAAACTCAGGCTGCATTCAAACTGTCCACTCGTTCACCGTGTAAAGGCCTTAAAGATGGCCTCCTTCCTCACCTGACCTGAACCCTGTTGAGCACAATGGGCCATTCTTAAACATGAGATTTACAGAAGAAAAACAGTCCACCTATCTGAACAGAGTCTTGGAGGCTGTGGTTGCTGTTGCACAAAAAGTTGCTGGTCAAGAAATCAAGAAACTGACAGACTACGTCCACGGATGGAAGACCTTTGAGTTTGACTATATTGGTCACTGGGTTATTACATATATATATATATATATATATATATATATATATATATATATATATATATATATATATATTAGGGCTGTCAAAATTAATCCTGATTATCCATTGCTTTTATCACTTCTAGAACACATTTAGGTGAAAGGTGTCTCACCAGGAATTCTGATTTATCTTTAGTAGACTAGACTAATGAAACCCTGTCCTTACATGTCTACATAAAGTCATTCAGACAGCGGCAGTTTAGTCCAGAATGTTGCTGATACGGTCCTCCATGCTGACTTCACAACTGTCTTAATGTGAAGCTGAAGTTCCGGTCTGAGTCCTGGAATACTCCCAGATTTGTAGCTTGGTTTTAGTTGTAAAACAAAAGTTAATGTATTTTCTGCATATACCAGTACTAATTAAAAGAACATCTCTTGTTTGACAATAGGATTAATTTAGGATTAATTTTTTGACAGCCCTATATATATATATATATATATATATATATATATATATACTGCAAAGTTTGAGTTGTTTCTTGATTATTCTCACACTTATAAATGAAAATAAACAAGTAAGCTGGAAAAAACTGTTCTTCCTCGCGCTGCGTAATAATTCTGCACATCAATAATTGTGCACACATACACATTCTTGTACAAAAGCCAAATCCTCCCTTTCACTTCCTTAAATATTCAGGTTTGAAGTCTCCAAACATTTTGGATGAACCAAGAGTACTTTTGATGTTAAATAAAAGATTTGATCCTAAAAATGCAACGTGCCTAATCGTTGTGCTACACAGCGTAATTCTGTTTCCTTACAGATACCGATAAGGCAAGGCAAGGCAAGGCAAGGCAAGGCAAGTTTATTTGTATAGCACATTTCATGTACAGAACAATTCAAAGTGCTTTACATAAAACATTATAAGCAAAAGGGAGATAAAAAAAACAAAAAAAACAATTAGAAGCATGATTCAGAATTAAAAGCATTTAAGATTAAAAAGAGAGAATACAGAGACGTGCGGATTTTAACTTTTGAATAAAATCTACGTAAATGCAGCTGAGAACAGGTGGGTCTTCAGCCTGGATTTAAATAAACTAAGTGTTTCAGCTGATCTGAGACTTTCTGGGAGTTTGTTCCAGACATGTGGAGCATAGAAGCTGAACGCAGCTTCTCCATGTCTGGTTCTGACTCTGGGAACTGATAAAAGGCCGGATCCAGATGACCTGAGGGGTCTAGCAGGTTCATACTGGGTCAAGAGGTCACTGATGTATTTTGGGCCTAAACCATTCAGAGCTTTATAGACCAGCAGCAGAACTTTAAAGTCTATTCTCTGATGGACCGGCAGCCAGTGTAAAGACCTCAGAACTGGACTGATGTGGTCCACTTTTCTGGTCTTTGTGAGAACTCGGGCAGCAGAGTTCTGAATGAGCTGCAGCTGTTCTACTGATTTTTTAGGTAGACCAGTAAAGACGCTGTTACAGTAGTCAAGCCGACTGAAGATGAATGCATGGACTAGTTTTTCCAGATTTTCCTGAGACATCAGATCTTTGATCTTTGAGATGTTCTTCAGGTGATAGTAGGCTGATTTAGTGATCGCTTTGATGTGTTTTTCAAAGTTTAGGTCTGAGTCCATCACTACACCCAGATTTCTGGCCTGATTGGTGGTTTTTATGTGGATGGACTGAAGTTCTGTGACAACCTGCTGTCGTTTCTCTTTTGGCTCCAAAAACAATCACCTCAGTTTTGTTTTTGTTCAGCTGAAGAAAGTTGAGGCACATCCAGTCATTAATCTCATCAATACATTTACCAAGAGCCTGTACAGGGCCCCGGTCTCCTGGTGATACTGTAATATATAGCTGTGTGTCATCTGCGTAGCTATGGTAACTAATATTGTTGTTCTTTATAACCTGAGCCAGTGGGAGCATGTAGATGTTAAACAGAAGAGGCCCCAGGATAGAGCCCTGGGGAACTCCACAGGTCATCCTTGTCTGCTCAGATGTAAAATTGCCTACTGACACAAAGTACTTCCTGTTCTCCAAGTATGTTTTGAACCAGTTTAGTACAGAACTAGAGAGACCCACCCACTTCTCCAGTCGTTGGAGTAATATAATGTGGTCAACTGTGTCAAATGCAGCGCTGAGATCCAGTAAAACCAACACTGACATTTTACCAGTGTCAGTATTCAGACATATGTCATTCATGACTTTGGTCAGAGCAGTCTCGGTGCTGTGGTGCTGTCTAAAACCTGACTGGAAGACATCATAACGGTTGTTTTCTCTTAAAAAGTCATTTAGCTGGTGAAAGGCTGCTTTTTCAATGATAAGTAAAATCACGGCAAAAAACTGGTTCTTCAGTCTATTCTGTCTGACAAGAGGGAGGACATCATCCCCAGAAGTCATCATTAAAGAAGTAAAGTACTCTTTCCCTTACTTTAGGTGTGTCTTTTTCTGAAAACATTGATTAGCCATATCAAACCTGCAGGAGTGAGTCAGTAGCAAAAAAAACACCCAAAAAAACCCCCAACAACTAAAACCAAGACAAGACAAGGACAACAAACTCAAACACAACCAATCCAAAGATGACTGGACACGCAGTGGGTACGGAAAGTATTCAGATCCACTTAAACATTTCACTCTTTTTTTTCATTGCAGGCATTTGTTAAAATCAAAAAGTTCATTTTATTTGTCATTAATGTACATTCAGCACCCCATCTTGACAGAAAAAAAATGAAATGTAGAAAATTTTGCAAATCTATTAAAAAAAGAAAAACTGAACTATCACATGCTCATAAGTATTCAGACCCTTTGCAGTGACACTCATATTTAACTCACAGGCTGTTCATTTCTTCTGATCCTCCTTGAGACAGTTCTACTCCTTCATTGGAGTCCAGCTATGTTTAATTAAACTGATTGGACTTGATTAGGAAATGCTCACATCTGTCTATATAAGACCTTACAGCTCACAGCACATGTTAGAGCAAATGAGGATCATGAGGTGGAAGGAACTGTCCAAGGAGCTCAGAGACAGAATTGTGGTGAGGCACAGATATGGACAAGGTTACAAAAGAATTTCTGCAGCACTAAAGGTTCCTAAGAGCACGGTGGCCTTCATAGTCCTTACATGGAAGAAGTTTGGGACGACCAGAACTCTTCCTAGACTCGGCCGTCCAGCCAAACTGAGCAATCGTGGAAGAAGATCCTTGGTGAGAGAGGTAAAGAAGAAGCCAAAGATCACCGTGGCTGAGCTCCAGAGATGCAGTTGAGAGATGGGAGAAAGTTCCACATAGTCAACTATCACTGCAGCCTCCACCAGTCGGGCTTTATGGCAGAGAGGCTGATGAAAGCCTCTCCTCAGTGCAAGACATAAAGGCCAGCATAGAGTTTGCCAAAAAACACATGAAGGACTCCCAGACTGTGAGAAATAAGATTTTCTGGTCTGATGAGACCAAGATTGAACTTTTTGGAGTTATTTCTAGGTGGTATGTGTGGAGAAAACCAGTCACTGCACATCACCTGTGCAATCTGATCCCAACAGTGAAACATGGTGGTGGCAGCATCATGCTATGGGGGTGTTTTTTAGCTGCAGGGACAGGACGACTGGTTGCAATTGAAGATGAATGGGGCCAAGTACAGAGAGATCATGGAAGACAACCTCTTCCAGAGTGCTCAGGACCTCAAACTGGGCCGAAGGTTCACCTTCCAACAAGACAATGACCCTCAGCACACAGCTGTAATAACAAAGGAGTGGCTTCAGAACAACTCTGGGACCATCCTTGACTGACCCAGCCAGAGCCCTGACATAAACCCAACTGAGCATCTCTGGAGAGACCTGAAAATGGCTGAACACCAACATTCACCATCCAACCTGACAGAACTGGAGAGGATCTGCAAGGAAGATTGGCAGAAGATCCAAAATCCAGATGTGGAACACTTGTTGCATCATTCCCAAGAAGACTCACGGCTGTACGAGCTCAAAGGGGTGCTTCTACTCAGTACTGAGAAAAGGGTCTGAATACTTATGACCATGTGATATTTCAGTTTTTTTTTAAAAAATAAATTTGCAAAAATTTCTACATTTCTGTTTTTTCTGTCAAGATGGGGTGCTGAGTGTTCATTACTGAGAAATAAAATGAACTTTTTCTTTATTTTGGCAAATGGCTACAATGAAACAAAGTGTGAAAAGTTTAAAGGGGTCTGAATACTTTCCGTACCCACTGTATATCTACACTCCTGCTCCTCCTTCACTATGGAGGAGCAGGAGGACCCAGATTCCTACAAAATTACCTCCAGTAGCTACTAGTGTTCATGTTTCAGCTCAAACTGTCACAAATAGACTCCATGAGGGTGCATTAGGACCTACGTCCACCAGTGGGGCCTGTGCTCACAGCCTGACACTGTGCAATCTGATTGGCTGCCAGAAAACACTGGGATTGGGTGATTGGTCTTTGGCTTCCTGAGTTCTTCACAGATGAGAGCAGGCTCACATTGAACACGTAAGAGACGTGACAGTCTGGAGATGCTGTGGAGACACTCTGCTGCTGCAACATCCTCCAGTGTGACCTGTTTGGCAATGGGTCAGTCATGGTCTGGGACGCCATATCCTGGTATGGATATGCCTCCCCAGACCATAACATGACAGACCTCCATGTGCTAGCCAGAGGTACCCTGACTGCCATCAGGTTCCAGGATGAGGTCCTGAGACCCAGAGTCAGACCATATGCTGGTGCAGTGGGACCTGGTTCCTTCTGATGCCGGACCATGCTCGGCCCCATGAGGCTGGAGTCCGTCGGCAAGTCCTGCACGATAAAGGCACTGATGCTATGGACTGGCCTCTTTACCAGACCTGGATCCAGTCCAGCACCTCCTCTGAGACATCATGTCTGGTTCCATCCACCACCACCACATTCCACCACAGACTATCCAGGAAATGACTGACGTTGTGATCCAGGTCTGGGAGGTCCCCCAAGAGAACATCTGTGGTCTCATCGGAAGCCTGTCCAGATGTTGTAGGGAGGTCCTACAGGCACATGGAGGCCACCCACACTACTGAACCTCATTCTGATGGTCTGGAGAAGTTTCCACAGAAGGTGGGTCAGCCTGTGGTCTGATCTTTGTATTTTTACCTGGAGCAGGATTCTGAATCCAGACCTCCACGGGTTCATGATTTGATTTCCATTGATGATTCTGATGTTATTTAGCTCAGCACATTTCTTTCCCTTCACTGTTCTGAGCTGCGTCTCTGTTTTATTGATGTGAGGTGACTGAAGAGATAGCTGACAGCAATTCGCTTTGCTTATGAAACAAATTGAGGTCATAAAACGAAAGTTTCCCATTTTTCATGCCTGAACTAAGCCGAGAAGTCAACTCAGGTGATTTGATATCTTTCATTTTTGTTTTGCTTTGTGAAGCTATAAGGAAAAAAAGATTTCATACCAGTTTCACTTTAACACCCCAGGAGACCCCTTAGATTCAAACCCTGCAGCCTCAAACACTTGACCCGGGTCATGATTGATGAGCCAGTGGTGCACAGAGCAACCAATCACATTACACTTCATCAGACGGATGCACAGACGACATGGCATTGCTATAGGGCCACCAATGCCCAGTTGTTGGCTACGCCAGGCTCTCCTCGCAGTTTGATTGTGATCAATTCATTACCCAGCATCATTTATCATGCCAAAGACAGTTCCAATCAGCTACGAATCCCTTAGAGGTGCTCAGAGTCCCACATGAATCTGCTGGAGCTGGTATGCAGGCAATTTAAAATCTCATTTTGTGCACACTGTTAGTCTGCTGCTTTTTTAGCCATTTGTCCAGAGCATGTTGTTCCAATCAATCTGTGATTTGTGCAAATGTGGGAAATAAGAATGGCACAAAAAATAATCTTGTCATCTGGCCCAACAAATCAAGTGGCACTGATTGCCTGCATGCAGCTAAGATTTTCAGTGATATGCCTTTCAGATATGATTAAAACTAATTCTGGACTGAATCTCGGACTGTCTGCAATCAGCAAGTTCAGTGTGTGCTCTGGGGGTGGTTTTAGCAAATCTTTCATGGAGATGCTCCCCCAGTGACAACAAGATGAGTTTGCAGACAAAATCAGTGACATTTGAGTCATTTTAATCTCAGAAGCAGACAGACTGTAGTTCTGTGCTGAAGTCTGAAGTCATCTTCAATTCTTCTGACATCCCCCGGAAAACAGGAAACAAGGTGCAGCTTTTACTAGAATAATATAATTCCAGGACCTGTTATGGGTTGACCACTCCTCTTTTTTCCCCCTGATCTTCCACTTTCTTCTTCTCTGATCTCTGAAAGCTGCAGCTGATGCAGTGATGATTATCGGTACGCATCCCGCATCTCTGACGCATTAAAATCTGAAAGGAAGCAGTAAACGCACCATTCGTGCTTCCCAGGGACTCACCACATTTTCCCACTAAAAACTAAACTTTGTGAAAAACTCCTATTTAAAATCACAGTAACTACCGAAAAAAACTTTTTTTTTCACACCCATGGACGTTATTTTAAAATATCATAGCTTTGTAATGAACCCTGCGTGGACTCTGTAGTTATCCTTTAATTATGCTAATGCCGAATATCCGAGAAGTCCTTGAAGGCAACACAACCTCAAGTTTCATTTTATTGTACTCAGTAGCAAGGCCGTTTTAAATCGCCTTCTTCAGCCGGTTTAGTGTTCATGGATGCTGTTAGGCCTGTTAGAAGTTAATGTTTGCTTGGAGCACCGAGCGCGACTGCAAATCCCAGCAGCTGGTAAGTTTTGCACATGCGCACATCGCAAGTCTGCTCATGGTTGAATTGAATGTAAGGAGTTTTTTTTCCTCTCAGAAGGAAGCAAGTCATCTTTCCTGCTGGTTGTACAATTCAGATAAATCCATCTAATTAACAAATGAAAACAAAGGAGGATTATTGATAATACTGGATCTTAGTGATCCATAAATTCATTCTTTTTCTGTTAAATTGTTAGCATGATGCTGGGTTCTGGTTGTGTTAGCTGTGAAAACATGAACCTTTTTCAACATCATTTTCTGTAAAATCATATTCTGAACCAAAAGTGAAATAACTGGTGTGATTAATATTCTTAATACTTTAATTAGGCTGAATGATTGTGTAGTGTTTTTATTTTCTTTAATTCTAACGTCAGTATGACTTTCTTCCACAAATGCAAATAAACAAACAAATTTTTGTTAGGTTAATTTGGGAATTGTAAATTGACCCAATTAGTTACTGTGGAGAAAACAATTCCTAGCTGGATAGATCTGATGGAATAACATGTGGCCTCCTGCATTTGTGATTAAAGTTTAGCATTTACGTTAATGGATAGCAAGAGTCCAGTATGGTCATGGTAGTTCATGCCAAACAGACTTCATGTGTTTAAAAGAACTTTAAAATAATGATCTTTAACCCTCTGACTAGGGGTATAAATGTTCGTTTTACACTACTTTTGTTTTTACCTGTAAAGGGGCGGGGGGACTCACTTTTAAAAGTAGTTTACCTGCCTTGTTTGGTATCTTCTTTTTTCAGTACAACCTCACCAGTGTGATTTTACAGTTTCTTTTTCATTTTGATACACTGTTTTAACACAGTTGGCCTAAAACCATTTAAAAAAGACATAAAATCCGAGTAGGAATCCAGCAGGGAGCCTAAAAAAAAAAAAAAAAAGAAAGAGGAGAAAGGGAAAAAAAAAAAAAGAGAAAAGGAAACGAGGAACAGAAGAAAAAAAGGAAGAAGCAGGAGGGGGGAAAAAGGAAAAAAAGGGGAGGAAAAAAGGAGAGAGGGGGGAGAAGAGAAGAAAAAAAAAAAAAAAGAAAAAAGAAAAAAAAAGAAAAAAGAAAGGAAAAAAGGGAAGGAAAGAAAAAAAAAAAAGGAGAAAACCAAAAAAAAAAAAAAGAGAAAAGAAGGAAAGGAGGGGGGGGGGGGGGAAAAGAAAAAAAAAAACCGGAGAAAGAGAAAAAGAAAAAAGGAGAGGAAAAAAAAAAAAAAAAAAACAGAAAAAAAAAGAAAAAAAAAAAAAAAAAAAGCTAGCCATCCGACGTGAAGAGTTTGGAGGAGATGCTGCTGTTGTTGCTGTTGGAGCAGCAGCTGCTTGGTCACATCCCGCACATCTGACAGAGGGAAAAAAAAAAATCTTCGTGTGACAGCTCAGAGTTAGAAAAAAAAAAAAAAAAAAAAGAAAAAAAAGGAAAAGAAAAGAGAGGAGGGGAGAAAAGGAAAAAGAAAAGAAAAAAAAAAACAAAAAAAAAAAAACAAAAAAAAAAGAGAGAGAAAAAAAAAGAAAAAAAAAAAAAAAAAAAAAAAAAAAAAAAAAACTTTCAGATCCAAGTAAGAAACATATCCACTTAATTAACGCAACTATAGCAGAGTGCTGCAATGCAAGGGGTGCTCGATTTGCAACAGAAAACAGCACAAGAGTTAACAGCAAAGGAGCAAAATAAACAGATCATTTCATTTTTATGATCGTTGAAAACCCTGATCAGAATTGAGATTAAAATACAATTGATCGCCCAGCCATAATAGTGTTTTCTTTATTTGTAGACGTATCAGAGCTGCTGTTACTGGCCTCTCCTCTCTTTCCATTCTCCTGTTTAAGTCTGCTTCTGTCAGAGGTTTCTTTTGTTATCAGTTTTTCTTTGAGTGCCCCATATAATATAATGAAATATAATATAATATAATATAATATGTATAATATAATATAATAAAATATAATATATGTAGATGTAGATGTAACTTTATTATGCTAAGTGCCCTGAGGTGAGTGGCTCATATTGTGATTTGGTGTTCGATCTTTTTTTTCTTTTTAAATGAATAAAATAAAATTGAATTTAACTGAGAATGAATGATTCCTCTTCAAGTGTGCTTCAGGGCTCTTGTCGAGCTGATGACTGATTCAAACACTGGGTAGACAAAGGTCAAAGCATATTAACTGACTCCTATATGGCGAGCATGATAATGATCTTTGGCCCACTAGCTCATAAATCCCTGCAAACCTTTTCTTTAAATAACATTACATCACAGACTCCTACTGGAACAACTCGTATGAGTTGGAACTGCTAAGTTTGACATAAAATTAAATATTCAAGAAAGAAAATGGATCATTGATTCTCTGCTGCACTGTACAGATTAATACAGGCTGTGCTGAAATGGTATTTTTGTTCAATTTCATACACTATTAGTCAGCAAATTTTAAGTATAGCTCAAAATTTACATTAAAAAAATCACTATAAAACGTAAACTAGTTGGGGTACAGGAGGAACAGTACTAGCACTAATACTAAAGCTAAACCCCATTGGTCTATCACCCATTGCAACCTGGAGCCATCAGCTATGAAACTGTGCATATTAACGCTAGTTATCACAGATGAAGTTAATGGGTTGATCTAGGTTCGGGAGCAGGGCCACACCACTGAATAAGCCTTCACATACTTGCTTCCCTTCCTCATTTTTTTTTGCCTTCTTTTCTCAGCAGCCTGCCGGTGATTCCTGCCTCAGTACGTAGCATTTTCTGGGGCATCGACGTCTCTCTGCTAGCTGGACCATGATCTGGCGCTGCTGATTGATGCATATGATTCAATTCACGACCTGTTTGGGGGCGGCTAAAATGCTCAGGGCCAGATCTATCAAAGGTTTGCGTATATAAAAATGAGTGCAATCTTTTAAAAAAGTCCACAAACTGATTTACTGTGTGCAATATGGGTTGTGTCTTTCAAAGGTGCAAAATAGCAGTTAGGACGTTTGTTGCAATGAATATGCAATATGGGGCATTTACATGCGATTGTGCTTGTTGGAAGAAGAACATGTAAATATGTTTATTTAGCACTCACAAAGCCATTTATCAACCCTTAAACGGATTGTGTGGCAGTTTTTTTTCATGCATTTTTAGTACCCCTGAAAAGCAGGTGCTAATTGGCTGCTCTGCACAAAGATGGCTGCAGCTTCTGATGGAGACAATGCTGGATTGCAGACATGCATACAGTGGGAGCCACACAGAAGTTCTCATCCCAGTTGGCTGCCATTCAGCTGACAGACGGCTGACAGCCAATTCCCAGCGGCTGGAGTGACCCCATCCTTCTCCTGGGTGTGACTAGTTTGTACTGGAACTCCACCCATCCAGTGAAATACAAAACATGACCAAGAGATGGCGCTTCTCTCACAGAATACAGTACATACCACCTCCTCGACAAAGGCATCATTTAAAGCGCTGCCTATGGCAGTGAGATGATGGTGACATCATCAGTAATGGTTACACACCAATTAACTGAGTTATCTAACATAAATAATTTTTACAGTGCTATGAATTGTATCAAGTGTAATGAATTACCCAGAATCACTGAAAGCAACAATATTTCCATTAGACACATAATTTATGCATCCTTTTTAGCTTTTATACAAATTATTTTAACTATTGGTTCAACATTTGAACATTCAAGCAAGATCAATTGATAATCAAACACAGTACTATGAAATACTAAATCAACCACACATTACGATAACCTTATATGACGTAACTGTGTTATATGACTTAACTAAAGTGTTTCCATGACATTAAAATAAATGAATGCACCTTTAAATGCTTTATCTTAAGCAGTTCACCAGCCATAAGGGCAACAACATGTTATAAAGTTAACTTAAAAGGAAGCTAATTACATTAGCATCTCGTGCTTAGCTAGCTAGCGGTCTTTTCAAGCACTTAAAACGTAAACTTTAGCGCAATAATGTGTGGGATAATGTGGTATAATGATAATAATGTGGGGGAGTGGGTGGCCTAGTGGTAGCGTCGTGGGCTCTGGCGCGGAGGACCCGGGCTCGAGTCCCCGACAAGACCCCTAGGTTAAACACTGTGGACCCCTGAGCAAGGTCCTTAACCCGCCAACTGCCCCCCGGGCGCCTTAAGTAGCAGTCCACTGCTCTCTGATACTCACAGTACAGAGATGGCTGAAATGCAGAGCCCTAATTTCCCCTCAGGGATCATGCAAGTATACCAACAACAAAAAAAAAATAACACAATAGGAAAATGTTGGAACACATCTAAGAGTTTTACTTGTCCGTAATGAGCAAGTTTTATGAAGCAAAGTATGGGGTTCATCACTTTTTCCTCCTTCACAGCTAGCAACCGGGCTCCTTGTTTTAACATGTGTTTCACAATCAGGATAGCAAGGAGAATCCTCCTCGGTTCACAGCCTGATGACATCCACAAAGTCACTCATCTGCTACCGTCCGCCTTGTTATCCGCCACAATAAGTTTATTTTCCGTCACATCCAGGGCGTGTCTGCGGCAATTAGCCTCATGTCCCCTTCTGCCTATCCTGCACTGCAGCTCTCTGGTCTCTCTGTGACAGGAAGTGACATCACGCATGGGCCATGGACTCTTTACAACACCTCAAATCACTTGTATTGGTCTAAAAACCTGATTAACCATATGGGTTACACCTGCACTGTGTGCTCTTGCCTGTTGCTTTAATTCTATAAGTTTCCCTGGTTTGGGATAATCAAAGCTTTATTTAATGTTTTCTTAGGTAACACTTTTCGATGTAGAAGATCATGGAAGATACTACATGCTGACGTTGCAGTATGACGTATCGTGTCACTTCCTGTGTGCCTCGTTCGTCTGAGCTCCGAAGGGTTAACTCTTTCTGCTGCCCTTTCGGCTGCTTATTGTGTCTTATACTATCCACCGTTTCTCCTTTCACAACAAATAAGAGTTTAACACACTTAGGGCCTGATTTACGAAGAATCCAAATTGCGAGTCTAATGTCTTTGCCTCGCAAAAAAAATAGCGTGCGCTGTCATTTTAGCGTTTGCGGGTGACCTACAAAGATTACACGCGCAATCTGTAACAGGCGCAAACAGCAGGATTTAAATGAGGATTTAGCGTGCGCTCTGACTGCGCCACGGAAAGTTCAGAAGAACATGTGGTAAATGCAAAATGAAATTCATCCGGATAGAGAGATGTTAGTTTCAGAGATATAATGAGGCAAATAAAAAACAGAATATAAGATAAATATGAAGAGTTCATTTGCAAAAGTAGACAAACGCCATTTAGAAAAAACGGAGTTAACTGCTTTTGCAAATAAACTCTTCATTTACTTTTTGAATATTTTCACCAAATCAAGCTCACATGAAGTGGAGGGTTTTGATGATGTTAAATGGAGATATGACGTTTGTACCGGACAGTAACAAAAGCAGTTAACTCCGTTTGTCCACAGTGGCATTTGCCTGTTTTTGCAAATGAACTCTTCATATTATAACTATAAATAAAAACAATGCAGCAGGTTACCATGTGGATCGTAAGAAGAGGCCAGTTTAAGGACATGGATAAGGACACGCTGTTGAAGATGATCTGATATTACGCACAGACTGCGCGCTCTTTGGCACAATGCCAGGCGCTGGACCTGCGTAATTGCCCCCCACCCCAAGCAAAACTCAGTAAAAAAAAGTATCAATAATTTGTGCGACGTTACTGGTTATTTTCACTAAGTTTTCTGTGGGGTGGGGGCCAACTTCACGCAGGAAGGCAACCCCATAACAGCAGCAGTTGCTGCGGTGTGGAGGAGCAGGAGATGATTTTAATTTAGAAATATGCCATTGGCAAAAAGTAAAAGAAAATAAAAAGACATAAATAATATCAGCTTTAACTACCATGATGCTGCAGCTGCAGATGTTCTGGTTCATCTGTTTAGAATAACTTGTGTTAAACAGTGATGTTGATTGTTATTTAATTAAATAATGAAAACTTGACGTGTCGCCTGAACACATCATGAGAAATGATTCTGACCCGATGTCTGCAGTCCTGTGTGCAGCATCTTTCAGCCATCAGTGCGTAAAGCTGCCAGTTATACCTGCTTTTCAGACGTGCTAAATTACACGCATTTTTTTGCGCCCGCTTTCCGTTGAACGGTTGATAGATCACATATGCGCGTATTAAACTGAGGTTTTGCATAATCTCCTCCCAATATTTTGCGCCTTCTGGCAGAAACGCCCAGTTTGCATATTCATCTGCAGCAGATGCGCAAAATGGACAGCGGCGCTATTTTGCCCCTTAATAGGCGCAAACCTCCTTTTGCCCTGCTTTGTAAATCAGCTCTGGCGGATTATTGCGTGCGTAATGAAGATAGCGCCCGTTTTAACAAGCGCAAACCTTTCGTAAATCGGGCCCTTACTCTCTAGTTCTCCGTTTTTTTTTTATTTGCATGGCTACTAGCACCATCATATTAATTTATTTTGTCTTACAGAAACCTGACTGCAGGGGGCGCTAGTGAGCCAGCTATGGAGTAAGACACATTGTACTGAGCTCCTGCCTTAACTCTCCTAAAACTCCGTCTCACTGCGCTTTTCTAGCCTGTTTGATATGTGCACGGATTTATAAACTTCTCAGATAGTGATATTGTAAGTTTAAGCCGTGCACGTTAAATAAATGGCGAGTAATCTCAGGAAATATAGATACGCCGGCCCAGCGGCTAGCAGCAAAGCTAACTCTCCGGTGCAACTTTCACCTGCCGAACCGGACCAACCCTCCCCTCCCCTAAAAGGAAAGATGGATGGTGAATCCCTGAAAGCAGAAGTCCTTGCCTCACTGAGAGAGGACATTGCTTCAATCATCAGGTCTGAGCTGAAAAGTGTTTTGTCCGACAAGCTTAACACTTGGGAAGAGGGAAAAAAAAACAAAAAGGGGAGGCACTCTAGATGGGGTGTGTTAAGCCACGGTTGCTAGTGTGGAAGAAGGCTTGACAACATGGTTGGATGAAGTCACCGCATTACAAACAACCGTCGCTGAATTAAAGCAAGAGGTTGCAGAACTGAGGGAGAGGATCAAGGACATCGAGGGCAGACTACAACCGTGCAACATTCATATCATGGGTATCACAGAAGAACCAAGTTCGAGCTCCGCTGCTTCAGTTTCCAAATTGCTAAAGGAAGTCCTGCACCTGGAGAAGGAGGTTCTGGTAGACCGCTCACACAGAGGCCTAACACCGAGGAAGCCAAATGGTAAACCCAGGGTCATCATTGCAAAACTACATTATTATCAAGACTGCATGGATGTGCTTCGTCGTGCTCGGGAACAGGGCCCACTGCGTTATAAAGGGCAGCCGATCGCCATTTTTCCAGATTACACTACAAAGGTTGCCAAAGCCCGTGCTGCGTTCAACGACGTTAGGAATTTGCTATGCGGCAAATCTGGTGTCCGTTACGGAATATTATTTCCTGCACGTCTTCGCATCTCATGCCGTGGGGACACAAGGGAGTTTCAAGACCCAGAGAAGGCGACGGCCTACGTCAGGAGCACTGTTGTGACAGACGCATCTGCTGGAGAACATTAACCAGCCTCGCTTACACCATGAGGCATTCTCTTTCTCTCTCCTTTTTTTTTTCTTTTGTCCTCGTTACTCTCTTCCTCTGTGCCTCTGCGCTTCTGCATGCCATGATGGACAATAACTGGTGAGGATTTTGAGCAGATCATAGTTATATAATGATGCGCATAACATGCACTGTAGTTAATTTCAGTTTCTGTATATGTGTAATACTAGTGCATCTTTCATGTTAAGGAGAGTGGGCTGGAGCCATCTTGCTGTTCATTTAATAGTTCCCCATTATCCACATTGATGTGTGATTTATTGCAAGGTAGGGTTTATTGTCATCACGTTCTTTTTGATGGCAGGGGAGGGCGAATTGGGAAGCCCGCCAGACATGTAGCATTGGTTTATAATGCAAGTTTTTGGTATAAGGTCTACCACCGTGTTGTTTTGGGAGCCCTGAACTGTCTCTTTGTATGTGTGATGAAAAATGGCTGACGTTAATGTTGCAGGACAAAATACAGGCTGCTTGGTAAAATTTGTAAGTTGGAATGTTAAATCACTGAATCATCCTGTGAAACGTAAAAAGGTCCTTGTACATCTCAACAATCTTAAAGCGGATATTATTTTCCTCCAGGAAACCCATCTCCATGTTACCGACCAGTGTAGGCTGAAGGCAGGTTGGGTTGGACAAACCTATCATTCTAATTTGAATTCTAGGACGAGAGGTGTGGCAATTCTTATTAGCAAAAGGGTTCCATTCACTTTGTTTAAAGTAGAGGCTGATCCTGCAGGACGCTTTGTGATAGTAGTGGGCCATCTGTATGGACTTCCAATTATTTTGGTAAACATTTATGGTCCAAATTGGGATGACCCCGCCTTTTTTTTTAGTAACATTTTCTCACGATTGCCTAATGTGGATTCACATCAAATTGTTGTGAGTGGAGATATAAATTGTGTGCTATCTCCAATTTTGGATCGTAGTTCTTCCAAAACAGCAAGTGACTCAAAATCAGCTCAGACCATTAAAGCTTTCCTCAAGACGTCGGGTGTAGCCAATTTCTGGTGTTTTCCTAATCCAACGGCCAAGAGCTATTCCTTTTTCTCTCCGGTTCATCATTCATTCTCAAGAATTGATTTTTTTTTCATAGATAAGAAACTCCTACCTAACATAACACATTGTCATAGTTAGAGGACCATGGTCTGAAATGACAATGGGTTGATATTCACAATGTGCATCCCGGGGGTGGCCCCTGGTTATCGGCCATGGAGACTTAATCCTCTACTTCTCTCTGTCGATAGTTTTGTTACCTTTATTAAATCAGAAATTAAGATTTTCCTTGCACATAATCAGACTTCAGGAGTTTCATACTGCTTAATATGGGAATCATTGAAAGCGTATTTGAGAGTCCAGGTCATTTCATACTGTGCGATGCAAAGGGAAGTGCGTAAAGGTCGTCTGATGCAGTTGGTTGATGACATTTCAAAAGAAGATATGTTGTACAGTGCTTCGCCTTCAGATATCTTGCATAAGCAACGCCTGACACTTAAAATGGAATTTGACCTCCTCTCGACCCATCAGGCAGAAAATTTAATCTTGAAATCTAAGCATAAATATTATGAACATGGAGAGAAAACTGGTAAGGTTCTGGCACATCGGCTGCGCCAGAGAACTGCAAACCAATGCATATCAGAAATTAGTGATGAGCAGAATGTAAAACATACAGACCACTCAGAAATTAATTTATGTTTCCACAACTATTACTCACATTTACAGTATATACCTCTGAGCCGCTACAGGAGAAATCCATATTGGACTCCTTCTTCCATAATCTAGATGTTCCCCTGCTAAACCCTGAACTAGTTACTAAGCTAGATGATGACATCTCTATCGGAGAAACAGTTGCAGCTATAAAAAGTATGCAAAATGGGAAATCGCCAGGCCCGGACGGCTTTCCGTTGGAATTTTTCAAAATATTCTCTGCAACACTTGCCCCACTATTACTTACCGTGTTTAATGAATCTCTTTCGACAAATTCTATTCCCCCACTATGCGTGAAGCCACTATATCTCTCATCTTGAAGAGTGATAAAAATCCTCTTCATTTTTTTTTTTTTTTACTTGTCCTGTCCAGCATCGAAGCAAGCAGAATGGAAATCTGATTGCTTTATTCTGTTGAACAGTTTTGCTTTACCACGGAGCTCTATGAACATAAGGCTCCACTTGATATCATGTTTATTCATTTTATTTCTTTAATTAAACATTTGTCTATTACACCATTCCATTTCACATTGCTGGGCCTGACAAGGGAGAAATGAAAGTTAACAGAGGTAATGATAGAAAGTAAAACAGAGAGAAAGGAGTAAGGAAGAGGAAGAGAGAGAGAGAGAGGAGAGAAAACATGAATCCACTTACACAGTTCACTGGTACATCTGTAAGCGATCCCTAAACAACCAAGGTCTCTGTTGGAAAACAAAACAAGCAATCCCCTACAGGAGGACCTGCAGGTGGCTTAAATATCCTCAGATCATACAAACACACGCAGAACTACGCAGAGAAGAGGTACAACCTAGTCAGCGCGATGGGAAGTAGAGAAGAGGTATAACCTAGTCCTCGCAATGGAAAGCAGTGTCACAGTGTCAACATGCATAATAAAGGGTCTCCGTGGTGATACAGTCATGCAGATGCAGCCTCGTCTCTGCAAGGGAGGAGGAAGCCCGCAAGGCTCACGACCCAGGCCCCCAGCAGCCACCCAGAGGCCCAGATCCCAGCTACCCCCCCCCCCCCCCCCCCCAAAGAGCGGACATGCATCCCCCGAAGGGTGGCAAAAGGCGGCCCCAGCCGGAGCCCCCCCGCGGTCTGGGGGCCCAGGCCCCAACGGACCAAGACCAGCAGCTGCCGACCCCACCGGGCGCCGGGCGCCCCCGGAGCAGGGACAGCGACGGGCCCAGGGCCCAAGCGCCCAGGAGCAGCCCCCCCCCCCGACCCGGGGCGGCCCAACTGAAACCCAGGAGGACCGGACCCCCCCAGACGACACCCCCCAAGGCAGGCCAGCCCCCACCCCAACGTCCCTGCCCCACACACCTGACACCAGGGCGCCACCACCTCTACCACCCCCCTACCCCGCCACCACACTCACACACACACTCCCCACACACCTACCCCAACACTAGGGCTGAAAGATACACCGTCACCGCATCCACATCGAGACACGGGCACCCAAGACATCAACACCGCAAGAGCAACCACACAAAAGATACAGATCCCCCTCCGCGCCCGCCCCGCATACAAAGCCCCGGAAGCCACAAACAAAACCGCACCCCCCACCAAAGCGCCCAGCCCCCAACCAACCCGCAGCCACACCGCACCACATCGACACCGAGATGCCCGGCACGAACACCGAGATACGAAACCCCACCCGCACCACCCAGCCCGACCCAACACCTCCATGTACTCCCCCCACACACACATACACCCACCCACTCCGCTCTCCGACCTTACATACCCACACTCACTCTTCCCTCCACCCCCAACACCTCTCATCCCTCTACCGTCCACACCTACCCCCCACCTCCTCATACCCTCTAACACACACATGCACTCCCCCACATAACTGCACCAACCCCTCCCTACCCCCCACACATACGCCCCCACCCTCCCTATACCCCCAATACCCCATACAGTCCCCCCCTTACATGTCCAGCCCTGCCCATCCCTCTGACCTATCACACTCCCGCCCTTCCTTCCTTCAGCCCCTCACGAGCATCCCTACTAGACACTCACGAGCATGCCACTCCCTTCCCCCATCCCCCCTTTCCTCCAACCACTTACCCACATTCCTCCCTCTTCCAGCCCAAGTTCCTCCCTCCCACATTTCCTCTTTCACACTCTCATTCATTATTCTCACATACCCACCTCTCTCTTGCCCATGCCCTCGTGCCTCTTTTTTTTTTTTTTTTTTTTTTTTTTTTTTTTTTTTTTTTCTTTCTACTTGTCCTGTCCAGCATTGAAGCAAGCAGAATGGAAATCTGATTGCTTTATTCTGTTGAACAGTTTTGCTTTATCAAGCGGAGCTTTATGAACATAAGGCTCCACTTGATATCATGTTTATTCATTTTATTTCTTTATTTAAACATTTGTCTATTACACCATTCCATTTCATACTGCTGGGCCTGACAAGGGAGAAATGAAAGTGAATAGAGGTAATGATAGAAAGTGAAACAGAGAGAGAGGAGTAAGGAAGAGGAAGAGAGAGAGAAGAGAAAACATGAATCCACTTACACAGTTCACTGGTACATCTGTACCGCGATCCCTAAACAACCAAGGTCTCTGTTGGAAAACAAAACAAGCAATCCCCTACAGGAGTACCTGCAGGTGGCTTAAATATCCTCAGATCATACAAACACACGCAGAACTACGCAGAGAAGAGGTACAACCTAGTCAGCGCAATGGGAAGTAGAGAAGAGGTACAACCTAGTCATCGCAATGGGAAGTAAAGAAGAGGTACGACCTAGTCATCGCAATGGGAAGCAGTGTCACAGTGTCAACATGCATAATAAAGGGTGCTCCGTGGTGATACAGTCATGCAGATGCAGCCTCGTCTCTGCAAGGAGGAGGAAGCCCGCAAGGCTCGCGACCCAGGCCCCCCAGCAGCCACCCAGAGGCCCAGATCCCAGCTACCCCCCCCCCAAAGAGCGGACATGCATCCCCCGAAGGGCGGCAAAAAGCGGCCCCAGCCGGAGCCCCCCCGCAGTCTGGAGGCCCAGGCCCCAGCGGACCAAGACCAGCAGCTGCCGACCCCACCGGGCGCCGGGCGTCCCCCGGAGCGGAGACAGCGCCGGGCCCAGGGCCCAAGCGCCCAGGAGCAGCCACCCCCCCCCCGGACCCGGGCGGCCCAACCGAAACCCAGGAGGACCGGACCCCCCAGACGACGCCCCCCCAGGGCAGGCCAGCCCCCACCCCAAAGTCCCTGATACACCTGACACCAGGGCGCCACCACCTCTCCCACCCCCTACCCCGCCACCACGCTCACACACACACTCCCCACACACCTACCCCAACACTGGGGCTGAAAGATATACCGTCACCGCCCCCACATCGAGACACAGGCACCCAAGACATCAATACCGCAAGAGCAACCACATACAAGATACAGATCCCCCCTGCGCCCGCCCCGCACAAAAAAACCCCCGGAAGCCACAAACAAAACCGCACCCCCCACCAAAGCGCCCGGCCCCCCAACCAACCCGCAGCCACACCGCACCGCACCGACACCAAGATGCCCGGCACGAATACCGAGGTACGAACCTCCGCCCACACCGCCCAGCCCTACCCAACACCTCCGTGTACCCCCCCCACACACGCATACACCCACCCACTCCGCTCTCTCTGACCTTACATACCCACACTCACTCCTCTCTCCACCCCCAACACTCTCCTCCCTCTACCGTCCACACCTACCCCCACCTCCTCATACCCTCTAACACACACATGCACTCCCCCCACATAACTGCACCAACCCCTCCCCACCCCCCCACACATACGCCCCCCACCTCCCTATACCCCCAATACCCCATACAGTCCCCCCCCCTTACATGTCCAGCCCCGCCCATCCCTCTGACCTATCACACTCCCGCCCTTCCTTCCTTCAGCCCCTCACGACCATCCCTACTAGACACTCACGAGCATGCCACTCCTTCCTCCATCCCCCCTTTCCTTCAACCACTTACCCACATCTCCTCCCTCTTCCAGCCCAAGTTCCTCCCTCCCACATTTCCTCCTTCACACTCTCATTCATTATTCTCACATACCCACCCTCTCTCTTGCCCATGCCCTCGTGCCTCCTGAGTGGTAGCTCGGGCCGGGGAAGGAGCCACGAGTTCCAAGCCCCCAACACGTTCCCCCCACCACCACCCCCCCCATCCCCCACCCCCGGACGCAGCAGGCCAGGCATCCCCCCAGGCCAGCAGATCCCCCGCAATGCAGCCAGCCTTAACCACTGGCGCGTGAAGTAGCCACTGTCCCCCCCTCCCCCCAGTAGCGCCCGGGAGACCGGGGTATGAAAGGACCCTGTCCCCCCCCCACCCCCCACTCATGACTGTGTGTGTAAGATGTGTGTTGTTTGCAGTTAAAACTAAGGGGCAGTGCCAAGTCATGCCGGGAGTGGGGTCGCGTAGGGGGCATGTCCCCCCAACCGGCCCCTCCCTCCTACCACACACTATATGGCCCGCCCCTCAGAAGTGGTTGTGAGCTGTTGTTATTTTATGTGTTTAGGTGTCTAAGTGTGGTTAAAACTGGGGAGCAGGCTGCCTCTAGACGTGGCAAGCAAAGGCACTTTGGTGCCCTCCCTCACCACGCCCGCTTGACACGCTCCCTCCCCAAAACCCTACGTGTGTGTGTGTGAGGTAGAGCAGGGGGGGGGGGGGTCTTGGGAAGGGAGACCAGGGGGTATGAATTCCCCCCTGGAAGAAGAGCCGTTACCGGCATTAGGTACCCCTGCCTCCCGGGATCCCCCCAGGGCAGAAAGGGCAGGCATGGCCGCCCCCACGGCCCGGCGTCCGGCGTTCAGCACAGAGGGGCCAGCCTCAGCCCCTGGGGGCGCTCGACCACGCCAGGCCAGGGAGGGGGGAAAAGGGACGGAAGCGGAAAGGGTCGGCGGAGGGGCCAGAGTCACCGGCCCAACATCCCCAGGCCTCGCAAACCCCCCAAGAGGCACGCAGAGCTGCTATTTTTTTTTTTTTTTTTTTTTTCTTTTTCTTTTTCTCCCCCTTTCCTCCCCCCCCCCCCCCCCCCCAACCTGACACACACAAACCCCACCAATGCACCACCACCCCCGCACCCAAACACCCATCATCCATGCACCCCCCACCCACCCACCCATCTCCACACCCCCCCACAGGCAGCCACACACACACACAACCGCATTCACGCCCCCCCTCCAGTCACACACCCACCTACACATACCAAGGACGGGGACCGCGGGGCCACCAGCCCCCCCACGCCACAAGTCCACCGCCCCCAGCCCCCGGACCACGCGAGACCAACCCGTACGAGACCACCAGCGCAGGCCAGCCCCAACCGACACAGCGGCCAGGCGGGACAGGCACCCGGCGTGGAAAAGACCCGGCCACCCCCGCAACCCCCCACCTCCACACACTAGAGCTGAACGATATGGACAAAACCCCACACCCCGACAGCCACGCCAGACACCCCAACATCGATACGACACGACATGACCACGGGTCCGCCGAAAACCAAGCACCCCGGCGGAAAGCGCAGCTCCGTCCGCGACCCCCAGAGCCCCACACGCAGGACAAGCACAGGGGAAATCCACCCCCCCCACACGGCCGCCCCCGCGACACCAACATCCCGGATGCCCACATCCCGACACAGACACGACAACGATACACCCCCCAGCCCCACCACACACACACCCCCACCAGCACACACACCCGCACGCACACAGCAGAGGCCCCCGGCGCAGTGACCAGACGTCACCAGGTCGTGAGGACCGGCCAAATCCAGAGGAGGCACGCCCCGCCGGCCCGCCCCCCCCCAGCGCCAAGCCGGGTCCCCCGGCCCCGGAGGCAGGGGCCACCCCGGAGCACCGGGGCCCAGGGCCCCCCGCCCCCCCCCCGCCCCGGGACGACCCCGGCCACCCGGCGCCAGCCGACAGCCACCGGCCAGGGCCCCACCAGCGACCCGCCCACCGCCGCAGAGCAGCCCCAACCGCTGACCCTCATGCCCCCCATCGGGCTGGATACAGCCCCGCCCCAGCGGCGAGGCAGCCCAGACCCCCCCCCCCCAAGTCAACCGCCAGGGATCCATAGCCATCAAGCACTCGCCGGCACCCAACCCCCACATCGCCGAGGCCGCTCTCCTACACCAACGTTAAGTGATGGAGCTAATCACAGGGGACCAGAGGGAGTGGAATTCATCTAACTGGTTCTTAGAGGAGGCAGACATCATCTCAATACTGATATGGTCTACTAAGAGATTCCTAAACTGGCTAATGCTCAGATTATTTTTGGATTTCCAGTTTACCAAGATAGTTTTCTTTGCAATACATAATACAGTAAGTATCATATGTGCATAATTGGTTACCGTATTGATCTCATCCAAGTCCCCCAGTAAACACAGTGTGGGGCTTGCAGGGAAGTTACACCTGAGCCACGCTGACAGGTCATCACATACCTGAAGCCAAAACCTCTGGACAGGTGGACAAGACCACAAGGCGTGAAGATAATTGTCTATTGTATTCTCATTGCAGTGCAAACAAATATTTGAAGGTGACAGACCCATCTTGAACATCCTCTGTCCTGTGTAATGTACTCTGTGTAAAACCTTGAATTGTATCAACTGTATATTTGAGTTTTTAGTCATTAGGAACGTGTTTAAACATATCTGTGTCCATGTGTTTTGGTTAAGGGTTCTGGACAAGTCAGCCTCCCACTTCGAAGTTGGAAGGGAAATTGAATCATCCAGTTTTAATAATAATCTATATATTTTCGACAGTAGTTTGGGGATAGAGAGATTCAGGAATTCTGCTACCCTGACCGGAGTCTGCAAGATCAGTTGGTTAGAGGTATATTTTTTGCTTAATATAGATTTAAGTTGATGGTATTCTAAGAATTTAGTACTATTGATCCCGTATTGTAAGGTAAGTGTATTAAATGACAGGAATTTTCCATTTTCAATGATATGTTGTAATTGTTTTACTCCTTTATCCTTCCAATGCACAAAATTAATCATTTTCTTGTTTTGTAAAATATCCAGGTTATTCCAGATGGGTGTGAGTTTACATGGAATAATAGAAGACTCGGTTAATTTCAGGAATTCCCACCATGCTTTCAGAGTAGAGCAGATGTTGATACTTTTAAAGCATTTATGAGATCTGACTGCTGAACTGATGAACGGCAAATCAGAGACATCCAGATCCTCACATAATGCTTGTTCTGTGTCTAGCCACGGTTCATCTAGATGGGTAGGTTTCAGCCATTTGGAAATAAATTGTAGCTTATTTGCTAGGAAATAATAATTGAAATTGGGTGAGTCTAACCCTCCCCGGTCTTTTACCTGTTGTAAGGTTTTTTAAACTGATACGTGATGGCTTGTTTTTCCAAAGAAATTTGGAAATGTGAGAGTCCAGTGACTTAAACCAACTGGAGGAAGGTTTGGTGGGTATCATTGAGAACAAGTAGTTAATTTTCGGTAGAACCATCATTTTGATGGTAGCAACTCTCCCCATGAGTGATATGGGTAAGTGCTTCCATCGCGTGAGATCTTCCTCTATTGACTTTAATAGCTGGACATAATTTAACTTTATTAACTCTGAAAGTTGTGGAGAAATATTTATTCCTAAATATCTGATATTACCAGACTGTATTGTGGTGTTAGGGATATTTTGTAAAGTACAATTAACAGATAAAGCTGTAGTCTTGGTCCAGTTAATAGAGTACTCAGATATCATTGAAAATTTATTGATCAATGTGATTGTCTGGGAGAGAGATGTTGATGAGTTCTGGAGGAAAAGCAGTACGTCGTCTGCGTAGAGACTTATTTTATGTTCTAGATTTTTGCCGGGGATCCCTTTAATATCTCTGTCCTGTCTTATAGCGGCTGCTAGTGGTTCAATGAAAATGGCAAAAAGTGAGAGGGGAGAGCGGGCAGCCCTGCCTGGTGCCTCGCTGTAAACAGAAACTTGGAGAAGTTTGGTCATTGGTCCTCACACATGCATTAGGGTTGTTATAAAGTATTTTTATCCAGTCTATGAAATAAGGACCAAAACCAAATTTATTTAATGTTGCAAACAGGAATTTCCAGTTAACACGATCGAAGGCTTTTTCTGCATCTAACGAGATGATAGTGGATTCCAGATTATGAATGGTAGCATAGTCTATTAGGTTAATCAGCCTGCGTGTGTTAGTAGAAGAATGTCGACCTTTAATAAAACCAGTTTGATCAGGATGTATTATCAGAGGAGTTATTTTTTCTATCCTTTTAGCGAGTGCTTTGCTGATTATCTTAAGATCTACATTTATTAATGAGATTGGCCGATAACTAGCTGGAAGTGTCGGGTCTTTACCTGGTTTTAATAATACGGTGATATTTGCTGAATTCATATTTGGTGGTATTTTCTGTTTCTCTTTTATTTCTAGTATCATTTTATAAAAAGTGGGAGCCAGAATTGTCCAGAACTCTTGTAAAATTCGACCGGATATCCATCTGGGCCTGGGGCTTTATTATTGGGCATATGTTGCAGAGCGTCATGTAATTCATTTATTGAGAGGGGTGAATCTAAAGCCGTCATATTTTCCTGTTGTAGTTTTGGGAGAATTAGATTATTGAGAAATTGATTAATATTCTCATCTGTGGGGCTTATTTGGGATTCATATAGTGTTCTGTAGAAATTTCTAAAGATATTATTTATCTGGTCAGGATCATGGCTGATACTTCCTTCTGAGTCTTTAATTGAGGAGATTGTCGCTTTTTCCTTGTTTATTTTTAACTGATTAGCTAGAAGCTTTCCAGACTTGTTACTGTGATCGAAGTTTTCTAAACGAAGTCTTTGAACCAGGAATTGCGTTTTTTGGTCTATTATTTTGTTTAACTCAAGCTTGAGTTTCCTTGTATCATTCAGCATGTGTTCCTCCGGGTTGACCTGATAGGCTTCTTCTAGTGATTTAATTTTGATTTCTAATTCTGAGGTTCTTGCAGCTTCCTTTTTTTTTCTTATGAGAAGAGAAGGAAATTATTTTTCCTCGCATTACTGCTTTTCCTGCTTCCCAAAGGACACATGCTGGGGTTTCTGGTAAGTCGTTGTTCTCTAGATAAATGGACCATTCTCTTTTGAAATAGCTGATAAACTCAGGATCTTTCAGTAATGAGGTGTTGAATCTCCAACTCCTTGTTGTTGGTTTAACAGTTTTATTTCTCAGAGCTACTGATACTGGTGCGTGATCACTGATGGTTATTGGGTGGATTTCTATTTCTGAGATTTCACTCATCAGTGAGCTGCTGATTAAAAAGTAATCTAATCTAGAATAGGAGTGGTGGACCGCAGAATAGAAGGTGTATAGAGTAGAGGCCCTCGTGCCTCTTGAGTGGTAGCTCGGGCTGGGGGAAGGAGCCGTGAGCTCCAAGCCCCCAACACGCCCCCCCCCCCACCCACCCCCCACCCCATCCCCCACCCCCGGACGCAGTAGGCCAGGCATCCCCCAGGCCAGCAGATCTCCCGCAATGCAGCCAGCCTTAACCACTGGCGCGTGAAGCAGCCACTGTTCCCCCTCTCCCCCAGTAGCGCCCGGGAGACCGGGGTATGAAAGGACCCTGTCCCCCCCCCCACCCCCTGCTCATGACTGTGTGTGTAAGATGTGTGTTGTTTGCAGTTAAAACTGAGGGGCAGTGCCAAATCATGCCGGGAGTGGGGTCGCGTAGGGGGCATGACCCCCCAACCGGCCCCTCCCTCCTTCCACACACTATATGGCCCGCCCCTCAGAAGTGGTTGTGAGCTGTTGTTATTTTATGTGTTTAGGTGTCTAAGTGTGGTTAAAACTGGGGAGCAGGCTGTCTCTAGACATGGCAAGCAAAGGCACTTTGGTGCCCTCCCTCATCACGCCCGCTTGACACGCACCCTCCCCAAAACCCTACGTGTTAAACAACAACAAAAAAAAAAATCCTCTTCATTGTAGTTCATATCGACCTATCTCTCTCCTCAATACAGACATAAAAATCCTAACTAAACTGCTTACCCAACGTTTGGAACATATGCTCTCCTCGATTATAGCGCCAGATCAAACTGGATTTATGAAGAGCAGATATTCATTTTTTAACCTTAGGTGCCTCTTCAATATCCTTTATAACCCCTCCACCTCAGATTCTCCAGAAATCATACTGTCATTGGATGCTGAAAAAGCTTTTGATCGAGTGGAATGGCACTATCTCTTTCACACTCTTGAGAAAATTGGTTTTGGCCCAAAATTTTTATCTTGGGTTAAAATTCTCTACTCCTCTCCAATGGCTGCAGTACACACAAACCATAATATTTCAGCTTCCTTCAATCTGCAGCGAGGCACTAGACAGGGCTGCCCATTGTCGCCACTACTTTTTGCAATTGCTATAGAACCACCTGCTATTAGGCAGGACGTCAATATTAAAGGAATTTGGGGGTGGTCAAGAATGTAAAATTTCACTTTATGCTGATGATCTGCTCCTATATATCCGGAATCCCCTGGACAGCCCCTCCCATCTTCTAAATATTTTGGATACCTTCGGGAGAATTTCTGGTTATAAAATGAATCTCCAAAAAAGTGAATTGATGCCGATTAATCCAGCTGCGAGAAGTATCTCCTTTAGGTCAACACCTTTCACAACTAATATTAAAAAGTTTAAATATTTGGGCATCCGGATAACCCCCAACCATAAGGATCTTTACAAATTTTTTGCCCCTCATAGATTGTTTAAAACGCGATATTAAAGTTTGGAATTTGCTGCCTCTCTCCTTAAGCGGCAGAGTTAACACCATTAAGATGATTTTTTGCCCAGACTCCTCCATTTGTTTAAAAATATTCCCATTTTCCTGACAAAATTTTTTTTTTCAGTCTATTGACAATATTATTTCTACCTTTATCTGGAACAAGAAACCCCCCAGAATTCAGAAATCTATACTACAGAGGCCTTGCTCTCAGGGTGGCTTAGCGCTCCCTCATTTCTTAAACTACTACTGATCAGCAAACATTAGAGCTTTGAATTATTGGATGACAGATGAGACCTCTCCTGATGCTCCCTTGTGGTTAACCTTGGAGAAGGCTATCTTTGATTCTACCTCCTTGCCAGCCCTCTTGTGTTGTGAACTTCCTTTTCCTAAGCCAATCTCTCATTATACTCACAATCCTGTTGTGCAACATTCCATCAAAATTTGGAATCAACTTAGGAGGTAGTTTGGGATCTGTAACCTCTGTCTGTCAGCCCCAATTGTTATAAATCATATGTTCCTCTCCTTGATCTTTGATGGAGCATTTCATGTCTGGGCTAACCGAGGAATCTCCAAACTAAAGAATTTGTATTTAAATAACCATTTTGCCTCCTTTGAACAGCTTGTAAATAGACATAGTATTCCTAGATCTCATTTTTTCAGGTACCTGCAGCGACGTAGCTTAGTGGCTTCTCATTGTCAATGCTTTCCCTCCCGCCCTCCGGAGTCCTTGTTAGACTGTATATTTAAGTTCAATTCTGACACAAAACAGGTTATAGGTAAAGTCTACAAATTACTCAGTTCACATGATTCAGCACCTTTAGAACAATTAAAATTGAAATGGGAGGGAGATCTTAAAGAACAAATTTCAGATACAGTTTTACAGAAAATTATCCACACAATCCATGCGTCATCAATCTGTCAGCGACACACTGTAGTCCAATTTAAGATAGTTCATAGATTACATTGGTCAAAGGTCAGATTGTCCAAGATTAGGTCAGATGTGAACCCTATGTGTAATAGATGTAAGCAGGATCCTGCAGACCTTCTCCACATGTTCTGGGCTTGTCCTAAACTGTTCAGTTTCTGGAACTCAATCTTTGAAGCCTTTTCCAAGATGTTGAAAGTTTCAGTTAACCCATGTACTTTTCTTGCTCTATTTGGGGTTCTACCAGAGGATACAAATATTAATAAACAGCAGGGCAATATGTTGGCCTTCTTTATGCTTTTAGCCCAACGTCTTATTTTGACCAGGTGGAAGGACCCCCACCCTCCTGTATATTCACATTGGATTAAGGAGGTTATGACATATATTAAACTTGAAAAAATTTGATATACTATCCAAGGTTCAACCAAAAAGTTCTGCATCACCTGGCAGCCTTTCCTCACATTCTTAAGAGATATTGGGGCTGAGAAATTGAGACAATAAAGGGAAATATCAGATTTTTTTTAATCTAGTTTGGGTGGTGACCTCAACCTAAGCTGCTCTTAAACCTGGCGGGTGGGGAGGGGGGGGGGGGTGGGGGGTATTTCGGTTCACATAGGTAGTTTTATTGTTGTATTCCTGAACAAGCCATTTGTCTTCTTTTTTTTCCCTTTTTCTTTTTTTTTTCTTGTCTTTTTTAATGTGTGTTTGTATATATGTATGTATATATATTTTTATTGCCTATATATATATTTTTTTGTTGTTGTTGTCTGTTGTTTCTGTAAACCAAAAATTTAAATAAACAGACCTTGAAAAAAAAAAAAAAAAAAAAGAAACCTGACTGCAGCAGGAGGATCATGTCACTAATGAATCTACTTCACCAGATTACTTACATTTTCATGTTCCTAGAACTACAGGAGGAGGTGTGGCCGCTATCTTCCAATCAAGGCTATTGATTAATCCCAGAACTAAGATTAGTCATAGTTCTTTTGAACACCTAATTCTAAGCCTTTCTCATCCTAACTGGAAATCAGAGAAACCACTTCTGCTAGCTGTAGTGTATCATCCACCTGGCCCTTACTCAGAGTTTCTGACTGAATTTTCAGACTTCTTATCAGATTTAGTGCTGAATACTGATAAAGTTGTTGTTTTGGGTGACTTTAATGCTCATGTCGATGATGACAATGACAGCTTAAATATATATATATTTTTTTTTTGTTATACTTGTAGGATCCCCAAGGGGAAATAAGGGCTCTGCATTTTACCCATCTCTGTACTGTGAGTACCAGAGAGCAGTGGGCTGCTACTTAAAGCGCCCGGGGAGCAGTTGGTGGGGGGTTAAGGACCTTGCTCAGGGGTCCACAGTGGTACACCCAGGGGTCGTGTCGGGGAATCGAACCCGGGTCTTCCGTGCCCAAGCCCACGACGCCACCACTGGGCTATCCACTCCCCCTAACATTGCCCATATTCCCCATATTCCCTTTAATTCAATGCTAGACTCAATCGGTTTTTCACAAAATGTCCATGGACCCACTCATTCTCATATTCATACTCCGGATGTCGTCCTGACGTATGGTGTTGACAGTGAGGAACTGAAAGTTTTTCCTCATAACCGTTCTGTCTGATAACTTCTTAATAACCACTGAGTTCACTTAACTTGAATACACAGTGGCTGAGAATACTGTAAATTCCATTACAGTAGATGTTTATCAGATAGTGCTGTTACCAAGTTTAAAGAATCTATTTCATCACTTTTTCTGACAATGCCAAGTGTCAATATGACAAAGAGCATCTATCCAAGCTTTACTCCAGCTCAGATTGATCAGCTTGTTGATAAAATAACTAGAGCCTGACCGATATATCGGCCGACCGATATATCGGTCCCCTCCCTTCCTGAGAGCTGCTCATGCTGCTCCTTGCAGAGAGCAGTGCTTTCTCTGCACCCCCTCCCTGCTCCCCCTCCCTGTAGCACACACACGCGCTACGCAGGCAGAGAGGAGAGCAGACCGATGCAGACGTTTAGTTAACCCCTGGTAAGCTTAGACTTTCTTAAACTACATAAAACTACACTTTAGTGCTCCGTGACAACAAACGTCCTCAAGGAAACACGCTGTTAGAGTGCATTAAGGAGAGCAGGTGAGTTTTAAATGCGCTAGTTTTAGCGACAATATCAGCATTTTAACAGTGCAAGTTGCCTCTTTGTGAAATAAACAAAGATGCAGCTGCTAACTCCATCTCTACTATTAGCTAATGTTAGACTGTTAAACAGCAGTAAACGCTGTGTAAGTCGCCTCTTTGTGACACAAACGAGATAAATGCAACTGTTAATTTTATATTAGATAAGATGGAAGTGATTATATTGTGTCCCTCTACACTTAATGCCATGCAGGTTTTACTGGGACTCGTAAATTCAGAAGTTTAAGTTTTCATTAAACTAATTAAAAAGCTCCAACTAATGTATTTATTTGTAATTCTGTTTAGATGTTTTAAAAGCTGCAACATTGCTCTTAAATCTAGTTTGGTCCCTTGTGTTAAGCGGAAGATGGAACTTTTTGAAGCTTAAAGATGACAAATTTATATTTCTAAGGTGTTTTAGTGAATGAGTCTTTAAAAATATATAATTTAAAAACACCTTCAACTAGTCTGTGTGTTATCACTGTAAGCTGTTTGTAGCCAGTTTTCATTTTGAAATGGTCATCTATAGTATTGAATTCTAATTACTAAAATACACTAAATGTATATATATTAATTCCCTGGAAGAGGAGAAGAGTAAGGTGTGGAGCCACTTCACAAAGATTTAACAGGTGTTAGATGCAACATCTGCGGTGTGAACGTTAACCTGGGCTGCAGCAACAGTAAGGTAGAAAACACAACAAATTTGTGTCAACACCTAAAACATCATCACAGATTCTGGATGTTCTGATTCTTAGTGTTTAATCACATTTTGGTCATTATAAGAATTTAAATTGGACTAGACAGTATGTATGTCCTGTATGTCTATGTTCATTTTTTAAATATCCTGGCTGATATATATCGGCTGACATCGGATATCGGCCGATATCGGCCAATATATCGGATATCAGGTTTTTAAAGCCCCCAATATCGGAATCGGCCTCAAAAATCCCATATCGGTCGGGGTCTAAAAATAACCCGTACAGAACTTGATAATGTTGGTCCATAAAAAAAAAGAAAATCTGTCAGAAGCAGGCTCCCTGGTTTAATTCCCAGCTACAAGCTTTAAAAAAAAGACATCAGGGCGTTTGGAGAGGAAATGGCGCGCGTCTGGCTTAGAGGAGTCTCAGTTTGGAAAGAAAGCCAAATAGTTTATAAAAAATCCTTACATGAGACTAGAACAGCTTACTATTCATCATTGATAGAGAAGAATAGGAATAATCCCAGGTTTCTTTTTAACACTGTAGCCAGGCTGACAAAGAGCCCTAGTGATGTTGAGCCATGCATTCCCCCAACTCTCAGCTGTGATGACTTCATGAGTTTCTTTTTGAACAAAATTGTTTTTATTAGAGAGAAAATCCATGACATTCTTCCAACTGCTGATGATGTCTTACCACCATCAGGTTCAGAGACATCTGTAGATGCTGATCTATATTTGGATAGTTTCTGTCCTGTACAGATTTCTGAGTTTCCTAAATTAATTGTGACATCCAAATCTTCTACTTGTGTGCTCCTGTGTGCACACAGGCGCACACAGGAAGTGACACAATCCCAACCAAGCTGTTTAAGAAAGTTTTTCATTTAATTACATATATATTAGATCTGATCAATTCATCTCTATTGACAGGATATGTACCTCAGTCCTTTAAGACTGCAGTAATAAAACCTCTACCTAAAAAACCTACTCTTGATCCAGGAGAATTAGCTAATTATAGGCCGATATCCAACCTTTATGTCTAAAATTCTTGAGAAAAGAGTTTCAGCTCAACTATGTGCCCATCTGTTTGAAAAGTTTCAGTCTGGTTTTAGAGTCTCTGCTACAGAGACTTGAACACGTTATTGGAATGAGAGGAACTGCATTAGACTGGTTCAAGTCATATTTATCTGATAGATTTCAGTTTGTTAATGTCAACAACGAGTCTTCATCACACACCAGAGTAACTCATGGAGTTCCCCAGGGTTCTGTGCTCGGACCAATTCTCTTCACATTATATATGCTTCCTTTGGGTAATATCATCAGACGACATAGCATAAACTTTCATTGCTATGCAGACGACACTCAGATATACTTATCTATGAAGCCTGATGAAACCAATCAGTTTGATAGATTACAAAGATGCTTAGCGACATTAAGACCTGGATGACTCTGAATTTTCCGCTTCTACATTCAGTCAGGACCGAGGTTATAGTCTTTGGACCTGAAAAACTCAGGACTAAATTGTCTAGCTTTATAGTTGATCTGGATGGCATTAATTTGGCTTCCAGCACTACAGTGAAGACAGTCATTACAGTCACTACAGTCATTTTTGACCAGGATTTGTTTTTTGACACACATATAAAACAGGTTTCTAGAACCTCCTTCTTTCACCTACGTAATATTGCTAAAATTAGGGACATCCTCTCCCAGAACGATGCACAAAAACTAGTCAATGCTTTTGTTACTTCCAGATTGGATGACTGTAACTCGTTATTATTGGGCTGCCCCAAATATGCCTTGAAAAGTCTCAAGCTGATCCAAAAAAACTGCAGCAAGGGTTCTGACTAGAACCAGCAGGAAAGATCATATTTCTCCAGTTCTAGCTTCTCTTCATTGGCTTCTTGTTAAATCCAGGATAGAATTTTAAATTCTTCTTCTCACATATAAAGCTCTCCATGACCAAGCTCCATTATATATTAGAGATCTCATAGTTCCATATATTCCAAGCAGAGCTCTTCACTCTCAGACTGCAGGTCTTCTGGTGGTTCCAAGGGTCTCGAAGAGTAGAATGGGATGCAGAGCATTTGGCTGTCAGGCCCCCCTATTGTGGAACCAGTTACCAATTCAGGTTCGGGAGGCAGACACCCTCTCTACCTTTAAGATCAGGCTTAAAACCTTCCTCTTTGATAAGTCTTATATATAAGTTGGGGGGAAACAACCCCCCCGGATCTCCGGCTGCATTTGAAATATTACAAAGTGCTCCAGAGTCTTGCTCAGCATGACGGTGAGTAGAAAATGAAGCACATCATTCTGTGGAAGATGCGGAGCAGAAGGCCTGACTCCAGGACTGTGGGCAGGATAAATCTGCCTGTGTGAAGGGTAAGACACATGCAGTCTATAATCAGACTGAAAGGAATAAAGCTCAACATTCACCTCCAAGTTCTTTGATAGATAAATTCAGTGAATACGAACTGTTGGTTGAAGAAAGACGGCGCTTGCTGAGGATCTCATCTTACACCACAGATTTTTGTTACTGACATGAAAAGAGGAGCTAATTACACTGAGAAGGCTGTGAAAAGTCGGACTGTAGATTAATCATTCAGTACCTTGTAGACAGGAGCTCCTCGGAAGCTTAAAGAGGATTTTTTAAGAAGCTGCAAGATCATTTGTGTGATAGAAGAGATATACATCTTCAATAGAAGAGCATTATCATGACTGTGTGAAAAACTTAATAGCTTTCTGCCTCGCTGTCTTTTTTGATAATTAACTGAATCAAACAATCTATAAAGAAAATCCTCTGTGATTGAACTTCACCATTATGCACGCCTCAGTGGGAGGCTGCAAGAATGCATCGCTTCATTTAAAGAGTTCACAAGCCATAAAGTTTTAAAAGCATTGCCTTATGTCACTGCAGTCTTTTTTCAATAAAACTTAAATTGTTGCACCGTACTTCTGTGATGTCACCAACTCATATGCGATGTGTTGCAGGGTGGACGTTAGGAGTCGTAACATAAAGACACTGATTCTAGGTTTGATGGCACCAGATGTTTTTGCTTTTTGCAGTGGTGGTCCGGGCTTCTTTTACACTGATCTAAACAAGGCAATGACACAAAACTAAGCTTTAAAACTTTATTTTACTTATTTTTTAAAAAGATAATAAATAAAGTTTTATTTAAAACTTTATTTTATTATTTAACAATAAAATTCTCTTGACTTTCCTTTGTCACTCCATGAAGTGAGTACAGTACATGGGTGGTGAGTTTTCATCGAGTGTGCACTGACTCATTTCCTTGTGCATGGACATGGGCAGACACCTGTAGGTGATGCTGCAGCAGCACAGCTGATCAGAGGGACGTCCATCGCAGCCTGGACTGATATTGGAGTACAACAGCATGTTTTTTTCGCACTGAATGTATCACTCAAACAGTCAAGTTTTATCAAGACGCCAAAGTTGAAAATCTCAAAACGCACCGCGCCTAACGCGGAATTCCTCAAGATGCACAAAACGCACCACAGACTTCTCAACACGTCCTGGAGGCACATCAGCCATTGACTTTGCATGTAAATCTAACACCCTTGATGCCCAAATCGTGTTTAGTCGTGTTTGGTAAGCCTGGACTCGCTTGATGAGATGAGTGGAGCCTGACATGCTCCTGCTTGGTTGGAATAAGAACCCGCAGCTACACGGCCTTTTCTGCTTTAAAAGAATAAAAAAGTTGCTTATGAGTCTGAAAAAAATAAGTTGGCAACAGTAAAAGTTGGTGGTTTTCCTCTTTGCACAGCTGAAGGTGCACCGCTCCAGTTTCACATGCACAAACTCGCTCATGCGTGTGGTATTTCAAGCCCTGTTTTAATTTTTTGCTGGATTATTTTGCCATCAAAATATAAAAATATATCAAACTGGAAGCTAGAAGGAGGGTCCATGTGATTTTACACATTTATGGTGTGAAATTTACGAATGTACAACAACTGGTCATGGTGTGAATCAGTAATCAAATCCAGGACTCGGCTCTTTGTTTTTTATCTAAAAGATATAAAAAGACTTAAAGGAGTGATGACATAGCAGTAAAACCTAAAGATGCCGGCATGAAAAAGTTCCGCCTTTTTCTGCTAGAAGTGGTGCAGTAATAGTGCACCATTACTGCACTATCACTGGCTGAACGATTTGTCCCGCGAATACGTCATCACGCACGGTGTCCAAACTTGGCGTGTGGAAATGTCCTTGTTCCGGGTGTTCATTTATGCTCTGAAATCATTCCCCCTGGGCACGCAGGCGTTTCTCTGTGCATTTGAATTAGCAGACAAGTTGCTGGTAAGTGGCTGGCAGTCGGCAGAAAGGGGAACTTTTTCATACCCGCATCTGTAGTTCATGTAGTTGGCATTGCTGCATATGTTAGTTTTCCAAAGAAAAAAACGTCACTTTTTACAGCAGGGGATTGTTTTGGCACGCTAGACCTCCCTTCCTCAGTAAAAGAGTTGGCTTATTTGGCTATAATCTTATTTAGAGAAAGTAGGTCAAGCTGCGGTTGGAGTTTGCTAAAGGCTATCTGTCAGCAACATGTGCATTTCAGACAGTGAGCTACGTTTATCAGACAAGACAGCATTTAGAAAATAAAAAAAGTGTTAGTCAACTCAAAACCTCGTCAGTTTTATGGGTGACTGAAGCGAAATCCTCTAAATCCATCAGAACTGAAACATCCATTCAGCTATAGCTGGATCGTGACCTGGATGACTGAGAAGCCTCACTCACATCCTTTTTTGTCATGTCTGCATTTATGTGTCATGAATTCTGCTAAAAGTCTTGGACCAAACCGGCCATCCTCGCCCTGCTTCTAGTCTTGTGATGCTCTCTGCCGTCTTCTGGTTTTCTCTAACACATTCATTTTATGATTAAAGAGCCTGTGGCATGGTTCTCAATATTTACTGACTTATCTGCATTTTTAAAGTAACATATTATTATTTTAAACATCACCCAAAGCTAAAAAAGAAAAAAAGAGAGAAGTGCACGTGTTAGTATTTTATGCAGAAGGAACTTGATTTCTCCAGTAGTTTGGTGCTTTTTCCCACCATGATGGCCACGGTCAGGTCACAGCTTCCTTGTATGCTCTACTTCTCCACGCAGCGCACCCCAGACTGAGCGTGCACGCTATCCACTCCACAGGGACGTGCCAGGAGCTCTAGTGTTAGGAAGGCTGTCACAACTTACGAATAATACATCAATGACATTGTATTTGTGTAGACAGGTGAGTGCTGTTTCATCCATCAAATAAAATAATCAGCATTACAAATGAAAAAATGATTTAATAACAGGCCCCATTTAGAGCATTTAGTCACCACTTGAAAAAACAAACACAGACGCCACACACAACATATTTCCTGGTGGGTCGGGCCGCGCTGTGTCTGGCGGGGCCGCTCAGGCACGTGGTACTCTCTGTGTGGCGCTGCAACCTGCACCATGCGGCCCCTGGATTTTAATTGGTGGAAGTAGGGTGTGAGAGAGATGTGTGTGGCTGAAAACGGTAAAATGTAAAACGTAAAAAGGCAGCGTAGTGATCTGCCCTTTAACGTAAATGATTTTTCATGGAGAAACTGACTGAGCATGCGCTGACACACACATATCACTGCGATATGAGAGGTAAAGGCAGTGCTGCAAACATGGGTTACTTGTCTGCCTGACCAGGAAAAGGCGATATTGAGTCATTTTAATGAGCAGTGAAAAGACCTGAAAGCTATCACTTTCAAAATGACTGGTACAACAGGCTATAAGAGGCTATAAGAGATTTGAAGAAAATGACATATGAAAAATAACAAGAAATTGAAAATATACTAAACTTAATTATAAGTACACCTACAGAATGATGTGCATTCATTTTCTACTCACGCTAAGCAAGACTGTAGAGCACTTTTTCGGACAGGTTTTCATTTTCCCCCAACTTTCATATAATGGAGTTCACTGGCGACTGAACCAAAAAGGTCCATAAAAGTCCACAAAAACTTGTCAATATTTCTCCATACTGCTCGTCCAATGTAATCCAAGTGTCCTGAGTGTGTAGCGTCCAGAATTTACTTGAAACGACATAATTTAATATATTTTTATTGCGTAAACAGTCATACATTGCACTTTTTTATTTGCGCTTCGTGCGAGTTCACGACACTACAGAAGCTGCCGCGTTCAGCGCCCACTGTGCAGATAATGCAAACGTAGAAGAAGAAATTTGCTGTTTACATTGTTCTAAGAGCAAACGAGCTGCAGATAAACACAAGAGTGGTTGGCTATTACTTTAAAAGAAAGAAAGAAAGAACATAAGAACGCACGATCTTGTCTGCAGTGTCGTGAGCTCGCAGGGGTTCGCTTCGCGGCAGCTGTATGTAGTACTGTTTTAGTACTACATATAATACAAAATATAATAAATTATGTCATTTTGAGTAAATTATGGACGCTACCACTCAGGACACTTGGATCACATTGGACGAGCAGTATGGAGGAATATTGCCAAGTTTTTGTGGACTTGTATGGATCTTTTTGGTTCAGTCGCAGGTGAGCTCCATTCTATGAAAGTTGGGGAAAACATCATAAAAAAGCTGGGGAAAAAAAATTGGTATTTAATTAGGAAAAAAAGAATGTTTGCAACACCTGGTTGGATCTATTACACCTGGAACGAAAAAGGGAGCTGGCCCAGGATTAGAAGGTGGACCTGAGGTGTCCAGTGAGTGTATTTTTTATGTTTGACATCTCAACCACACCAAACTGTCCTTGCTCTTCAACTAATCTAATAAAATACAATATTTCTTTTCATTAATAATTCATCAACTGTCCACTTTCTTATTCTACTGCACATATTGCATTCCACTGATTTTACACTTTGTCCTTTTCCCCTAAGGGTTGGAGAAACAGTGGATCTGATTGGCTAAAAGGTCAACAAACATTAGCTAGACCACTTTTTGTGGACAGACCCGGCATATGTTGGTATTTTCTGTTTTATTATGTCTATTAGATAAGGGCTTTTCTTGTTTTAGTATTTTGTGCTGCCTCGTTCTGCTCCCTCCTCCATCCTCCCGCGACTGACCCAGAAATCGATTTCACTGTGCCATCTTGAAAGATGTCTCAATTCCAAAAATGGATCTGGAGGACAGAGAGCGGAGGCTTGCTGGAGGAGCTGTGAGTCAGACTGCACAGCTGCATCACTTTTGCTGCCTGTGATTTTTAAAAGAGACATGAGAATTTGTACCGTGGTGCAAACCGAATTAAAGATAAATGTATAGTGCCTATAAAAAAGTATTCACCCCCTTGTATGTTTTACCCTTTTATTACTTTTGTTAATCAATCATGTTCAACATAATTTGGCTTTTGTTCGCAAAATAATGTCACAAAAATTCAAAATAACAACAGTTAAATAAAATAATGTTACATAAAGTAAGTTATTACAAAAATATTCACCCCTTTAAAGTGACTGGCTTAATTTAACTAAGGTCCAGTCACCAAGTGCAAAAATTCTTCCCATTTTTGGAATGAAGGTCACTTGAATGCAGTGACTTTGTTACAAGTGTCTATAGAATAAAGACACTGGTGTCTGGAAAGGTCCTTTTCCTGGTTAGTCAGTATTCTTTGCTACCGTTGCAGCATGAAGACGAAAGACGACTCAAAGCAAATCAGAGAAAATATTATTGAAAAGTATAAGTGAGGGGATGGATACAAAAAAGTTTCCAAGGCACTAAACATACCCTGACGCTGTTATAGCCATCACCAGAAATGGAGCGAATCTGGAACTTAAGTAAATCTGCTTAATAGTTAAGGTGCATGCATAATTCCTTTTTGGGTTTGGGGTATATGTTTGTGCACTGATGAGGCATGTGAATGTCAGAGTGAGAATCAAAGTTCCTGTTTATGGTCTGTCAGCTTTGTCTCTCTGCTCAGAAACAGTTGAATCAGACAGCAGGCTATCGTTCTACGTAGTTCTATCATTCTACGTAATTTAATTGCTCCAATAAGAGCACACTATCAAGTAAACAGCGCCCCCCTCTCTCCTAACGGTTTATGCACCGTCCGCTCCCCCTCCCTCCCTGTCTGATTCAGCTGCATGTATGGAGCTAGTAGTAACTTCTGTGCAGTCAGGTCTGGGTTTTTCAAACAAATGGATTTAAAAGCAAACTTCTGCAGTAACACTGAGGGAGGCGACCACAACCTTGTCATTACCTGTAAGTTTATTTATTTTCTAAATGCTGTCTTGTGTGATAAACGTAGCTCACACTATCTGAACTGCCCATGTTGCTAGCAGTTAGCCTTTAGCAAACTCCGACCGCAGCTTGACCTAGATTCTCCAAATAAGGTGTAGCCAATCAAAATGAAGTCAACGTGGTCTCCGGGTAAAGCTCCATATCATCACCGGACCCAACTGTATTACTGAGGAAGTGAGGTCTGGCGTTTCAAAACAATACTCCGCTGTAAAAAATGCTGTTTTTTTCTTTTGAGTATTTACATATAAAGTAATGCCAACAACATAAACTAGTTTTTAACTGTTATGTCATCACTCCTTTAAAGGTAGAGTCCGAAGTGTTCCCTCGTTTCTGTTTGTAAACACGATTCAAACTGAGAGCCCCTCCTCTCGGGCTAATGGTCACATCACTCTTATGCCGCAAGCTTCTCTTTCAAAGCTACAAAGTGGGTGAAAGCCAAAGCAATATTAACCCTGGTTTTCTAGTGTGCACTATCTAAAGCTCTTTTTTGCCGCAAAATACTTCCTTTTCTTCGCTGCATCTGCCAATTTTATTGAGAATTCGAGTGAATGTCGGCTCTAGTCGATGTTTAAAAAAGAAAAAAAAAAAGTTCACTCCAATCGACAAGTTTATCCAAACAGAACGCTACGCCCTAGCTCTGTCATTGGCTGGAGACAGCATGCAAATTTTCCCCCAGAAACGTCCTGAACACACCAAAACAAAGAGAAAAGGTGAAATACAGTCAGGGGAGGGGGAGTTGCAAACAAAACTCACCACCACACGAAAGCAGAGGCCCAAGTCCAGCGTTCATTTTCAGGGGGGCCATGGCCCCCTGAACAAAAAGCTGACCACCCTACTGGCCACCCCAGCAAAAATGATATTTTTTGCTACAATGCTGGACAGGACAAGTTAAAAAAGAGATATTTATTATTTTATAGCAACGTTTATGTAGCCTACTGTTAACACGGTGCAGTGAGCTTTGCTTATATTTGAATGTCCAAATCTTTATAAGCCAATAAAATAAAACCAAATAAATAAAATTACACTCGATCCACAATTTTCTGCCATTGCTCTTTTGCCGTAGTCTGTCACCCCTACATAACTCGGCCTTGGCGCCACCCAGAATTTCCCCAACCAGTTTCTAATGCCCCTTTCACATCAGACCTATTTAGCCCGGCCCTTATTGGGCCGACCCCACACTACCCCCATTTGGTTTGTTCACTTTACAGTTGAGCTTGTCTTCGGTTATGGTGTTCAGTGTGGGTGAGGTCATCATAGTGAAGTTTTGCGAAGTCATTTGTTTGCAACACACAAACTGAGCAATAATGGAGGAAGTTGAGCTTGTGAGCTTGTTACCTGCTGTTCGTTTTATCAACTCCATTGACCACGGTGCTGTGGGTGCACGGCTGGTAGACGTGTGGAGAACACCCCCCAGCAAGCGAAATCTGAACTCACATGACAATAGCACTCATTTGTTTCTACTTTAAGTATTGTTGAAACTAGAAAAGCACCCGGAGAGCACAGACCTCCGCCAAGCAGCTGGGCTCCCTTATTTTAGTGTGTTCTGGATCATAGTGTCCTGAATTTTCTCTGGATTAAGTTTTGAAACATTATAGAACTCATTGAGATCCTTTCTTGTCATTTTTTACCAAACACTCTGGCCATTTTTAAGTTATATAGAAAAATTGCAAAAATATTACTTATTAGGATGATGTTCATGTTAGACTGTTTAGGTGTTGGTAAGGAGGTTTGATGTTCACCATGGGGTGTCGGTCAGAACACACAGGACTCGCTTGTACAGTTAACTTTCTTTACTGGTCCCTCTTAATCACAACAGTACAGTAATGTGCGGTCAAAGTCCAGGTTGAAAGAAACAAAAGTTATCCTTTTATAACTCTTGGCCACCTTGCTATTTTCTCTGGCCATCCTGTGCCCACCTCTAAAAAAATGTCTGCAGGCGCCCCTGCAGGGCAGAAAATCTGGACTCTACCTTTAAAGTACTTAAAAGGTGAACTTAAACTTTAGGTCTGTTCAGTTTTAGCCATGGAAAATTTTTATTTCTTTTCTACTTTTTTTTCTTTTTTTTTTTAAGTTTAAATACAATTATATGCATTTGCTCAGACAATAGTAGAGCTGGAGTTTATTTGGAGCATTTTTTGTAATTGAATTTATCAAGATGAATTAATTACAAATCCTTTGATTAACTAGATTAATTTTTTAAATAGAGTTCCACCCCAAGTTTCACCACTTGGATGATGTGGAAAAGTTGTGATGTAAATAAAAACAAAAAATAAAATAGAGAGGACACAACAAGTAAATCTCCAGTCATGAGTTTGAGTTCTGGACATTTTAGTGAAGCCAGTACACCCAGGAGCCCACAGCAGGCATCAGGTGTACAAGTGAAAGAATAAATCTGTGTAATACGGCTCAGGAAAAGCACGGATGATCTCAAGGTCCGACGCTGGACACGAGGCTTGTGTGCTGCTGTGCCTGAACAAGGTCGTGCGCATGAAAGCACGTTCCTGCAGAGACTGCTGGCTCTACTTTCACATGCACTCTGCTGAACTGAGATTTTAGGGCCAGAGCTGCAATTATCTCATCTCAGTGGATTCACACTAATTAATCAGTTAAAATGGTGTCATTGCAGTTTTAAGGAAAATGCCCGGCAGTCACAGCCAGCTGATTTTCTGTCTCTCTTAATTATGTGAAATTTGATTATATACTTAACATATGCTTCTTTGACTTGTCGTCTGACAAAACATGCAATTTAATGGTTTTGCCTTCAGCTCTGTGTATTAATGAAAACATTTTAATTGAGAGGAAATATTTTATTTATTATCCAACCTTTTTTAAAATTTCGATATGAGTTCATTAAAAGACTAAAAAAAAAACTGTTAAAGGCATGCGTGGAAGAGGAAACTGTCTGAATGAGTGTGGTGGTGCTCTGGATGATGAAAGATGCTGATGCTGCTGCAGAATCGAGATGCTCTGACAGGTTAGACGCCCTGGAGAGCCCACATGAAGAAGGCGTGGTGGGAAGGTGGATTCCTTAACAAAGGCAGAGGGACTGAAATCAGCATTAAAAAAGAGGGCAAAATATTTTACTGCTGGGTTGCAGTGACATGGAAACTGAAGATGGGATTTTTCTGATGGCGTGGAAAATGGAAGTGATGGACAGAATAGTTTCATGAATACCCTATAAAGATACTAAATAAAGAACCCTGTTTACAGACCCTTAAAGGTCAGAGTGTAAGAAGAACGGCTGCCATCTAGTGGTAAAGACGGATATAGCATGTTGTGAATGTACAGTGGCTGTCAGGGGCCAAACTTCTTCTGCAGATGAAGATGTTTTCATGTGTGAGTAGATCCAGTGGTCTCAGGTGCAGCAATAGGCGCATTCGGACAGACAGGTTCTAGGAACGCAGTTCCTATAACTACCCGTCTGGAGTTTAGTTATTAGAACTACCCTTCCCCATTAGTTTGCGTTCGCACATGAGGGAGGACATTGATAGGGACCATGTTTGACACAGTCGTCTGTGACAGTGACACATTTATGCCCCAGCAGATCTGATACAAAACTGAGCTTTCTCATCTCTTTTATTCAAAGCTATTATAAAAACTAGCTTACCAGCTTTTCATCAACACGGTCATTTCTATCACGTAACGGAACAGCTCCCAGTTGGAAAGCTGCCCTGCTAACGTCTTGTTTACCTTTCGTTGAAGTACGCCCGGACACTTTAGTGGACGGACCGGGGTTTATCCACTAAAGTTCTGACACAATTCACAACTGTATTTGGGTTTTCCATCTCTTTAATTCAAAGCTATTGTAAAAGCTAGCTTACCAGCTTTCCCTCATCACGGTCATATGTATCACGTAATGTCTTGTTTACCTTTTGTTGAAATGTGCCTGGACACTTTAGTAATCGGTCCATACACGAAAAATGTCCAGGCGGCAGCTGCAGATTCTACTGCCACACTTTGCAGCTGTATTTGGGTTAATAAATTCGTTTGAAAATAATTGCTTTTGGACATTTCCAAATAGTTATCGATTCGGGAGATGTACCATTGTGATCGATTTAATAATGGATTGGTACTCTCCTATTGTAATAGTTCTTGTTATTACGATCTCTGTTAACAGTTAAGCAGCTGTGGGACTTTTTAAATAGGGTGGGGTGGAAGAAGCGGAGATCATGCAAGAGATGTGGCTTGCCAGTTCTACCAATCACCAAACATCTACATATTTCAGTTCCTATGGAACCCCGAAAAGACCCTGCCTCGGAGTAGGAGCTAAATAGGTTATAGGAACCTGAGGGCCGAGGTCTCTAGTTCCTTTATGTCCGAATGTGCAAAAAAATGGCCTGGTTCCCGAAAAGGTTATAGGAACTCCAAAAGGTTCCTACTGTCCAAAAGCGCCTAATGATTGCATAACAGGTAATTACAAGTGTTCTGTCTTCTTCTATGGTGCTTTTAACGTGTAACTTATCCCAAACAAAGGTCTAGCTCCTATCAAACAAAGCTGCTAATGTTGTTTTGAAGCTCAGAGAAATTTTTCCAACGTCACAGGACAATAGTACTTGTTTGTTCGTGCATTCTACTTGAAGCATTGATGAAAAAAGTAGTTTTGCTGAGGATAACATCTTATAGAGAGGCTGCCCTATTTCTGCCATTATATAGATGTATGCCAAAGGGCGACTCAACGTAATATCTTCCAAAGGAGTAAAAGTGATACAGAAATTTTACCGGTGAGTTAATGCACGTATAAACTCCTAGAAATAAGGTCCAGGATGAAAAAAAGATCTTTTTACTCAGCGATTCCCAACCCTGGTCCTCAAGGCACACTATCCTGAAGACTTTCCATGTCGCCCTGTTGGAACACAGCTTACTCACATTAATGGTTCAGTAGCAGACTGGTGCAGAGCTCGTCAGAGATCAGTTTAATTTGAATCAGCTGTGTCCTAGCAGGGAAAAATGGAAAGTCTGCAGGATAGTGTGCCTTGAAGACCATAACTGAGAATTACTGCTTTAAATGTTGAATATGGAATACGGACAGAACAGCGACATTGCGTGTGTCTAGGTTGCAGTTGCAACGGCAGAAAAACAACTCCAGCTGCTTGGTTGCCAGGCTTGCTGCCGATACGGCAAGTGACCAACAGCCTGCATCATGTCCAGCATGTAATGCTAAGTTTATAACTGACAGCTAACATTAGCAAACAAGTTAGCTTACTGATCCAGGAGGAAAGTTGCCATTTCCGCATTGTAATGCCGTGGAAAACGTTTATGTGGGTACATTTTGTGTAGTCTTCACCTAAATTTACTCCGGTTTTTGCTCTTTGCAGGTTACTCCTCTGAGACGGATAACTAGAAGCTGGGATAAACCCAGAAGTGCGCCCCCTCTGGCGACAAGTGGAAGTGACGCTAATGTCGCGCACATGCATGAGCTGCTTCGACTGCATTAGTCTTTCGTTTTACCAACATCACAGTCAGTCTGAGCCCAGAGTTAAGAGACATGATGTCTACTTAGGTAATAAAGTTATAAATCTGCAAGTTGTTTACGGTTTGATAGTTGAGTAAACTGACCAACTGTATGCTGACGGTAACAACAGCTAACGCTGGCTAGTAGATCAAATATTAAAATTCAGAGGCTTAGATCACGAATACCTTGTAAAATTATAGCATCAACTAAATTTAACAAGTGTCCAGAGTGTATCTCTACCCTGGGAACAGTTGTATGGCTGTCATATTGCTACATTTACATGCTAAAAACTTAGCATTGCAATATTATGCATCCTTATTTCCATCATACATCACATTTACCTTGTTAGTAAGAAGAAAGCCAACTGTGGGTCCTGTTTTATTCCCAGACTGGATCGGAGCTCCCTCCAATTAAAAAAAAGAAAAAATAGCTGCTCAGTTGTGTCCTCCTGTCCTACTCTGGTGCCAGTGCTGTGCCGAAACACCCTGCTGTGGGGGTGTTTTTTGGCTCACCGGTCAGACTCCAGTTTGTTTCTCTTCGTCTCACAAACAAAACCTTTTTTCTTTGTCTTACTGGAGTCTGAGTTGGGGTTTGAGAGGCACCTGCTCTCCATCTTTTGGTAGCAGTCAGTGGCTGGGTTTCCATTACACCTGGAATTGTGCAAAACCTAAATATCGCAATTAAAAAACCGCTAATGGAAACACCTACATTTCGAAAAAACCCTCAAATATCACAAAAAAGTTTTTATGCTTTCATGAGGCGTAAATCCAGACGTTTCGATAAAGCAGTAAAGTCTTGCGGGGTGGGATTTTACGAGAATTGCGGCTTATACCATTCAATGGAAACACCTACATATCGCAATTGTACTTTTTCGAAATTTAAGAAATATCGCTTTAATTTTTCGAAAAAGTGTAATGGAAACCCAGCTACTATTGTCTCGACATGCGCGGACCTGTGGTGGCAGAATACACAACACCGGTGCAGCTAGACCAGGGGTCGGCAACCCAAAATGTTCAAAGAGCCATATTGGACCAAAAACCGAAAAACAAATCTGTCGGAGCCGCAAAATGTAAAAAACGTCTTAAATAAGCCGGTCGGCAACCTGTTTCAGTCAAACAGCCTTTTAGACCCGTTTCCTACAATAAAGAAAACACTGGAGCATCAACTGACTTTTAACATTGATAATTAAATAAAACTTTAACGTTAAATGTGTTGCATTTAACATAAAAACGAGAAAACGAAATTACATTTCTGCATCCAGCAAAAAAACATTTTAAACTAAAAAAAAAAGAAAAGACGTCGGGTTGAAGGTCACTTTTTTTTTTTTAAATCTATTTTATTTGTTGTATTTATGTAGGATGGAAAAAGACGCAGCTTTAATAATCTACCAGCAGCAAACCAAACACGCTGTCCTGTCTGTGCCGTCATCCTTTTACTGGCGCGTGCAGTAAGCTACCCGAAAAATGAAATTACTGTTTTTACAAAATATGAACATAGCTACGCAAAATAATCTGGTCAGCAGTGAAAACAAATGAATCTGCCCACGCAGCGCTGAACATGCTCAGTGCATCAGACACTTTTCTTCTCTATCGTCGGCCTACCTGCTGGAGAAGTGATCAAAGCGCAGCATGACAGGGTCGGAGTGGACAAATAAGCTTTTGCTCGTTTATTATTCACTTTAAATGCCAGAACTGCAGCAACAGCACAACAGAGACGCTCCGCTGTGAGGCGTTCGTGGGACAGTGCGCCAGGAGGAAAGTTCAGCGCTCCGCGGCACGTCCACACTCAGTGATATTCTTTGTTTGTAATTAATTCCGTTTTTAATGTTTAATTCCGTGATTGCTGATTCAATAGGGCTGTATCATGCTATGCTGCACGATAGCGGCACGTGAGCATGAAGTGCAGTTATTAACACGGATTGGCTGCGTAAAGGTTTGTGTTTACTCGCTGTTTCACTGCAGTTACCTGCTTGTTGCACCTGACACTCAATGGGCTGCTTTGCAAAATGGTAAAATATAAATTATGTCTTTATTTTAATAGTTGAGTTGGATTTTATTTCACGTGCTGCATTTGCAGTGCTCGGAGAACTCGGGAAAAGTGCGCAACTGTACATGAATCCCTCAGAGGGATCATCATAATCCTCAAATTTAGAATAAGATAAGAAACTTCATTGTCTCTCAAGGGGACATTTGTCTTGGTCTTTTAGAATCACATTATTAAAGTGAACCAACCAAAATACAAAACACTTTAGTAGAATAGTCATTAATTCATTTTCCAATGCAGGGAGCCGCAACAGAGGGACTAAAGAGCCGCATGCGGCTCCGGAGCCGCGGGTTGCCGACCCCTGAGCTAGACGAACGAGAACGCGCAGCTCGTCTCCCGACAAGCGCCCCTTTGAGGTTTTGTACCTGAAACTCTCGCATTGAGCATGCAGAAACAGTATGAGAGACAACTGCAGTGAAAAAAGATCAGCTTATATTACACATCAGGCAGTTGTTAGAGCATGTGCAGGAAAGAAAAATATTAAACATTTAAACTTGCAAAAAGCACCTTTCATTTTTTTTTAAAATATAGCTTTTAATAAAAATGTTCCATATTTAACTTTTAACTGATGAAAATCATTGAAAGGCCCACCCGAGTCTCCACTGGCCCATCCTGGGCGGGATTTCTGGCGCTGTGCCTGTCATGGAGGCCATCAAGTCATTCACCTTCCAATCAATCATCTGCAGCTGAAGTAGAATCTCAGTAAAACCTTCACCAAGTAGATTTCATTCTCCTGGATGTGCTGCTCTATACGCAGGTTCAGATCATCTAGCATCCATCCTGCTTGGGTGGGGTCTGACCTGGTAGCAGAGAGATGTGAGTGAAGAACGAGGAAGTGGAGGTTGCTGACACGCACACACACACAAAACATTCACCAAAACATAATTTTTTTTAAACAAAGGTTCTATAACGAAATTTTCTGGAGAGAGCTCTGAAAATGTCAGGAAACAGTAACTTCACTGACATTTACTCCAACACCACTTCCTGACATGGGATTTGAGCAGAATAGCATCAACGACTTGTTTGCTATTTCAGTGCATCATAACATTTGCTTCCTAAATCCTCGGGGTGAAGTAAAGATTACCTTTTATCAGTAGCACAAAGAACATGAAGAAAAGTCTCAAGCCTTATGGGAGCTTTTATTTTAATCCTGACTGGACGATGTTAGTGGGAACTCTGGAATAATTCCCAACAGCCATGACGAGGTTATATATTAAGCCACACACACACACACATCCTTGAATAATAAGGAGCAATAACAGTACAGCCCAGATTTCTGACAGCCGCTGCGGATATCTCGTCTTTTTATTTTTAAAAGCTTTTTCTAGTAATTAATTTCAGTCTTGGGCATTAACAGCATGATACACACTGCACGATCTTCATAGGCCCCGCTTGACCATAATCTCCATGTTCAGAGTTCTGCATCTGTCTCCATGTTAATAACTGCAGGTTTTCATCATCATTTGCCAGTTCTAGCTCTACTATCTCTTTTAATTGATGCATTGGGATTGAGTGCAGTCGGGAATCAGCCCCCTGGGGCTCGACTGGTCAAAAGTTGAGCTTGATATTTTTTTTTTTAGTCATGAAACCTTAAAGCTCCCCCCAAAATATATGTGGTGGTTTTATAAATTCATATTTAATTAAACTGGATTCTGACCTTAAATGAAGTTCATTTTTATAAAGCTGCCTTATCTGAAATGTTCCCAGGAGTAAAAGACAGAAGTGATAGATGTAATCAATCCCTGTGAGATAAGCCAAATATTTTTTTGAGCCGTCAGCTATCCAGCTTTTCCATGTCTGAGATTCTTGGGATGAAAATACACAGCTGCCCTTTAACCTTTCACCAGGACTGAACTTTTTCAGTGATTTTAAGAAGATGCTTACTATATTAACCTCTTGATCCTAGATGGCTTGTAGGTCGGACATGACAAATAAAATATGTTCCACTCACTCTCCCATCCCGGTCCATGTTGTCCCGGTCCATGATGCAGTTCCGGTAAATGATGCGGTCCTGGACCATGACATGGCCCCAGTCCATGATGTATTTCCGGTCAGTGGTGTGGCCCTGGTCCATGACATTGTCCGTACACTTGCAGTGGCCTGATACGACTGATCTGAACCATTCTTGTGCCTTTTCTTTCTGAGTTCTTGTGAATGGTTCTGTTGTTTCTTTCTCACGTTCTGTCTGATGTTACATGGCCTTCCTGTTTCTCACATGTATGTGTGATTGCATGACTTGCACAGCATCTCGTAGATGAAGTTTCCTCTCTTGTTCTGTTGTATTTTGTCCTGAGATGAACAGTAACCATCTTTATTTTGTGTGTGGTTTTACTTCTGTGTTTGTTGTGTATATTCTCCTTGTATGCTGTAATGGTTCTGTTGCCTCTGATACATGCTTTGCTGACTATGTCCTTAATTTGGTTTCAAGTTTCTGTTTGGATTTTGTTTTGGTCTGTTTTGCTTGCTTATGACTTGCTGTTTTCCTTTCTTTATGGCCCATGTTGGGTATCAGCAGCATCTTTTTTCCTCCTTCTGTCTGTCTTCTTCCTCCGTGATGAAACAGGTCAATTTGTAATGTTGAGTACTGAGAGGTTGTGTGCTGTGGGGTGTTTGGATGTCCAGGGTAAATATTGGTTAGTGTGTGTTGGTTTCTTGTATACGCTTCCGTCATCCCTGTGGTGAATGTTCATGTCCAAGAATGTTTTGGTTCCACTTGTTTCCTCCTTATGAGTAAATTTCATGTCTCTGATGTTGATGCTGTCCAGGTGATTTGTGATTGTTTCTACAGGGTGGTTTTGGTGTGTGTTTGGTGTTGTGTTTATGACTATTGTTTCCTGGCCCTCAATGATAAAACTACTCATAACAGCTGATAATGGGTCCCTCATGGCGAAGCCTTCCTTTGGCCTGTATATTGTTCCTCTGTATTGAAAATATGTGGATTTTGCAGTGGTTCATATGAGAAAGCATAAACCCCACCGCTGGTCATAAAACCATAAATGATGCAGAGGAAAAAAAGATGCACCTCTCAGGGCATCACGGCCACTGTGGCCTTGAGGCACATTATTTTTCAAGGGGCAAACAGCCAAAGAGACATAGGCCATGCCATAAAATTCCTGCCCTGGCCTACGTCCTACGTTCTTTTTTGCTTTCTAGTAATGGTTTGAAAGGTCTTTCAGTGTTTTTTCCTTTCATCACTCTGGTCGTTTTTATAAGATTTTGTATGTGCTGTTGTGTCTTATTGTTTCCATCTGCCCTTCATTTCTGTATTTTTTATCATATGTTTTATCTGTGAGTGAGTCTATTGCTTTTCTTCTTCTTTGGTGATGTTGCTATTTTCAGGTCTGGCTGTTTTTAGGGTGCTTGCCACTGTTGCGTAGCTCAGATTTTTTGTCCCTGGTCCTGGATTTTCTGACATTCCAGCTCTGTTGCTATTCTGTATTCCTCATGTGGTATGTGTTTTGGTGTGATTGCACAATTTAAATCTTGTGTCAAAACTTTGAGTGTGCATGGTCAAATATTCTGCACCACTTTTCATTTGTTTCTGTGAGTGTATTATTGATGCTCTCTGAGCTTTTTTCGATAATTTTTGGCAGGTTTATTTTTGTTTATATGAATTTTTGCGAGTATAGGATTTCCAGGTGAGTATCTCTTTCTTTAAATGTCATGTTCAGAAGGGTAATACTGTCTGAAATTCTCCTATCTTTGTGTGATTTTGTTCTTCTTATTTACTGTTGTTCTTATTCTCTTTCACTAGATCTTTCTATGCTTTATTATTTTTCTGCTCTATTTCACAATTTTTCACAGATTTCACAGTTAATGCTTGTAAATGATCATATTCATCATAATCAAAAAGGAATCAGTGGTTTTTACCACCCTACATCACGCCTGATGGTGTGTACATGCGAAAAAAGTGTTTCCATTATGCTTATGCAAAAAACAGCGTTATTGAAACACCTGAAAAATCCACCTCATGAAAGTGTAAAAACTTTTTTTGAGATATTTGAGAGTTTCTTTCTAAATGAAGGTGTTTCTAATTGCGGTTTTTAATCGGGATATTTAGATTTTGCGAAATTCCAGGTGTAATGGAAACCCTGCTACTGTTAAAGCTATTGGGCCAGCTTATTTTTTTTATACAGGGAGTGTGTGTATGTATATCTATCTTTTATAATGAAATGAAATGAAAAGAAAAATACTTTGTTCATCCCAGAAGGGAAATTCAGTATTGTAAAAGCTCACTTTTTTTTTTTTTTTTTTTTTAAATAAACAAAAAGTCAGTTAGTCTTGTTCTTTAGGGTGATGGCTGCTGGCAGGAATGAATTTCTGTATCTCTCCGTCCTACAGCGAACCTGACGCAGCCTCCCACTGAACACACTCTGTTGATTCTTCACCTTGTTGTGGAGAGGATGGGAAGTGTCCTCCATCATCTTCATCAGCTTGTGCAGCATTCTTCTTTGAACGATCAGCTCCAGCGGCTCCAGAGTTATCCCCAGCACAGAACCAGCTTTCTTGATCAGCTTGTTTAGTTTCTTCAAGTCTCTGATTCTGATGCTGCTTCCCCAGCAGATGCTGCAAAGCTAATTGCACTTTCCACAACAGACTTGTAGAAGATCTGCAACATCTTGGTGCAGACGTTGAATGATCTCAGCTTCCTTCAGAAGTAGAGTCTGCTCTGACCTTTCTTGTAGATGTAGTCAGTGTTGCATTTCCAATCGAATCTGTTGTCCAGCTGAACTCCAGGTATTTGTAGTTCTCCACAACCTCCACCTCCTCTTCCAGGATGTAGACAGGACTATGCTGATTATTCTTGCTTCTCTCCTGAAGTCAACAATCATCTCTTTAGTCTTGCTGATATTTAAGATGAGCTGATTGTTACCATTTCACAAACTGATTGATAAGTTCCCTGTACTCAGCTTCTTGTCCATCACTAATACACCCCACAACTGCAGAGTCATCAGAATATTTCTGCAGATGACAGGACTCAGAGTTGTACTGGAAGTCTGAGGTGTACAGTGTAAAGAGGAATGGTGAGAGTACAGTCCCTTGTGGTGCTCCAGTGCTGCTGACCACCATCTCAGACACACAACCTTTCAGTCTCACAAACTGTGGTCTGTTTGTTAGGTAGTCGTAAATCCAGGTGGTTGTGGAGGATCCACCTGGAAGTTATGGAGCTTCTGACATAGCAAAGCAGGCTGAATAGAATTAAAGGCACTTGAAAAATCAAAGAACATGACCCTCAAAGTGCTGCCTGACTGGTCCAGATGAGAGTGGGCTCTCTGAAGCAAGAAGATGATGGCGTCTTTAACCCCAAGCCCATTGCGATATGCGAACTGTAATGGGTCCTGAAAGGTGTTGACTTGCTTGTTGAGGTGAGCCAGTAAGAGTCTCTCCAGGACTTTCATGATGTGAGATGTCAGGGCAACTGGTCTACTGTTATATATTATATATATTTACTGTTATATATCCAGTATATCTATCTTGTATACTGTTTAGCTCTGCATTTTACCCATATCTGTACAGTAGTACCAGAGAGCAGTGGGCTGGTACTTAAAGCACAAAGGCAGTTGGTGGGGGTTAAGGACCTTGCTCAGGGGTCCACAGTGGTTCACCTGAATGTCGTGTCAGGGACTTGAACCTGGGTCCTCTGCACCAATGCCAGTGACATTACCACGAGACTACACTTATAATGAAAACACATCATTCATGAAAATTACGACCAATAATTCAGAATATGTCTCACCTACAGTATTGCTGGAGTATATAAGTTTGAACAATGCTGATCCAAATATTGCCTTATAAATTGCTACCAGTGATTATTTACTTGATAAAGATTAGTTAATGTTCATTGAAAAAATAAGAATGAGCCAGTCTTTTGAACGTTTTGTTAATCCCATATCTACACCATACATTCATAACAACGCTTGACATATGAAGTCATTGCTATACCCATCTTTACCACTAGATGTCAGTAATTCTTACACTCTGTAAGTTTAAATCTCAGGCATTTTTATAATCTCTCAAAGTGGTGAAGGGTTAGTCTAAAGGTTAAGACAGTCTTGATCCTAAATTTTGTCATAATAGCTCAAAGAGGTTAAATTTCTGTACTTATTAGGGTTCACCTTATTCAGCCCCGCCCACCTTTTCAACAGAGGCATTTTCCCATTGGCTCAGCACTTCCGGTGAGGCATGTTCTTAATATTTTGTTCAGTGGAAAACATTACATTGGAATAATGGCAAACCTGACTGAAAAGCTCCAAGAAAACATGTCTGGTTCACCCAGTTCTCATTACACAGTGTGAAGATGACATTTACACCAGTCCTATTTCCCTGAAAACTGTTGGTAGCCAACTAGATCTACCATTTGCTGAACGTGTTTGGTGGCTGTATTAACTCGGTCGTTCTTATGAAAATCCATCCAGGAAAGCCCCACCCAGCAGAACCATCCCTAATCAGCTCGACTCATAATCATCAGCACTCTTTCAGATCAGATGTACTGAGGGAATCAGATCTCTCCACAGATAAGTCACCAAGCAGGCAGCCGTGAGCCGTGGTAAGAATCAAGTGAGAGCAAAGTGATCAGTTGATTTGTGGGCGCTGCGGCGGCAGATATAACAGACCACAGTGAAAAACGCCGTCTGATTTTACTGAAAATAAAAATAAAATAATTTCAAGGGCATAAATGTCGGCCATGATCTGTTGCATGAAGAACAAGAACATGTTCTTCTGGAAGCCGGTGTCAGTCCAAGTCCAGCCAGCAACCTCTCACTTCGAATGTGTGTCAGTATGAGCTAACGGAGCGGTGAAGATGCCGGGATGCTCTGGTATCACAGGGATGGGACGGTCCTGCAGCCACGCAGCTGCCATGTTGACCCTTTTCACTGTGTCAGCTAATACCTGGATGGAAGGTATGTTCATCTGAACAAAACGGGACTTTATGATCGCTACAATTATTATTCTGCTAGGTCGCGATGATCTCTTTAAGACGATGCTCTGCTACTGTAAATGTGATCATGTTATGCCTCATCTGAAAGCTAAACTCCTGTGCTCCTGGGCATGTGCTGAACTGATTATTAAAGCTGCTCTTAGAGCATAGGCCGTAAATAAAGAATAAAGCAGAGTCCAGCACTAGAGAGCAGCTGCTACTGTTAGCAGCCGAGGCTAACACCGTTAGCTGTCGGGGCAGAAATTGTGATGGAACCTAAATAAAGTGTCAGATTCTCTCCTTCCAGTTGTTGTGGCACCCACAGAAAAAGCAATGAATGCTGCTCATGTTTGAACACTTATAACAATAAATAGAATTAAATCTATTCATGTGGCTCAGGGGTGTCAAACATAAAGCCTGGGGGTCAAAACAGGCCGGCCAAAGGGTTCAGTCTGGCCCGCGAGGTGAATTATTAAATGTCACATTTAAAACAATAAAACGAACTCTAGTTTCTGATTGGTCCACCAGAGCTTAGAATCTTTTTAAATGTGTATATATGAAATATTTCAAAAATGGATCACCGCGAGCATCCGGGAATTTTCGCCAAATTCGGCACATCCAGTTAGGTAGGGGCATAGGCTTCACTGCATAGGAGAGCCATTTGATAACCTGCTTCATTACTCGTCAATCTCCGTTTATTCTACTTTGGAAGTACTGAGAAGTCCTGCTGTGTATGGCTGCCATAAAAATAATTACCACACGGACAAGAGAAGATGTTTTTCCCAAAACAACAGAAAAAGTCCAGAATGACATGCTAAGTGGCTAGTGGCTATCACGCGCATCAATGCTGACAGTTCCCACTGGAAACCATGGAAACATCTAGAAATAATATGTTTGGATCACTTTGTGACTGAAAAAAAAAAGCATATATTGTGGTCTCATTATTTAAAGGCAGAGTCCAACGTTTCCCCCTGAAAATAAACGTTAGACTTGTGCAAGTGGAAATCTGTCTCAAACTGCGCCTTTGGGCCTCTATGCATGCTGTGGTGCGTTTGAATGCATCTCTCTCTCTCCCCCTGCCTGCAATTCACTCTTTAGCTTTGTTTTGGTCTGTTCGGAACAATTCTGGGTGGAGATTTCTGTTTATATCACCAGCCAATGACAGAACTAAGGACATGACGCAGTGTGGGAATAAGCTCATGATTGGAGCAGACGCCAGTCACTCCAACTCTCAAAGGAAAAAGAAAGAAAGTAAGAAAAAGGGCAGATGCACCGAAGAAAAGGTAAGAGCTTTAGATAATGCAAGTTGGAAAACCAGGGCTTTTACCCGCTTCTTAGCTCTGAAGGAGAGGCTTGAAGCCGAATAGTTTGAAGAACGAGGTGGCCATTAGCCTGAGAGGGAGGGGCGCTCAGTTTGAATGCTGCTGTTTGCAAACAGGAAACGGGGGGGGGGGGGGGGACTTCGGACTCTACCTTTAAACCCTGTAGTTGTTTTTGTACAGATGATAGAAAACACCATTAAATCAGTGGATGTACAGAATCAGCGCCGCCCGCTGTTCCCGTCTCCTCAGAACGGACTTTTAAAGATCACTTTCATCCAGATTACTGCCATCAATGTTCCCACATAAGAATAAAAGCATAAAAATGGCAGAAAAGCATTTGCAGCGTTATAAACACTGCACAAAGTCATCACCAGTAAAATAATGATCTTCTAGCTACCTGTAATTTATAGTTTTATCAATGAGAGTAAACTCCTGAGAAGGACATCAAAGAAATACCACCATTTCTTAAAAATCCAGGGGAAAATTAATATTTTATAAAGAATAAAGGGTCTGAACACGGGGCTTACCTGATGAAACCAAATACATCATGAGATCGGGAAACTGATCATCAGGCCGTTATGTAGGTTCATCTAATCAGGCTCTAGCAGCAGGAGATGGGCATCACTTAGTCCAACAGATACTAGTTTTGCTTCGTATCTTCTTTTAGTGTCAGCAGTGAGACTTTCAATGTAACTGGACGTCATTTCAACACTATTTCAAAGACAGACCGGCGGAGAAAAAAATTCAAAAAGGGTGCAAAAACAGTTTTTGGGGCTCATAGTCCATCAGACGCCGTTCAAATGCGAAGCATGTTTTCACCGCTACCAGCTAGTGGTCACGTGAATTCCGGGTTGTGACATAGGCTCGCGCTGATCCATACTTTACAGATCTGACCTCAGGTTATATGATGAGGTCAGGATAGTTCCAGATACCTGTGATCCATTATTACAGGATGTGATTTTGTAGTTCCATTGTGATCTGTGTGTTACAATGAACATGTACTGTCTTATTAGAATGAGCTGATAATAATGATGATGATAATAAAAAGTATAAATATATTAAATATTCCATATTTGGGAAGTTTTAAGGTGAATATAAATATTTTGTCATATAAAAATATATAATAAAATGTCAACTGAAATTAATGCATAAAATGAATAAATAAAAAAAATATAAACAAATGAGGCAAAATATTGTTAAAACCACCTATGTTCCTCAATCATTTTTTTCTTGGTCAGGCCCACTTGACATGTAATCATGGCATTTGTGGCCCCTGAACTGAAATGAGTTTGACACCTCTGATGTAGCTGATCCGCAGAACTGTCGTGGAGGCAGTGGTATGCTACCGCAACACTGACTAACCGGAAAGTGTAGACCAAAATGGCGGCATCCATCCTAACTTCCTTAATAAGGTGAATATTGTGGTAGTTTCTTCTGTCAGACAAAGTTTTAAGGAGTTAGATGGGCCAACGTGGGTGACCTGGTGGCAGTGGCGGGGCTACAGGGGTGGCTGGGGTGGCCACGGCCACCCCTGGCCAATCACTGGCCACCCACACGTGGCACTCAAGCAGTTACTGAGACCCCAAGCTGCTTCCAAACCACTTTGCCTTCTTATTTTAGACACAAACTACCCCATAAAGTAGGAATTTTTAATTCAGAATTTTTAAGATTGGACATGCAGAAGTTGAAAATCCAACTTTTAAGCTTTTCTATATTGTGATTGGGGAAAGAAAATTTCTGCTTCACAGAGGAGACCCATAACTGCTTCCAAACCATATTCCCTTCATCTACTTATGGCCACTCCCTGGGATGGTCTCTCCCTGGTCACCACAGTGAAAAATTTCTGGCTCCGCCACTGCCTGGTGGATCTGCCAGGGTGGCAACGCCCAAGAGTAACAGCTGATAAACAACACGTCACAGTGGCCAGAAGATGCTCCTGAGGAAGACTGCACATAAACTTCCATTGTATTTCAAAGCAGATCAAATGAGGCTTTTTGAGCAATGGAGCTGTTAAACCTGAAGGACAACCCAGCAACTGTAGAAGCATGTCTGTTATTGGAACGAGTGAGAGCAAAATGTAACAAAAGTTATGTATTGTTATAGTGATGATGGTTGTGATTGTGTGAATACAACCTCGCCCCCTGCAAGGATCAGAAAAAAGACCAGGGCAACCAGAAGCTGCCAGGGAGCACGACCTGCATTTAACACATGTTATATATATATATATATATATATATATATATATATAATTCTTATTCAACAAAAAAAAAAAAAAAAAACTTGTATGGCTCACCTCTTTTAAAACAGCCCCCCTACTGAGTGAAAGCAAGTCTCCTGAAGGATGATGGATTCAGGCAATGCAAACAGGAAGGGACCTACCTCTGGCTGATGGCGCAACTCTCCCTGAGCTGTAATTTTCTTGTCATTCTGGTGTTACAATGACCTCATTACCAAGTGCACACTTAATATTCATTCCTCACTTTGTTGTGCAGATTCAGTGTATCGTTGGCATATCTGTATTTCATGGTTACTCGCTCTGCAACCACAGCTCAGATTTATGACCCTCATAAATATTCATTGTTTGACTGTAAGGGACAAAAGGAGAATACTCCAGAAAACAGATAAAATGTCTCCATTTCAGAGGATGTATTCACTGATTAAGGAGCACAAAGCAACATGCATGACAGTGACCCAAAGCATCAAAATATACTCATTTTTAGATGTTTCCATATTTTTCTTCTTGTTCTCAAGTCCAAATAAAAATCACACCATCAAAGAATGTACAAAACTCATTTTAGTTCACAGATTATTCCTCATGTTCCTCCTCTGCCACAGTGCTCCACTGTAAATCAAACGCTATTAAAAGCACACCAGTTAATAACAATGTGCCACTCGCTGACTTGGTTCTTTCTCACTGTGAACACAAAATGTAGTTTATTTTTACTCAGTCTGACATGCCAGAGAACTTTCTGCTGCCACAAACGCTTTCAGACTCTAAGGCTCAATCCCATTTGTCTTTTTTTTTACCCCTTCTAGTTAGCCCTTAAAACGCCCTTCAACAATCACATACATCATTGTAACGGGTAATGTCCAGATTCTGTTACTTTTCAGGCATTTAATCCCGTCAATGCCATATTTCAGATTTTTGTTTTATTCATTATAGACAGAGCAAGCCAACCTGATCTCACAAAAATACATGACATGAGCACGAACAGTTTTATACACAATCCACCAATCAGAGAAGGCGCTCTGGTAGTTTCAGAGCTGGTCGCAAGTAAAAAGAGAAAGAGAGAAGTGTGGCTTCGTTGCTGCTACTGTATCATTATGCTACAGGTCTTATCATCTCTGTGTCGCAGCACTCATGTTTGGCAAACCCCGGGGGGGGGGGGGGGGGGGGGGGCTAGTGAAGGAGCTGTGTTTCCCTACATTTTGTACCCATTTGAGGTTATTATCTACAGGTGTTATATTTAAAATCTGCATTTGGCATTTCCACGGTGAGATCAGCTGTTTTCAGCATCCAGAAATTTACCTGCAGCCTCCCCTCCCTCCGTCACTGCTGCATGTGCTCACGTTCCTCTGGAATAACAGATGCAAGTTTGTTCTTGCATCTTCGTAATTTTGCATTGGAGCAGGTGTGTAGACAAATGCATCATTATTTCTCCTCCGAATTATTCGCAATTTCGTGCAGTTTATTCGCATCGGTCCCGGTGTGAAAAGGCCTTTAGTCCTAGTTTTTCAGGTATTAATAGAACGCCTTGAAATGTAGATGTTGAAAAGGATGGAAGAATGTGTGACACAAAATATGGATGATCAAATCCTTTTATTTTAATTCCTGAACCACAATTATTCAAATTATTTGAATGTAAATCCAACTTTTGTTTCAATGTTTAACAGGCCCTTATCCAAACAGGCAACTAAATCGGCCCACATACAGCTCTCACCATATCTTGAGTGTAACCGTGAACTTTTCATGAGCGCCTCTGTAAGAACTTCGCAAAATGAACTTTCAAATGTGTTGGATTTTCCCCTTTTAGTTGCATTCCACAGATGTTCCCATCAGTCTTCATCACAATACACTTACTCTTATTGATTAGTGGGTAGTACTCAAAATACTCCAATGGTTTATACTAAATACTATTAATATTTATAAATACTCGAATACCAAAATACTCAAATGCTGTGGCATTTTTGAACTGGTGCAGCTTTAGCCATTTTTGTCTGCTACGCACCTTCTTCTAGTTCAGGTGCCGCAGATTATAGTGCTATACTGCCACCCTCTGGAGGAAAAGTGGAAGAACAGCAGCTGCAGCAGGACAGACATCACGTCTAATCAAGGGGAGAAAACGAAACTAAAACTAAGCTGAATTTATCTACAATTCAGTTTAGTTTTAGTTTTTCCATTGTTCTTTGCAGTTTCTATTTTGTTTTAGTTTTTTTTTTTCATTTTCGTTATTTTTATTTCAGTTAACTAAATTATTTTTTCACTACTAGTTTTGGTTTTAATCTTATTTTTAGTTAACTATAATAACCCTGGTTTGAAGTGCTCAAGTGCGTGGTTTGATATACGGCCTATGTTTGAGGTTTCTGTGCCTTCATTCAATACTCAGCTAATCCAACCAGTAAACAAGCTTGCTTCTGGAGACTTTGTGGTCCGCTGTAGGGCTGAGAGTTTGGTTTTGTTAGTAATAAAGTTCTATTGTGAAAAAATATGTTATGGTTCTTGTACAGAGAGTGCAGAATTATTAGGCAATTGAGTATTTTGACCACATCATCCTTTTATGCACGTTGTCTTACTCCAAGCTGTATAGGCCGAAAGCCTACTACCAATTAAGCATATCAGGTGATGTGCATCTCTGTAATAAGAAGGACTGTAGTCTAATGACATCAACACCCTATATCAGGTGTATTAGGCAAACGGAATTATTAGGCAACTTCCTTACCTTTGGCAAATGGGTCAGAAGAGGGACTTGACAGGCTCCGAAAAGTCAAAAATAGTGAGACACCTTTTAGAGGGATGCAGCACTCTTAAAATTGCCAAGCTTCTGAAGCGTGATCATTGAACAATCAAGCGTTTTATTCAAAATAGTCAACAGGGTCGCAAGAAATGTGTGGAAAAACCAAGGCTCAAAATAACTGCCCATGAACTGAGAAAAGTCAAGCCGTGCAGCTGCCAAGATGCCACTCGCCAGCAGTTTTTCCATATTTCAGAGCTGCAACATCACTGGAGTGCCCAAAAGCACAAGGTGTGCAATACTCAGAGACATGGCCAAGGTAAGACAGGCTGAAAAACCACCACCACTGAACAAGACACACAAGCTGAAACGTCAAGACTGGGCCAAGAAATATCTCAAGACTGATTTTTCTAAGGTTTTATGGACTGATGAAATGAGAGTGAGTCTTGACGGGCCAGATGGATGGGCCCGTGGCTGGATTGGTAAAGGGCAGAGAGCTCCAGTCCAACTCAGACGCCAGCAAGGTGGAGGTGGGGTACTGGTATGGGCTGATATCATCAAAGATGAGCTTGAGGGGCCTTTTTGGGTTGAGAATGGAGTCAAGCTCAACTCCCAGTCCTACTGCCAGTTTCTGGAAGACACCTTCTTCAAGCAGTGGTACAGGAAGAAGTCCGCATCCTTCAAGAAAAACATGATTTCATGCAGGACAATGCTCCATCACACGCATCCAAGTACTCCACAGCGTGGCTGGCAAGAAAGGGTCTAAAAGAAGAAAAAACCAATGACATGGCCGCCTTGTTCACCTGATCTGAACCCCATAGAGAACCTGTGGTCCCTCATCAAATGTGAGATTTACAAGGAGGAAAACAGTCCACCTCTCTGAACAGTGTCTGGGAGGCTGTGGTTGCTGCTGCACGCAATGTTGATGGTGAACCGATGAAAACACTGATAGGATCCATGGATGGCAGCTTTTGAGTGTCCTTGCAAAGAAAGGTGGCTATATTGGTCACTGATTTGTATTTGTTTTGTTTTTGAATGTCAGAAATGTATATTTGTGAATGTTGTTATATTGGCTTCCCTGGTGAAAATAAATAATTGAAATGGGTATATAATTTTTTTATTGTTAAGTTGCCTAATAATTCTGTTTGCCTAATACACCTGATATAGGGTGTTGATGTCATTAGACCACACCCCTTCTCATTACAGAGATGCACATCACCTGATATACTTAATTGGTAGTAGGCTTTCGGCCTATACAGCTTGGAGTAAGACAACATGCATAAAGAGGATGATGTGGTCAAATACTCATTTGCCTAATAATTCTGCATGAGGTTGCTACTGTCAACGGATTCCAGTCCTAATGGGCTACATCAGGGTTACTCAATTTGGTCATACACTGTAAAAATTGTGACTTTGGATCAAACTAAAAAATTGCGTCAACTTGTCACATCAATTTTTATTTTAGTTTTTTTTCACACTAAATTTATGATTTGGTTGAAACCATAAATTTTGATTTACTGGAAATATTTTTTATATTCATTGAAACAAAGAAAGAAATTGCTTTGATACAAAGTAAAAATATAATTAATAACTAAGATTTACTTTTTCATATTGGAACAAACAAATTGAGGAAAAAAATGCATGTTAAAGTATTACACCAAAGTAAATTCCTGATGTAAGACAAAGTATAATTTACTTATATCTTACTCAATACATTACATTTAGTACCAAGCTTAAATGGTACTTATTGTATGAGTCTGTGACTAAACGGCAACATAAACAGTATTTATGTCATGTTGGTTTTAACCCATGCATCGTATTAGGATCATAAAGGGGTTGGGTGTTTATTTCCTTGTACTGTCCTTCACACTCATGGTGCAACTTTAACCTCCAAACTGAACAGAATTTCTCAACAACTTCCTCTGAATGTGAACATTGAGAAAAAAGGCAGTAAAGCACAAAACTCAAATTTATAGGATAATAATCATAAAAGGTTAAATTCCGAGTAGCACCTAGCTGCAGCCGGAGCCATTACAAACCACGCCCACCGTGGGGATAGGTGGAACCTAGCCCCAACCCTAGCCCTAACCCTAACGACCACCCGCCCCTGTCACTACAATCTAAGCCCATTTTCACTACAAACCACGCCCAGTTTCACAACACACTTCTGGGTAGCCGGGTATACTTGTAAATTCCTGCTGAATCTGTATTTCCTATGAGCCTTTGTGGTCCAGATATGTTGAGTTTTGAAAATAGCTCTGCCCCGTTTGTTGTTCATTCACTCTTAAGCTGAAACAACTTAAAAATCTTACTTTGATCAAAAGCAAAACCATATTTTGGACTAAAGAGTGGGGTTTTAAGTTGACATAACTCTAAAACATTAGATTTTATCGCCAAACCAAAATAATTAAGTTAGATCAATGTAGTCCTTCATATCAGCTACAGTCCAGATACTCTTTTTACAATGTATGAGGGCCGCATTCCAGCAGGTTTTCCATGTTTCCGTGCTCAAAGTTAATGAGTCATTGTGCAGAGCTTGATTGGCTGTTGTATCTATTTAATTTGCGTCAGGTGTGTTAGAGGATGGAGACATGTAACACAGCTGGATTGCATTGAAGTAAGTAGTAGAGTTGTGCATATAGCCTATTGATGTGCCAAGCACCAACAGAGCATTCTGGGATTGGTAGTATTAGCAGTACATGCGCTGTATACTGGGGGGCCAGCACTCATAGTTGTTTGAGAGTTTAACACCTATGGTCTACAGCAGGGGTGGCCAAGTCCAGTCCTCCAAAGCCTCACGTGCATGTCTTTCAGCTCTGCAGAGGCCTGTAACGAGCCATTCATTTGATTCAGGTGTGTTGGAGAAGGATTCATTTTAAAATTGCAGGATGGTGGCTTCTGAGGACTAGACTTGGTCACCCCTGGCCTACAGGATTCAGAGAGGTTCAATGCAAAGCTTGTGGGAGTAGCTGATTGAATTAAATGTGTCCGATGGCAGGAGCGGGTAATGGCTCCTGCACTTACAGTAGCTGAGCCCACGCACAGTGATGGATTTAGAAAATGAAGTTGAAATGCGGGTTAAAATGAGTCCTTTAGGAAGATTAAGGGCAGAAGTTAGGTTGTTTCCTCTCATCCTTTCATGTGTTACTCAAGTTGTTTTCCAGGTGTAGCCGCAGCACTGAAAAGGTTACAATGTTTCAATTTTCAACAAATACAAAATCCGTTTCACATTTGCTTTTTATCACCGTGCCCAGCAATCTTTCTACAGCCTGGAGCGTTGTGTATCCATGGTAACCAGACGTAAGTAGACGAGTTCAAGCTGTAAAGCGTGGCTGTGTTGTAAACAAAACACACGTGAATCATGGGGCGTGTTGTCGACGAGATACGGCTGCGTGTGGAGAACAATGGCATGCGCTGGAGCCGGATTTCCAGACAAACCAGAGAAAGGCACAGATTGATTCCGTTGAACCACAAAGACCGACCATACGCAGATATTATCGGTAAACTGCCTGGTAACGGTGAGTTGTAAACATGAGCATCAATGCTTAGCCTGCTAAGCCCTTTTTGGAAATTTGTCGAGTGTTTGTGAACGCCCCATACATTAGTAGATAGCAAACACAAGATGATACTAAGCGTTACAGGCATGCATGTAACATTATTATTTGTAGTGTCACACTGTCAATAAGAAGCATATCCCAGTAGTACAGCTGCCTACGGATACCTGTTTAGTTCAAAAAGGCGGAGTATCTGGGATTTAAATCGAGCTAAAGTGCACGTTCACACATCACTTGTGCTGCATTTCAGGTCGATGTGCTGCTCTGAAATCACCCTGTACAGCTGGTCCGAGAGCAGGCGAGTTACGGCGACTACTAGCGTGAGTGGCATGTTCACACAGACCCAGTCACGCCGTGTTCGGTACTAAAACTCAGTTAGGTCGACCTAAATGGCTCCTGTGTGAAAACACCCTTTAGTAGAGGGCTGCATTTAGAGTCCAGAGTAATTGTCTCTAATGTGTGGAAAGGTTCCTACTTGCTGAGCAGACACAGAAGTATCAAAAGCCCAGCAATGACAAGAGCTGCTTGAATTTCCTGAACGAAAAAGTGTGATTCTGATCATTAAAAACAAAATACAAATGCATTAATTAGTTGGAGAGTTTCATGAATTGCATAGCTTATGTTCATAATCAATGTCCTTATCTGACTGATGTAATACATATACTGTAGCTATAAAACAAAATCGCCAAATTTTAACCATGTAGCTATTTTGCATCTCAGTTCACAATCTGCTTACTTTGAAAACCCGGATGTAGTCCGTGTTTGCGTTCCTGTATGATGCGATGTGAGCTGCGGGGGTTGATCCGATCTGTGGTGATGGAGCGGAGATTGGACTGGCTTTGCAATTTGGGCGCAGAGCAGTGCAGAGGCTGTCTGTCGGCTGAACTGTCCGGAGAATGTGGACTGTAGCTCATTTAAAAAATATAGCAACGTATTTGCTGCATTGTGCGGAACGCAACAGAGCATGTGGAATCTGGGGGTTAGCCTTGGAAACACTGGATTATTAAATAAGGTATTAGTTTATCACCTCCACCTGCTCCACTTCCTGGTAACACTAATATCTAACCAGCCAATCACGTGGCAGCATCCAGGCATGTAGACGTGGTGAAAGCGACTTGCTGAAGCTCAAACTGAGCATCAGAATGAGGAGGAAAGGGTGGCTGAAGGGTTTGGTGGGGCCCTGGACCCGGGTCCCTGGTTGGGGTGTTGGACTGGATGCTGACCTGCCCTGGGTGGCCACTTGGTGCATACCTGGTTCTCTCTGCCTCTGGGGGCCTGGCTGCAACTGTCCCTGGTCCCAGGGGGGCCTCATGCCCTGTCGGCGCTCTGGCTGAGACCCTCCCATGTTGCTTTCTGAGCGGATACGTGGTTGGCCCTGCAGTGGGCTGACAGGGGCCTGTGCTCTGGGGTGGTTGCGGGTCTACAGGGGCCTCCTGATCGTCCTCTGGTCTTTACGGGGGCCCAGGTCACACTTGCACAATCACTCACCACCAATCACTCTTCATTTCTGATAGTTTATCCCCACAGTTACATTTACGAACTTGCAAGCTGATAACGACCTATTTTACTCATCACTAATAACTGCGGTTATGTTCATATCTTCTCGTTTGTTCTTTCCTTCGTGTTGCCGATGCTTCTGTTTTTGTGATTCATGATATACATGTACACCGTCTCTCCAAACTTGTCTATGTATAGAGGTTCTTAATGATCATTAGCTTACTTTTTCTTGAACACGTTGAAGGTAATTTGTTCTTTTACAGGTGCAGCAGTTATTTCCCTATTTCTCTATTTTCATCTTTCTTTCTCTTTCTCCCTTATGTCCTTTCTTCTGGCCCCATCCCCTTTGCCAGGTTCAGCAGTTTAATATGTAAATCCAATAACATACTAATTAAAAATAAAGCAGAACATTTAAATTCCCAGAGGACACCATATACCCAGCTCCTCTTGGCAAAGCAAATTTGTTTGGTACAACACAGCAGCCAGACAATCATCCTGCTGCTACGATGCTGGACAAGACATAACCAAAAAAAAAAAAAATATTAAAATAAAATGGGAATATAGACTGGTTGGTTGGAGATGATGGAGAGGGAACAGGTCAGAGATCAGATAAGATTTGTTTCCTCCCAGAAACTCCCAGAAAACTGCAGGTCTGATGAGACTGCAGTTTTAAATCAAGGTTTAAGTCTTTTTATTTGCTTTTATTAAAACCATTGTTAATTATTTTATTTTTTGCATTCTATCTTTTAGATATTTCTGAATTTCTTTTTAAAAATTTAATTTCTTCTGCACTTCATTGTAACACTTTTAATGTTTAATGTGAGGCACCTTCAATTGTCCTGTAGATAAAATGTGCTAAACAAACAAGTTGTCTTGCATAAGCTAGAAGACTAAACAGTTTTCTTCTTTGCTGCTTATCGCAACAAACATGAGAAAACATGTTACACGTTTCCATTAGGAAAGTAATCGCAGTCATGTCATCACATGGGAACAGATGCATGGGTAATGGTTTTATAATAGCATAGCGATCATCTGGATCATGATCTTATTAAAACATGAAATGCAACCCCCCCCCCCCAGTCCCAGCTGCATTCCTCACATACAAAACACTTTGTGTTTGACACACACTTGAGTTCTTTAGAACTAGCTAATAATGCCCTTTCTTATAATGTACGATAAAAAGTACATTATTTTTGCATGTTTCATTTTGCATCTTGCATGACAGCCATGTAGCTCATCACTGTGCACGTTGCCTTGCATCTCCTAAACTTCCTGCGTCACTCTGTGTGCTGCTGGAGATTCATGGAACTGCTGCGCATGCATCTCTGCATGCTTTGATTAAACCAGGGATCTCTACATTAAATCAATGCGATGAGTTTAAGCATCAACATCACAGCTCAGATGTCTGCAATAAAGCCACCAGAAGCCAAATCAAATTAGATTTTAAAAAAAACCTGCACATGGTCTCAACAACGGTCGGCGTCTTCCCGCTCCTTGTGGACAAAAGCGATGTGTGATCACCCTGATCAGAGCTTCTGATCACCCTGTGATCAGAAATTTGCTTCCTTAAAGCCCACCACCTTTCCAACCCTCCTTCACGTCACCTTCTTCCTCCATGCAGCACTGCAGAATTCATCATGCACCCCATAAATTTGTCCCAATGTTTCATTTGATGTCTCCTCACTGAAATAATGCAAAAGTGCTGAGGTTCACTGAGGAAAACACAAGCATTCACACCTGTTAAGAGCAACAAAAATGCAATTTTACAACTCTCAATCATTCAATCTGTGCAGTGAAGTTTTGTCATGTATTGTGAAGCATGATATGAAGCTGATGGGATGCTGAATGGAAAACATTTGCCCAGAATAAATGGGGAGAGCAGGCAATAAAGTGCACAGCAATCAACCTTCCTGTTTGGCAAAAAGCAAAATGTTTGTTTATTTGTGTGGTTCTAGGACTAACATGCTGGCACACCAGCTCTCGCAGCACAACTGGAGAAGGGCCCATGCAAATGAATGCAATCAGAGACAAAGTGTGATAAATGTGCTGTCAATAGAGATAGTGTGGCGCCACATCATACTCCCCATTGCAGCTCGAGAGAGCCAAATAAAATCTCAGCAGCCCTCACAGGCAGCATCACACATTATCTAAAGAGTGCATGAAATGCTGCAGTGCTGCAGCTCTCTGATAAACTAGATTATATTTAGGTTTTTGCTTGAGTTTTTTTTGGCGAGATTCTTTCTCGTCCACAAAGATATTACCTTGTATTCCTGTGGTTACTCTGCTGTAGCATTGACTTTTACAGCCAGGAAATCACACAGTACAAAAGGTCTGCGCCAGACTCCGCAATTATCGTTGAAATAGTCTGTCACCTGTTTTGAATGGGCTCTGACAGCAGACAATAACATACCAACCGCTCAAGTGTTGCAATTTGCTATTAATTTTCATGCCAAATCGATCCCACTTAAACCTGCATAATGTTCAATTCTCAGTCTGAGTCGGAGCAAATCTGAAGGAAAATGAGGAGGCACATCTAGAGTTACTGCTTAATCCTTTCTCTGTTTCCTTATCTTACAGGGTAGGAATATGCTGCACCTGCAAAGCCATTGCAGCCTTCACATCAGATCATTTCAACTCTTTAAATGATCACTAATCTCTACCAGCTTAACAAAATGAGCAGCGGACTACCTTCATTGGTCCTGATTGTTGTTGCAGTCCTGCTGTGGCAAAAGCAAGAGCAGGTTTCTATGCGGTTTTAAGGCTGCGTGAGTCTATTTTGAATATATTTCACACTAATGTGACAAAGAAAGTACGCCCTCATTCAGATCTCAGGTTTAAACATCATCTCATCCTTACTGGGTTTTAAAATGAGGTAAATACATCCTCAGATCAGTAACATAAAACATGTTATTTAACACTAAGCAGAAGCATTGTGTAGAACTCTGAGTAGACCCCATAATTGGAGGTGGGTGGTAACCAGCTACATCTACTGTACTCCCTCACATAGATAAAGTATTTTTCATTTCATTACTGGCTTACAAGGGTGGCAGGATTTAAAAGTTGCGCCCAAAAAGCCCCTGTTGTGGAAACTAGGCTAAGTGACTCAATTATGCACGAAAACTTTAGGAACTTAGTTTACTTTTCTTCGAAGGCCACTTCTAGACAGACTTGAAGGTAGAGTTCAAAGTCCCCCCACCATTTTGTTTAACAACAGTATTCAAACTGAGGGCCCCTCCCTCTCAGGCTAATGGCTGCCTCGTTTTTCAGTCTATTCAGCTTCAAGCCTCCTTCAGAGGTTGAAGTGGAAAAGAAACAAACAAACCCTGGTTTTCCAACGTGCACTATCTAAAGCTCTTACCTTTTCTTCGGTGCATCTGCCGTTTTTCTTTCTTTCTTTTTTCCTTCGAGAGTTGGAGTGACTGGCGTCTGCTCCAATCATGAGCTTATTCCCACACAGCGTCATGCCCTTAGCTCTGTCATTGGCTGCCGAAATAAACAGAAATCTCCACCCAGAAACATCCCGACCACAACAATACACAGCTAAAGAGCGAATCACAGGCAGGGGGAGACAGAGTTGCATTCAAAGTCACCACGGCACACGAGTAAAGGCTAGAGCTGGGCGATACCAGGAGTTTTGGTATCGATCCGATACCAAGTAAATACAGGGCCAGTATCGCTGATATCGATTCCGATACTGATACTTTTTCATATTTAAGCTTCATAGATCCAAAGGATCCAAAAAGACAGAGGATAGAATTTCGTTAAACTCAGTTCTTGGGGAATCGGGAAATAATAATGGACTATAGCACCTGTATGTTATCATTCTGTATTTATTTCACACGTAACACAAAAGGGTACTTATATGCAATCAAGTGTGAGCTGGATCATATTTAGTATATTTGTTTCAATTCCAGAAAATCATTAATCTAGTTTTTTACTAGTCCACCTCTTATGATATTATATCTTTCAATCCTTATGTATAATTTTGCACTGTGTGCACTTGCCTGTTGCTTTAAAGTAATTCTATAAATTTCCCTGTTTTGGAATAATCAAAGCTTTATCTAATGTTAGATAACATTTTTCGATGGAATAAATGTACTAGATTATTTCAATGTCTTAATTAATTTTTTTAGTTTTTCCAGAAGCATTTGACTTAAGTAACATGAACTTTGAAAAAGTAATATGAACTGATGCTGAAGATGACCACTCTCAGTTTTATTTTATAATGTCTCTGTTCCTGCAGCTCCGTGTTTTCTACTGCATTGGTTTCCATGTGCGTGTAGAGGTTTGTGGTGTTTTTACTGTATTTAACAGCCCCGTTGCAATCTATACAGCTCGCTGTCGTTCCATTTTCTGCAATAAAATTAAGCCAAACAGCGCTTCTCTTCGTCATTTCGATACTCCGGTGTCTCTCTCTGTATTGTGATGTGTCAACTCGAGGAGAGCACTGAGTGCGTAGGCCAGGCTGAGCCGACCTACAAGGCTGTTTGGCTGGTGCCGCTGAGCCATGTGATGGTGCAACAACTAAAGACAAGAGGGGGGAGAGTGCTGCTCCCTGCTCTGTGACGGCGCAGCGTTACTCCAGACTTTTATTAACCCGTTTGTGCAGCAGTGAGTGCGTGTGGGAGAGGGGAAAAAAAGCTTGAGTATCGATCTTTTTACAAGAGTATCGTTCAGTATCAATACCAGCGTTGGTATCGATAATATCGATGTTGGTATCGATCCGCCCACCTCTAGTAAAGGCCCAAAGGCGCGGTTTGAGACAGATTTCATTTGCACAAGTCTAACGTTTATTTTCAGGGGGAAACTTCGGACTCGACCTTTAAGCCTGGGATACACTGTGCGATCTTTTCAGTCATTGCTCACCGCCCCAACTCAAATTGTGCGAATCAATCGCAGAGTTCAGACGTTCACAGCTTGTGACATGTGCCCTCACACTGCACGAACCGATGCTGGGATGCATCCCGACTACTCACACAGTACATCCTCAAAGACAGGTCGGGGTCTTGTATTCCAAAATTGTCGCACGACGGGAAAATTGGCTCAAAAATGGCCAAAAATCGCACAGAGTATGCCGGGCTTTATCCAGACAGTAGATGAGTGGACCTGGATCCTTCTGGTTTCTACCAATTTTAAGCTGATATTCTGGACATCTATTGATTTCAGAGGGAAAGCAGCTTGTTATGGTTTCCATGTACTGCATGAAGTTTCCTTAGCAGACACCGGCATATATGATCCCCTGTAGGGCTTTTGTCCCCCCCTCTCCCTGTCTTTCCCAATGTTATCTTTTTTCATCATGTATCTGCAAATATAGGTGCGCAGTAATGGCTGCTTCCTCAAGTCTTCCCAGTTCCTGTATGTTTAATAATAATGTTTGTTTTATGACTGTCTGACCTTGGATGGGCTGTACTGAAAGTAATTCAACTGTACTGGGACGCTGGTTCAATGACAAATAAAACTTCTGCTTCTGATTCCAAGGATTTGGGTATCTATGTGCTTTGTACCCAAAAGATTTGATGCTGGTTTGAAGGCAAAGGTAGTAAACCCAATTATTGATGTAATTTAGATTTTCTTTTGTTTTCTCACCCAGCATCTTGTGAAATGATAAAAATTATTTAAAAAAATACAAATATGTTTTATGAACAAGTTTGCATAAATTTAACATCAAATCTGTTTTTCTGCCATATTGTTTGAATGAGAAAAAATAACCATGAAGAAAATATTTTAAAATAAAGTCCTGCTGTTTGCTTTTTACACTTTTCAATAAAAAAAAAAAACATATTTTCACATCTCAAGTGACACTGAGTTTTAAAAGCAGCGCAGAAACAGCTCCACTTTCATTTTACTCGTCCTCATCACAGAAACTAAACATGGATTCTTCTGATAGATTGGATAAAAAAGGAAAAAGAAAAAGGTGTTTAATGGGGAAAAATGTTTGGTGCAACAATGGGGAGAAATAAATAGTATCTATCGGAGAGGTTTTTTTCTTCTCCAGTGAGGGGGGCGGGGGGGAGGGATTTAGGGAATAATGAGCTGAAGAAGTAGGTATTAGAGAGGGAGGGAGGGAAAGAGGGGAAGATGATGATGGGTGAAAAAATAAGGGATTGAGGGAATAAAAGAAAAAAGAGGAGGAATTGAAGAAGGAGGCAGGGGAAAAAGAGAGAAATGAGGTGATATTCAGTTTATTCATGTAGTTATATTTGATATGTTTTTAGTGGATTGGGTGATGGGGGGAAAAAAATAATCATAACAGTGCTAAATTAGAATTGACGAGCTAATCAAAAAAGGGAGAGGGTGAAGGCGTGTGGTGAAGGGGGGGGTGAAAACTGGAAGATTATAAGTTTTACAAGTTTTATCTTTGGTGTATAATTGTTATGTGGTGGATATGAGGGAATAATAAGAAAATGAAGGAGGCAGGTGCTATAAATGTTATTAAGGTTCGCATAAAGAAGAGGGCGCAGATGAGGGTATGGGGGAAGGGGGGGGAGGGGGGAGAAGGGAAAATGAAGTAGAAGGATTTAAGGAAGGAGAAAAAGGGGAAAAGAGAAATATGATGAAAAGTTAATGATTGTATAAAAAAAAGAATAAGGAGATTTATTTTAATTTTCAAAATCTCTAAAAAAAAAATAAAAGGAAAAAAAAAGAAATAAAAAAGACGACAAAAAAGGGTAGAGGGTTGAAATGAGGAAGTAAACAAAAAAACAACCACAAGATATTTGATGATGTAGAATGAACCTAAAATCCACTAAACCTTAGGGAAATAATACATGCTGCACATCATGCTGATAACCATAAAAAATACAAAAGTAGTGTCTAAACCGTAACTTGACCTCTGAATTCTTCATCATCATCAACCTCACCTGCATCATCCTTTTCACATTTAGACATCTTCTGACCAAGACAACACCGAACACAACAAGCTATTGAAACATTATCATTTTTATGTTGTGGGATAGATGGAAGAAATGCCACATCATAATCCCAGTTAAATGTCCAACATTTAATATCAATACGGTGTAAACAATGTCCTTCAATTATAATATATACAGATATAGATAGATAGATAGATAGATAGATAGATAGATAGATAGATATAGATAGATAGATAGATAGATAGATAGATAGATAGATAGATAGATAGATAGATAGATAAATATACACACACACACACACACATATATATATATATATATATATATATATATAAAAATGTGTGTGTGTGTGTGGGGGGGGGGGCGTGTGTGTGTGTGTGTGTGTGTTATATATATATATATAAACCCTTTATTTGTTGTGCATTATATACGTATATACAGGTATATTAGATTAGATTGAGAGCCAAGATTTGGGCTTGTTTTCATTGTGTTGGTTGCTTGTTTCTCTTACAAGACCTGGCAACACTGCCAAGCAGACAGGGAATAAAACGGATGTTAAATATCAGAGGCAGCTGTCTCTAATGTTAAATCTGGGGAGGATGAACTCCCCTGGCCCCAGATACAAAACATGATTCACCGCCACACAGTGCAAAAAGAACAGCAATGAAATGCAGCATCTTCAATGCCTACTGAAACATTCCAACATTTCAGCTACAAAATGTTCAAGATTCCAGAAATACGTGCATTTCTAATTTATTATGGCTGCAGTTCTGAACACCCAATATTGCTGACAAAAATCAAATGAGACCAAGACCCAATGTTTATTACTTTTTATGATCATTCTGGACACGAAATTGAGAATGCAACTGCATAATGTGGTTGTTAGGCAAAAGAAGCGAACAGCTAATGAAGCTAAAACTGTGGGAATGATTGAGAACCAATGGCATGACCAGTGGGATGTTTGAGTGAACATCTTCACATAGGGCCATCCATTATATGAATGTCGGCGGATAACTAACACCCCCCATCACAAACACACTCCACAGTCTTGCTCAGCATGAGGGTGAGTTGAAAAAGAAGGCACATCATTCTGTGGGTGTTCTATCCCTTTAAGTAGATTTTTTCAGATAAGGAAGGCAAGTTTATTTGCACATTTCAAGTATAGGACAATTCAAGCTGCTTTACATTAAACAAAAGCATTACAGCAGGGTGCAGGAAAAAACAAACTTAAAAAAAGTGAAAAAATCAAAAGTATCTAAAATAAAATAAGGTAGAATGCAAGAAGTAAAATAATCAGCAGTTGTTTTGATAGAAGTAGACAAATAAAAGTTTTTAACCTTGATTTAAAACTGCTGGGAGTTTCATCAGACCTGCATTTTTCTGGGAGTTTTTTCCACAAGTAAGAAGCATAAAAATTGAACGCTGCTACTCCAGCATTAATCTGGAAACAGAAAGTAGACCTGACCCAGATGTACCAGGGGATCTGGTTGGTTTGTAACAAACCAGGACATCCTGAATGGATCCTGGCACTAAACCCTTCAGGTATCTGTACTCGAGTATTTGTTTTTCCTAAAGATTTCTATTTTACTCCCTACACATTTGAGCACAATCAACTACCACTTTCTACTCTCTTCTATTATGAGAATAAGCTTGCTACCTTTTCATACTAAACAGATGTGATAATTTGTAAAATACTGCAGTTACCACAGGGAGGGAAAGTCTGTAAGAGGAGAATGCAGTCAAGACACTGGGCGGTAGTTGCCTACAGTATAGGGGGTTATCCGCTTGCCGGGGGAAGTTCCGGTATTTGGACACTTCCTCTTCCGGGCCATGTTACCGACAGCCCGTTCCTATATCTGTTTAATGGACAAACTCCAAACATACCTCACGGAGTTTTTCATTCCAGACCTGAAGTGATACTGGATCAAAAGCTGGATCAGCGCGATCGATTGCCCGGTGAAGGGCCGAACTTTATGATAAAACACACGTTTGTTTGTCGCCGGTGGGGGCACAACACCGGCACTTCACAGCATGCTAGCATTAGCCAGCTAGTGTTTACTGACGTGCTTAACATTGGGCGTCTTGAAACACACAAGCATCTGAAAGCGTCTCCTTTCTTGGCAGTCCCCAGTTGTTCCACTGGAAACGGGGTGGGCAGGCCCCGATTTTCAGATGTTTGTGTGTTTTAAGACGCACAATGTTAAGCACGTCAGTAACCGCTAGCTGGCTAATGCTAGCATGCTGTGAAGTGCCGGTGTTGTGCCCCACCGGCGACAAACAAACGTGTGTTTTATTATAAAGTTCGGCCCTTCACCGCGGCGAATCGATCGCTTTGATCCACTTCTTCCTTTAGTATCATTTCAGTCTAGAATGGAAGCTTGAGTATGTTTGGAGTTTATCCGATTGTAAACGGTATAACAGAGCAGGAACGACTGTTGTTAAAATGGCCCGGAAGAGGAAGTGTCCAAATACCGGGAACTTCCGGTAAGCGTGATAATCCCCTATTGGCTAAAGAGCGGAAATTCGCAGCAGAAATCACATGGAGGCAGAAAGTGAAGCAGGTAGCAGCACTGACGATGAGCACAGAACAGACGAAGTGAAGGACAATCGCCCATGGCCTCATGTCACTGTTCCACGTCAGCTCCAGAAGGAGTCATGGTAAATGCGTTGTTTCAACCTAAAAACTGTAGAAGTGTTCATATTTATTAAAGTAGACTCCAGAGACTAAGTTAAACACAGCTTCCATTACTCAACAACATAACAAACACTCTCCTTCTACTGTATGACTGAGCTCCCTAAAATCCCTTTCCCACTGGCCAAAAAACCCGTTTAAACCCGTGACAATCGGCTTTTAGTGGCATTGGGAAAGGCTCATCGACCCGCGTCGTCCTGCGTGAAACGACTCAGCAAGCGGCTCAGCTCCGATTAGGATGCAGTGGGAACACCAGACCCAGGTGGACCCGCCAATTTACGTGATGACGTCGGGCTGTATGTGGCTACATTGTGACATCGCGTCAGTCATGTATCCTATAAAGTACCAAAACAACTCTGCTTCGGCCACAAATTCACGTCGCCTGCATTCCATCTGCACATGAAAGTCATCCGCTGGTTTGCTTACATTTTGAGGACGGAAAAAAGGGCAACAAGAAAGCACGTGGACCACGGCCTGACTCGCTTTTCATTGTTTACTTTCCTGATTTCTGTCGCACAGTTGACATCATCAACGCGCAACGAGCAGCGGGGGGGACAGAGGCCATGCAGCTTACCAGCAGGTGATCAGACCTGGCTTTTTTTTTTTTTTTGTCAATGGAAAAGGAGTGAAATGCCGATTATGAGCGGGTCGATGTGTGTTTGAAAAACCCGCATGAACGCGCTAATTCCAGCGGGAAAATGGCTTAAGATACCTCGAAGGCGCCGTAGCCAGCATTGTTGCCAACTTAGCGACTTTGTCGCTATATTTAGCGACTTTTCAGCGGCTAGCAACAAATCTAGCTACTTTTCCTGGTGATCATGGAGACAGATAAAGTTTATATCGCTCCACCCGTTCATCAGGAGCTGCCTCCCGTCAGCCCCTCCCTTCCCTGTTTCCCGGCACTCACTCACTGCTCCTGCTGTCCCTTTGCAGACAGCAGCCCTCCTGAGCTGCTGTGAGATGACCACGCCTCCTCATCTACATTATTTCCCATGATGCCTTGTGGGCACAACCGGGTCTTCTTTGCACCATGACTCAAATGCGTATGTCACCCCTTCAGTACCCTTGTAAATAAGCACTACAGTACATCAAAAATAAATGTATAAGACGGGGTATATGATACTGCGCATGCGCAACATTAATTGATTGGTCCGGTGATGTCATTTAGCGGCTTCTGGTAACTTTGGGTCAGCCAACAGTGACTTCTCTCCATGAAGAGTTGGCAACAGTGATATCCAGCATGTGCTAATGCACTGAAAATCTAGACAAAAACCTGCAGACTCTGGCATTCAAGAATTCCCCATCGAGGGGGGAAGGTTAACGCAGGAAAACCATTTCATCTGGTATCTAAAACTTGTAGGATTTTGCCAAGTAAACAGAAGCATTGTTTTACTGATGGCAGAAATGCAATTTAAATTTTCTAGCTGTACTCAAGCACAATTGAGAAGTTATACTTTTTTTTAACTTTTAAAGGTCATAGCTATAATTTTTTCATCAAAACAATTTTTCAAACATAATACATCCACAGAATATCTCAAAGGGTGCAGAATAAAAGTATTAATTTTACTGGGGGAAAAAAATGAATGATAAATAATTGTTTTATCAGTTTTGACTGGTCCAAAATATATAAATATTTGCATCTGGATGTGATGCCGGTGTCTACACCAGGGATTCTCAATCCTGGTCCTCGAGGGCCGATGTGCTGCAAATTTTCATGGTGACCCTGGAGCAACACACCTGAGTCCGACTCAGACCTGTCTACTAATTAGCCATTGATTTGAGTCAGGTGTGATGGGGCAGGGAAACCATGAAAACAAGACACCGGCCCACAAGGACCAGGATTCAGAATCCCTGTCTACACTAAAGGACTCTGCACCAATAGCATTAAGCCCTGTTTCCACCAGCGGGTCTGGGTCGGGTCGGCCCGGATCGGTCCACGTTTTTTTGCGTCTCCACAGATAAAAACCTGGACGGGTACCCTTATATCTGACCCGACCCGGCCTACTTTTTTGGCACCCTTCGGTAGGGGTACTGATCTAACCGATCCGGACTGCAAAGAGGTGGAGCTAGCACAGAGCAATACATTGATTTGTTGAAAAATCTCACTTCCCGCGTGACGAAAAGCGTAAAAACAAAGCCGGTGTGACTCTTTTTGTTTCTGTCATGTGTGGCGCGGTGTTTTGGTTAAACAGCGTTGCACAGCGATGATGTCACGCGATCACGTAGCAGCGCTGTCCAGCGCCTCCAGAGTAAGGGTACAGGTTGCTGTGGGGACGCAGCATGAAATCAACACATCCGTACCAAAACCCACTCGATCCGGCCCGGCCCGACCTGACCCGCAGGTGGAAACGGGGCTTTAGTGGATTGTCATGTGAGCCAGAGCTCAGGAGTTGCCAGATCTATAGTTGTATGTAGAAATGGCATCTTCCTAATGTTAGATTTCTCAAATTACGTGGACCAAAAACGAAGCAGGACAAGGGTGAACATCAATCAAGGTTTTGACTGTTTCAGTAGGTTTGTTGGGTTTGTCTGCAGGTGAGTTAGTGTGAAATGATTCACATGTGTTTTAAGTCTGCTATCAACACCATCTATGGTATTAGGCAAACCTGACAACCAGTACAATGAGTGTGTATGCGACACCTTTTGGCAGGAAAGAATTAAACTTTAGCTGTCCCCTTTGAGGAGTTGAGTAAGTACATCTGCTTTTACAAATGTGTTTTCTACACAAGTAATTGTACTTCTGCTTAAGTACAGAATATGAGTACTTTTTGCCTCCTCTGCTATTAAATAAATCAGCTGCAGAATCATCTTGGATAAGGTTCGCATTACGGTTTTGAGATATCGGCTGCTTCTCACTGTGTCCCAAATAAAAGAACTCCAAGGTCTTTGATCAGGTTTACTGGCTGATTTTCTGCTTTTGAATCTCCAAAAGTGTAATAGGTCTACCCAGGTCTAAAATCTAACAGGCGAGAAAGTCTGATCTGCAGAGAACAGACTCCTGTTTAGCTGATAGCGGCTTCTAGCAGCTTCTGTCATGTATAAAGCAAGTTTTCAGAAAGAAGTCAACCCTTCAGCAATGATGAACTTCAAATGAAAGTCATGAATTCAAAATGTCAAACTGTTCAATCTTCCTTGACGGATGTCACCAGGAGAAGTGATGAATAATTATATGTGTGGGAGCTTAATATCAAACCATCATAAAAAGTGAGTACAATGTCTTTCAATCATAAGGTTTACAGGAGCAGGACATTTAAAAATTAATCAGATCCTAAGCAGGTCTTAGAATTATGACGATACAAGTAGATGAACAAAAGGCAGTGATTTCAGGGTGACTGTGTTCACAGACAGTGAATTCTGGAAGTCTTCCTGAGTCCATGCAGTGATTTTCAGTAGAGAATCAAGTCTACTTTTAATGCAGAAGATAACCAGAATCCAGCTTTGTCCCATGCACACAGAGCTTCCTCATGATTCTCTCAATCTTCTGAAAATGTTTTACAATGTTGACAGTGGGATCTTCAAAGTCTTTGCAATTCTATGTGCTTAATGAAATTTTATCAAATGCTGGGACTAACCCCGTGTTCACACCTGACGCCTCCATTCGCGTACGCGCCTAGATTTCAACACGCGAATGCTGGATGTTAATTCGCTTGATTTGGGCGTTTTTTTCACATGGATGGATCGAATAATATGCATGAATGAAGCGTACGGTACACGCGAATAAGACGCTTCATTCGTGTGTGGTTTGGGTTTGTCACTCGTCAGTCACTTCAGTCAGGAGAACATGGCAGAACCCGGTTATTTTAGTACTTTGAGAGAGTTGCAGCGTTGTACCTGCTTTGGAAGTCGGAGAACAAAGACGCCGGCGGGTTTGGATCCAACAGATTCTCCAGAGGCGCTCGGAGCTCTGTGCATTTCATCACCTGATCCAGGAGTTACGTCTAGATGGCGGCCGCTTCCAGGGGGAAACAAACTACAAGTGCTGTATTCCAGCTGCAGAGTGTCTGTCCATCTGTCTTTAGTGAGTAAGCTAGCCGCAGCTAGTTAGCGCTTCCAGCTAAACTTCAACAACTTCCAGCTAAACAACATGGCTGCTGTCACTAGCTATTGTAGCCCAGTTTATGAGTCTCTACCATCTCCTCACCTCCACCTCAACATTTAACGCAACTCCTAACTGACCGCTTTCCTGCTGCTTTCATCCGAGTGTTTGTTTGCATCAGCTGAGGTTGAACTCCTGGTACTGGAGCAACACATCTCATTCATTTTCAATGACAGGACTCGTATTGTTTGCGTGTATAAAACGCTCGAGTTCAATTTTTTCAACTCAAGCAAATCGGCCAAATTCGCTTTATTCGTGAGAATAGGATGCCTCATTCGCGTGAGTAAAACTCTAAATTCGAGTGAGGAAAACGCGTTTTTGAGGCTCGTCGCGCTGCAGATTCACGTCAAACGCGCCACCCCAAGCAAATGCGTGTCTATTCGCGTCTGTACATTGACTTAACTTGTATTTCATTCACCCAAATAATTTTATCCGTGTCCGGTGTGAACACAGGGTAAGATATCAACATTTTGGTCATTTGAAAGAGAGCAGTATCAGAGAAAGAGAGGAACAGAACAAGGAAGGGACGAAATTAGAGGACAGATGGGACGACGATGATGCTGGATCGGCCGTCGTTAGGGGAGATCTTGGAGAGACGGGAGGAAGACAATGCTGCATCAGCCATTGTTTGGGGAGATCTCGGAGGAGAGACTGGACGAAAACGATGCTGGATTGGCCGTCATTAGGGCAGATCTCAGAGGAGAGACAGGACGAAGACGACGCTGGATCAGCTGTTGTTTTGGGAGATCTCGGACGAGAGACAGGACAAAAATGATGCTGCATTGGCCGCTGTTAGGTGAGATCTCAGGGGAGAGACTGGCCGATGTTGACGCTGGTTTGGCCATCACTAGGGGACATCAAAAGTGAGAATATCTACCACAGTTCAGTCATGGGATTTAAAATCACTTTACAGTAATTTCCTAATGCACACCATGCATGATGACATTCATTTTCTTTTTGGACAACATACGCTGGCTACTTTTTTAAGTACACCTGTCCAACTGCTCATTAACACAAATTTCTAATCAGCCAATCACGTGGCAGCAACTCAATGCATTTAGACACGTAGACATGGTCAAGATGATCTGCTGCAGTTCAAACCGAGCATCAGAATGGGGAAGAAAGGTGATTTAAGTGACTTTGAACGTGGCATGATTGTTGGTGCCAGACGGGCTGGTCTGAGTATTTCAGAAACTGCTGATCTGCTGGGATTTTCCTGCACAACCATCTCTAAGGTTTACAGGGAATGGTCAGAAAAAGAGAAAAAATATCCAGTGAGCAGCAGTTCTGTGGGTGCAAATGCTTTGTTGATGCAAGAGGTCAAAGGAGAATGGCCAGACTGGTTTGAGCTGATAGAAAGGCAACATTAACTCAAATAACCACTTGTTACAACCAAGGTTTGCAGAAGACAATCTCTGAATGTATAACACACCCCAACCTGAAAGCAGATGGGCTGCAGAAGACCACACCGGGTGCCACTCCTGTCAGCTAAGAACAGGAAACTGAGGCTACAATTCACACAGACTCACCAACACTGGTAAAACAGAAGATGGAGAAATGTTGCCTTGTCTGATGAGTCTTTGATTTCTGCTACGAAGTTGGGATGGTAGGCTCAGAATTTGGTGTCAGCAATGAAAGCATGGATCCATCCTGCCTTGTTTCAATGGTTCAGGTTGGTGGTGGTGGTGTAATTGTGTGGGAGATATTTTGGGCACACTTTGGTCCCTTAGTACCAACGTGGCGGTTTAACCACCTCAGCCTACCTGCCATGTCCATCCCTTTATGACCACAGTGTAGCATCCTCTGATGCTACTTCCAGCAGGACAACACGCCATGTAATAAAGCGGGAATCATCTCAGACTGGTTTTTGAACATGACGATAAGTTCATTGTACTCAAATGGCCTCCACAGTCACCAGATCTCAATCCAACAGAGCAGCTTTGGGATGTGGTGGAACAGGAAGCTCTCATCATAGATGTGCAGCCGACAAATCTGCAGCAACTGCGTGATGTTGTCATGTCGATATTTGAGCAAAATCTCTGAGGAATGTTTTCAGTACCTTGTTGAATCTATGCCATGAAGGATTAAGGCAGTTCTGAAGGCAAAGGGATCCAACCCGGTACTAGTGGCCAGTGAGTGTATTAGACTTCTCTCCATAAAACCAATATGTTTAATTTGCTTAATATTCCTTTTTGTGGTTTGAACAAGTTGTAATGTTGAATGTTTTGCAAAACAGAGAAAACCAGTAATGCAGTCGGTCTCCTTTCATCTAGGTAAAGCTTCAATTCTTTATTAACAAGTTTTGACAGAAGTGATTGTTCACAATACCAGGTTTTATGCTGACCAGCTCATTGAATTATTCATGTTGTCCACAGTGTAAAAGTATCAGACTTTTTCTTGAAAATCTGTCCTTTAACGCAGCTTTAAAGGGATATTCTTCTTAATCCTTGTAAGGTCTGTGGACCATCTCCAGCCAGAAGTCTGTGCCTGAAAAAGCAGAACGCTACACATTCTGATCCCCTAGAATTATTTTCCCCATCACTTCCTTTACTTTTTCTTTTTCCCCCAGTAGTTGCTGAACATTGTCTAACGCCTTAATTCTTCTGGTCAGGAGCAGAAATCAGTGATGTAGAGTACCCGCCATTCTCTCACTGATGAAGGGAATTATGTAAATCGCTGCACAATTTGCTCCCATTCTTTCCTCCACAATGGAGAGCAAATTTCTGCAATCCACATGCAGTGGGCAGAGGATCTGGCACACAGACTGACTGAGACATTTTCTGGTTTTATGAGAAAGTGCCTGCATTTTCAGAGAAATATTTAACTGCTATGAACAGTTTAGGCTCTGATTTGACTGATAATGCATGGCAGTGAAGTTTTCTCTTACAGTATGTTAATCATTCCCCTGCAAACCGACATGAAAGTCATTATATTAAAGTGTGAATCCTGCAGAGAAAACAAAGTGCTGGTTAACAGCCCGTAGCAAAGGATGCAAGTTTGGGTAACAATATAACGAGACAGGAGGGACGTGACCAGGTCCTGATGGCCATTTTCAGTTTTTATGTTTGATAATAAGCAAATTCCCTGTTATTAATCTCTCATAGCACAGGCCTTTCAAGCAAAACACAACAGGCCAGGGGTCCCCAATTAATTTTCACGAGGGTCAAAGATGTCCTGGCTGCCAAGTTGAGGGCCATTTGTGTGTGTGTGTGTGTGTGTGTGTGGGGGGGGGGGGGGGGGGGGGGGGGGGGATAAAGTAACCCTTTGTCAGGAGAGAACCAAGTGTTGATCGTTGTTGTTTCATAGAAGTAAACAGTTGTTCAGATGATGAAGGTGATACTAAAGTAAAAAAATACTGGCAGCAAAGAATTTTCATGAAGCCATGTTGCAGCATAAAAGCTGTTTTCTCATCTTTTTGGTCAGAAGCCGGCAATTTTTACTGCAACAAACCCATCTTCTACTGCAGATTACTAAAGATTGGAAAAAGCTACCAACGAATGTTTTCTGATAAAGTCTCGCTTTCTTTGTGATGCATTCAGTGTTTGCATAGGCATAGTACATAATATTCTATGACTCTCCAAAAATCAGTAAAATGCTTAAAAATCCTGGCAATATGGAGCGCTCTGCTCGGAAAAGGTCTGGCAGTCAATGAGTTAAATATTTCAGATCATCAAACAAATTTAAATGTGAGACAAAGGTAACACAAGTAAACACAAAATGCAGCTTTTAAAAAATGAAGATTTTTATTTTTAAGGGGGAAAAAAAAATCCAAATCCACATGGCCCTGTGTGAAAAAGTGATTGCCTCTGGGGTCAGGTTACAGTTGTTGCTGCAAAGGGTGGAACAACCAATCAAGCGTTTGCGATAACAGGCAATGAGTCTTCTACAGCGCTGTGGAGGAATTTTGGTCCACTCATCTTTGCAGAATTGTTGTAATTCAGCCACATTGGAGGCTTTTCCAGCATGAACCGCCTTTTTAAGGTCATGTCACAGCATCTCAATTGGATTCTGGTGGGGACTTTTAACTGAGACCCTCCAAAGTCTTCATTTTGTTTTCTTAAGCCATTCAGAGGTGGACTTGCTGGTGTGTTTTGGATCATTGTTCTGCTGCAGAACCCAAGTGCGCTTCAGCTTGAGGTCATGAACATATGGCCGGACATTCTTCTGGCCTGCAGTTCTTTGGATGTTCTGGGGTCTTTTGTGACATCTTGGATGAGTCGTCGCTGTGCTCTTGGTGTAATTTTGGTCGGCCGGCCACCTCCTGGGAAGGTATCACCATACTAGGGCTGTGTTAAACGATTATTTTTTAAACGATTAATCTATCGATTATTTTTTTCGATGCATCGATTAATCTAACGATTCACTTTTTTAGCTCGATTCGACTCGATTCGATTCGATTATCGATTATCTCCTCATAAATTGACAGACAGCAATTTATATATGCTGATATAGATATCTAAAATGTAAAAAAGAGCATGAATAAAAAGGCAGTGGGAGCAGCAGCCTGTCATGGACTTTTTCATGAACCAACAGAATGTAAAATTTATGTTGAAAACACAGCGGACTGAAAAACAGGCTTTTAATTCTTTCATTTACATGAAAATAATAATAAAAAAGTCATTATTGAAATAATATGATCATGTAAACTTGGAGGATTTAAGCTAAGACAGATATTATTTTCCAACAAAAGATAATGAAGATAAGTAAACATTCAGAGTTGAACATCTATATTGAACATGGGTCTAGCTTCCAGAAAAAGTGCATCTTCATCTTTATTCTGTTAATGCTTAATACGGGTGCCAATCACTTGGAAATGAAATTAAAAATTCTTTATTTATCCCAGAAGTGATTACACAATACTATTACCAACAGATGAAACACTAATATGAGGTTGAGAACGTGACTTTAATTATATTCAGTCAGAGACGAGACAGCTCCCGGCATCAGCTGCAGTTCACACCCACGGCCAGCAGATGGAGCTCGTGCTTCATGCTGACCGTCTCAAACAGGCCTGACGTGTCTGAAGACATGGCGTCCATCTCACAGAAGTTGTCTCATGTCTCATTAGGCTTCGGATTCGCCATCCCTAATATATAGTTATACCTTCGATAAACGAGTGTGGGCCTTCACTGCCTTACACTTTGGAAACTTGGAAGAGCCACTCGCGGAGATCGCACCGCCATCTTTGTTTTAGTCTGAAGTCGCATGGCGCCGCCATCTTTGTTTTGGTCTGACGACGCATCGGTACGCATATTTTGCGTCGACGTATTTTTTGCGTCGACGTAATCGGTTACGTCGACGAATCGTCCCAGCCCTATTCACCACTGTTCCATGTTTTCGTAATTTGTGGATAATGGCTCTCACTGTGTTTCTCTGGAGTCCCAAAGCTTTAGAAATGGCTTTGTAACCTTTTCCAGACTGATAGATCTCAATTACTTTGTTTTTCTTTTTTTTCCTGATTCTTTTTAGATTGCAGCATGATGTCTAGCTTTTGAGGATCTTTTTGGTCTACTTAACTTCGTCAGGCAGGTCCTATTTATGTGATTTCTTGATTTGAGAACAGGTGTGTCAGTAATCATACCTGGGTCTGGCTTGAGAAATTGAACTCAGCTTTTCAAAGATGTGATAAATCACAGTTAATTTATTGTTTAACATGGGGGGCGATCACTTCTTTCACACAGGGCCATGGAGGTTTGAATTTTCCCCCCCTCCCTTACTAATAAGAATCTTCATTTAAAAACTGCATTTTGTGTTTACTTGTGTTATCTTTGTCTCACATTTAACCCTCCTACTGCCTTAGCGCATTTTTTGATGTTTCAAGAGTGTTTTTTGTGGATAACTTTAGTTGTATTCATGCAAATACCATAAAAATTGCCAGAGAAGTTTATTTTGGGCTGAAGTTAAAAATCTTTGGATTGTTTTTTGTTTTAACCCTTTATTGCTCTGTATAAATTAAATTGTTTCATATATAGTCCTAAGGCATTGCAATTATGCAATTGACTTCCATACAAATTTCATTTTTTTAATGAACTACTATTACAGCATACATTTAAATTTTTATCAATATTTTCATGGATTCCTGTTAGTAAGGGACTGGAATTAAGGTTTTTGTTTTTCGGAAAATTGTTTGGGTCAATTCTGGTTGCTACTGTGATGTGCATGTGTGTGTTGAGAAATCTGTTTTTGCGTGCGTGTGTGTGTGTGCAGGCCCATTCAAAATGCACCCCTTTCCAAGAAACGCATTTAGTGCAGCATAGTAATAATGCCAAAAGTATGCAGATGTCTACCTTTATGTGAGAGTGTGTCTTGTGTGCATGTGTGTGCAAAAGTTAAAATTCCTTCATAAATCTTCAGATGGAAGATAATTGTGTGTTCTTAGGTTGTGGTGGTGGTAAAGGGGGTTTCAAACCTGCTATGAACTTATATCTGCCAAGGAATGATGTCCATGGAGTTCAAATCGTCAAAATCAGCCAAAAACCTTATTGGGCATACACAAACGTAAAATATTCTGCAAAAACTACAAAACTAAGCTAAATTGCTGTTGAAAAACAAAAGGTTGCTAGTCTGGGTTTGTTTCTACAGTTGTACAGGCTGAGAAAGACCTTATTTAGTTGCTTACATGCCAGTTCATTTCACCTGGAAACTCCAAGATGAGACAGGCAAGGTGTAACAACTGGGCCGAAGCCATGAAGTTGTTCGATCTTCTTAGGTTTTCCAGCTTGTGGAAATGTGTGATCCACCTCTGGTCCATGCTCTTTGGGAATATTGTGGATTTGAGCACCTATAATGCTCTAGGGCTCTGGCAGGAGGAAAATCCTGAATGGAGTCGGGGTAAAAACTTTCAGTGGCGGCTTAGCCTTTTTCTGCAGGAGCTGGGAGATGTCGAGTGAGGCCAGAAATCACATGTCGTGAATGCCAGCCATGCACTCCATCTCAGTTTTTTGACACCCCCAGGCTCCAATAATCCTACCCCCCAAAAAACCCATTTTGCAATTATGGATTGAAAATTATTCACTTCTTGGTTTTTTTTTTTTTGTCTCCTTTTGAAATCAAGTTTTATTCACAAAAATGGGCATTTAAAGGGGTTAAATTTAAGAAACACCATGAATATTTGTTATGTTTGTTGAGCACTGAAGCCAGTGATGATATCCATAAAAAAAAAAAATAAAAAACACAAAAAAAAAAAGAAAAAACCAAAAATCAATTACTTTAAAAGAATAAAGGAAGAAAAAAAAATTAAATTAAAAAGTAATAATTTATAATAATTCTATGGCATTGCATTTTTTTATGTCTTAGGATAACCGGTGTAACAAAAATGACATACTTCGACTTAACACAAAAATAAAAAATGCAACAAAATCAGTGTTGATGCCAGTTTTTGACACTCCAAGGCTCAGATAAACCCACCCCAACAAGTCCATTTTGCAAATATGGGATAGAAAATTATTAACTTTTTGTGTTTTTTGTCTTTTTCTGAAATCAAGTTTTATTCACAACAACTGACATTTAAGGGGTTAAATTTCAGAATCGTAATGAATATTTGTTTTGTATGTTGAGCACTGAAGCCAGTGATGATATCCATTTTTTTTTTAAAGCAATAATATATAATATTTCTATGGCATCACTTATTTTTTGCATTTTTTTTATGCCTTAGCACAAAAGGTGTAACACAAATGACATATTTTGACTTAACACAAAAATTAAAAATGCAACAAAATCAGTGTTGGGGCCAGTTTTTGACACTCCAAGGCTCTGATAATCCCTCCCCAAAAAATTCCATTTTGCAATTATTGGATGGAATATTATTGACTTTTTGTGTTTTTTGTTTTAATTAAGAAAACAAGTTTTATTCACAAAAACTGGCATTTAAGGGGTTAAATTTAAAAATCACCATGAATATTTGTTATGTTTGTTGAGCACTGAAGCCAGTAATGATATTCATAAAAAAATACTTTAATGAAAAAGTAATAATATATAATAATATTTATATGTCATTGTTTATTTTTGGATTTTTTTATGCCTCAGGACAAAAGGTGTAACACAAATGACATATTTTGACTTAACACAAAAATTAAAAATGCAACAAAATCAGTGTTGATGCCAGTTTTTGACACTCCAAGGCTCAGATAAACCCACCCCCATAAAGTGCATTTTGCAATTTTGGGATAGAATATTTTTCACTTTTTGCGTTTTTTGTCTCTTTCTGAAATCAAGTTTTAATCACAAAAACGGGCATTTAAGGGGTTAAATTTCAGAATCGCAATAAATATTTGTTTTGCATGTTGAGCACTGAAGCCAGTGATGATATCCATTTTTTTAAAGCAATAATATATAATATTTCTATGGCATCACTTATCATCACTGCATATTTTTTATGCCTTAGGACAAAAGGTGTAACACAAATCTTCGGGTAGTAGGAGGGTCAAATTTGTTTGATGATCTGATACATTTAACTGTGACAAACATGCAAAAAATAAGAAATCAGGAAGGGGGCAAACACCTTTTCAAACAACTATATTTATACACGCCCAGCAGAAAGCACAGCAACAGTCTCAGGATGCAAATTCTCCCCCCTAATGATTCACAGCACTTTCATTGATGTATTTATGTTGAGAGCCACTTTTGGCTTCAAATAAAGGAGTAAAATGGGCAAAAGCGGCAGCAGCTTGCTCTCCGAGCACACGTTGAAGCCCAGTGTATCCCTGCAAACGTGCCCAGCAGAATCAGCACAACAGATGAGTCATGGCTCGAGGCGGTCTTTCCTGTGCTAACTCAAGCTCAGTCCTACCATATGACTACCAGCTGCTCCAACTCAGAGGTGTTTTCATAAAGCAACACAGAGCTGAAGGATTTTCTGCAGATATCAGTTCCTCAATCTGATAAATATTGAAGGTAAGAGTTGAGCTTGGTTCACTGCCCTGTGCTCATGGCTGGTTCAAAAGCAGGCTTGTTTAGGTTGGATGTTTGCTTTTTCACCTCTGGCTAGGAGGAATAAGCTGCAGAGGGCTCTATAAAAGCGGGCTACTTGTTATTGCAGTGTCGGTTTCCACAGAAACAGCATTTATCTATAATATTTGTGTCAGAGTTTATCTCTGTCTCTGTATGATATAAACTCTGCTTTTCCCACTCTGTCTCCATAACTCAACCAAAGCCAGATGAACTACTGGTGTTTAAAAACACGACTCTCCCATTATTTTAGTGTGACCAATTGGCAAACTGACAGAATGAGGCTGGAAAGTTGCCTACAGCACCACTGAGAGATGTCAAAACGCTGCATGGAGAAAGATTTTCAGTTGACAGATTGAAGTCTGAGATTCTGCCCACATCGGCCAGGCAGATCATAAGATAGGAGGACTGTTCAATATTCCCAATTAAAATTAAGTCAGTCAAGAGATCTGCAACAAGGCAATCAAGAGGAGTTATCCAGTTGGGTTTGGAGAGCAGGAGTTTTAACAGAAAGCAGTGGAAAAATAAAAGTAAATGAGGCCCCTGGGTTCTGTGGTCTAAAGTAGTACCAGAAACAGTGAAGATCCATCATCTTCATGCATCCTTTTTATTAATCAGATCGGAACTACATGGAGCAAAACTTCGTTCAGATGCTTTGACTTTCAGGACACACAAAGCAGATACATTAGTTAGCCTCTTTGCATCAGCCATGAAAAACAAAGTGACCCAATAAACCAGGGGAGCTCATTTTAAGCTTTTAGCCAGAGAATCTAAAGTCTTTCATGTGCTGGGGCTGCTGAGCAAAAGTTTGGGTGTAAATCACATCAAATGTTCTACTTTGTTCAATAACGTCATTTCCAAATAATGATCTCCAGCCTTTGAGTCGCTGACATGATGAGTTTTAGTGCTCGTTAATCTGTTAATTATTCCTAAATCATCATTATCCTGCCATCCAAGGTGATCATCAAAGCTTTGTCTTTAAAACACAACTAAAACCCAACAGGTTCACTTTGCTCTGTCTTTTCTTAGTTTAGTCAGTCATAAACTTCTCAGAGGAGGGTGGACTCTAAAGCCCCATTCACGCCAGCAGGTCCGGGTCACTTCTGGACGGTTTGGTGCAGGTTGGTACGATGAATCCTGATCTCCTTTGTTTCTACAGCCAACCATAGTCTTACCAGGTAGGCAGCATTCCAGCTGAATAACTATGCATCAGCTACGCCCAAGGCCACCTTAATGCACGGGCTTACCTGGGCTGTAGCAAAGGGGCCAACAGAGTTCAGGGGCCTATCATTTTGGGAGAAAAATTGCATAAAAAGTCAAATTGTTCTGCAACTCGTCAGTTCTCCTGTCAATCAGATTGCATGCAAATTAAAAACTGCTGATTGATCCAAGCTGTTACTATCAAGCCCCGTCCCCCCGCCATGTGACAATCTGATGAAGATCCGTCACTTACATTGATAGAGAGACAGGAGTTGGCCAAAAATGTCGGTTTCAGAGTGGTGTTTTCAGAAGAAAATAACTAAAGAGCATCCCGAAGCTTTTGGGATTCTTTCAGTCTCACATGTATGACAGCAAGGAAACTGCTCATCTAACCCACTGGAGGAGGGCAGCAGCACCCACGCTGATGCCAGAGGTAACGGACACAGGAGAGGAACACAGAGGTGGATGTACACGAGCATCAGAGAGGGAGGGACGGACAAGACAGCACATTAGCAGTGATCGGGGCCTCTGAGGAAATGACTTTGACTGGCTCAAAGTCCGCGCTTACTGGCTAAAAATGGGATCGAAACCTTGTCAAAATAAAAGTACTGATATATCTTTGTCAAAGAGCACGTGTCAGCTGCAAAGTAATGGCGAGTGTGTAAACAGGGAACGGCTGCGTTACTCTCCATCAAACATGCAGGTGATCATGTTTAGCAGAAGGCAGTGACGTCTACGGTGACAGACTGGTCACCTGTCCAGGTGTACCTGCCACTAACCTGATAACAGAGAGGCTCCAGCAGTCCCCTGTGACCCTGAACTGGACCAGTGGGGCAGAAAATGAATGAATGACAGTGATGTCCACAGAAAAACCATGATGACTTTTATTAATCCAGCAGCTGACTGTGGGACAACAGACGGTCTACTGAACCGTACTGTTTGGAGTCTACTGTACACTCCAAACTAGAGAAACAGTTCAATGACCAATGAGAATACTGGACACAGGTTCTATAGAGGGGTGTTGCAGTTGTGAAATATTTGTCCGAATGGGGACTATATAGTTTTCAGGAGTAAACCACAGGTTTGGAAACACCAACAATGGCAGTTATTTGGGCAGCATGGAACTAATCAGCCAGTTTGATCCTTTCCTAAAGGCTATAGTTTGATTTGTTGCTGACATTATTATTTATTCATTATATTTTATTATTATTTATTCATCAGATTTGATATTATTATTATTACCATTATTAGTTATTATTATTAAAGCTATTATTATTACAGTAGGATTGGAAATGTTGGAAAACGGTTTGAGCAAGCAACAGTTTAAAAAAACACATCACCTGAAACCACGCCTTCAGAGCGCAGGGACATGTGCCCCGATGTTTTACAAGCAGGTTAACGAAAACAGCCGAGTGGATAGCTCGTTAGCCTGAAAGTAAACAGCTGACAAACCACGTTTTTAAAAGCTTTAATCCACTCACCTCCAAATCCTTCTGCGGTTTGAAAAGTCCACACACTGCAAACGTCAACGCCTCCAAGACTCAATCCTTATCTGTTGTTTTGTTTTGTTTTTTTTTGGTGCAGCAGCAGTTAGCAGTCCATTAACTATATTTGTTTACAGTGAGCGGCGCACAGGGCGGGTCACGTGGGGAACGGTGAGAAGGGAGGGACAGAGACGTGACATAAAGGCATCGGTTCGTTCTTTCTTTAAGTTGTGAATTACCAATTCCTGCCTTTCGGTGTGAATGGCAGGAGTTGGTCAGAGTTTTTACAGACCTGCAGCTCTCACAGAGGTCTGACTTTTTTCCTTCCTTTTTATGAATACATGATGTATTGACTACTGTCAGGATGGAAGGACCATTTCACCCAGTATAACAAAAAGTGTCTCTGAGCATGATTACCAACTCTGGCTTTAATTATGCTCACGATATTGATACCTCGATATAATGTCAAACTAAATACAAAACACTCAGGATAGCCTTAGATATTATTTTCTAAAATGACACTCTAATTGAAAAATGAAAAAAAAAAAAAAAAAAAAGTAAATTTGGAGGACAGGGAAGGACCTACAAAATTTCTCAGCCCAGGGACCTACCAGTGGGTTAAGGCAGCCCTGGCTACGTCACAGAGCAATATCATAGAGACAGCGGAGGAAGATGGTGAACATTCAGCTTGTCTTTTTTCTTCCTGTTTTCTGGCTTCAAACAATAAATCCACCATATATTTAAAGTCCTCATGACATACTTTTGACATTTTTTGCCATGTTTTGTAGACCAAGACATTCGTCATGATGATCTATGTAACAGAAACAAGCGCCTGCATAAATGAGTTATTAAGAAAGATCGCTGCATTTCAGCATCTGACCAGACTGTGACGCTGTTCGCTGAAACCAGATGGGACATCTGTCAGAGAATGTTCGCAGCTCATTTAATTTTGAAGTCAATGGCTTCATTGCGGTTTTGAAAGGGACAATCAGTAAATGTCTTCAGCATGTCATTTAAAATGAGTGAACATCAAATCAAAAACCCAACTTTATAGCTCATCTGTCCAACTGTTCTGGAGTAAAATATAAAGCACGCCTGCTCAGGTTCTCTAGTGAGTTATTGTGCAACCTCTCCATTACATTTACACTACATAGGATTTGGACTTTCTCGACTTCTGAAGCTTTTAAGGGTGTTTTTACAGAAAAACAGCTTGAAACAGCTTTAAAGATGCTTCAAACTCTGGAGCAGTGTGAGTAATTCCCAAAGCCTGCAGAAATAAACCCATCTCCAGAGTCTGACGGTCATTAATGGCAGTCCTGAGGCCTCTTCAATCACTAAGGACCAATCCAAAACAAACTGTTTGTAAAAGCATCTTCCATCATTTGTAAGCCCATGTAATAAAGTCCTTTCTTTTCCTTCGTGGCAACATTTAATCATACAAATCTAAAGTGTGTACACGTTCAGACTTCATAGTGAGGTCTGAAGTGTTACAAATATTCTGCTTTCCTAGTTGATTGTTTCTCTTTGTCGGCCATGAGTCAACGCCAGTGATTTGACACTTAACCCTTATGCCCTCCTCGGGACACTTTTGGCCATTTGGTCACTTTTAAAAAAAAAATTGGTGATCATTTCAACTGTGTTGGGGCAAGGGGCATGAATTTTTGCAGTAACTCTTCTTTTTAGACATATTTTTGAAATCCAGTGTCGTCTTTTATACTCCGTAGAAACATTTTGTATACGCTCCCCGTGTTCGGGACAAAAGTGTCCCCGCAGGAAGAAACAAAAATTCTGTCGAAGAGTCAAAGGTTTTGCTCTTCTCAGGTCACTCCTCCTCAGAAACAGATAACAACATCTCCAGGACTCTGAAGCAGCTGCTTCACTCGTCATCTCCACTGTTTCCTCCTGTACCAGCCTGACTGTGCCCAAAATATTGTTTCCATACAGAGATCGTATTTGGCAACCCGCAATGGCGGCGTGTATTGACTTATAAAATAAATTTTAATGGGTTCGATAATGGCATTATATTTACTTTTATAACTATTTTTAGGCTAAATATAATTTTTCTAGGAAATGTTATATTTTCATTTTGTACCCCTCCAAACGACCTGTGGAGGTATTATTTTTACATATTTAACCTTTAAGTCTGTGCTTAAGACTCATTTTTTCAGGCAGACGTATAATTCATGACTTCTTGGTGTTATTTCCAAGTATTTTCTCTAAACTTTAAAAAAAAAAAACTGTGTTATGTAGTTTTATTGTATTCTTTTCATTCAATTTTATACTATTTTGTGCAGCACTTTGGGCACCTGTTTTGGCTGTGAAATGTGCTTTGAAAATAAATTTGGTTGGTTGATTGATTGATCCTAATAAGGAACTGCAGAAGACCAATCTTGAAGTAATGAAAGCATGGATTTGTTTTTCTATGTTACTCTGTGATATCCTTTGTTTTAGCAGCAACAGGTGAAATATGTCAGTTCTGGAGTAGGGCTGGGACGATCACCGATCAAATCGTATATTGGCAATTGGAAGGTTGCCAGGCAATTTGCTGTTTATCAAGGCGATTTTGAAAAGAAAAAAAAACAGACGGCGCTCTACTGTGCATTTAAGAGATGTTTCTGGAGGAAATACTTTACTGTTAGGGAAGCCCCGTTTACAAACAGACCTACAATCCATATTCTCTCTCCTCTCCTCTCAGTGCAGGTACACTATCAGCCAGTCCTAACAGACAGAGTGCATCTCTTTAGCCCCATTTCCACCCACGGGTCTGGGTCGGGTGGGTTTTGGTCCGGATATGTTGATTTCATGTTGCATCCCCACAGCAAACTGTAACCTTACCTGGAGGCGGAGATCAGGGGCGTCGCCAGGAATTTAGGGCCCCACGAAAGACACTCATGTTGGGCCCTCCTCCCTCAAAAAATTGATGCAAGATTTAAAACTGTTATAAAAAGAGTATTATTTACAGTTTCAATGTATTTTTTGTATTTCTGTCAAAAAATTCATCCTGATTAACCGTGTTTATCACTTGTAGAACACATTTAGGGTTAAAGGTGTCTCAGCAGGAATTCTGCATTTATCTTAGTAGACTAGACTACTGAAACCCTGTCCTTACATGTCCCCCTAAAGTCTTTCAAATGGTGGCAGTTTAGTCCAGAATGCTGCTGATACGGTCCTCACAGGCTGACTTCACAACTGACTTAATGTGAAGCTGAAATTCAGGTCTTAGTCCTGGACTACTCCCAGATTTCTGGCTTGGTTTTAGCCTTTAAGTTATAAAACAAAAGTTAAAGGTTTTGCTGTCCATCAATTCTCCCTTCACTGGGACAGGTTCATTAAAGCACTTTGTGTGTCCAATGGGTACTGTAAAGGGCTATATAAATAAATTTGATTTGATTTTGATTTGATAATGTGTTTTCTACAGCAATACTGATTAATAAAAAAAAATCTCTTATTTGACAATAGGATTAATTTAGGATTAATTTTTTGACAGCCCTAATTTTTGTTGTTCTTCCATTTCTATACTTCTTTCTGGCCAAACCTGAGAGGGCCCTGAGAAATGTAAGCCAAGAATGTAACAGTTGTTACATTTATATAATGGTCCAACAAATTGTATCATCTCATGACATCAATTATCAGCATCTCAGTGTGACCTCACAGCTAGATTGCAAACAGGTATTTATGGTGCAGCTCAAGCTGCTCAAATAAATTAACTGTCTTGAGAATGATCAGGATTCATAGAAGTCTTTTGATGGCTGTAATTCAACCTGAATGTAAAAATCTAACTGAACTATTTAAATCATGACTTTGATTTTAATACAGGCTGCTGATGGTGTTTTCATTTAACTGTCCAGTATCCTGTACAAACAACTACAGCGCATTTTTATTTTATAGAGATCATTGTGTTTTGTTTTTTTTTTTTTGTTTGTTTGTTTGTTTGTTTTTTAAGTATTTCAATTTTTATTTAAAAAATGCTTCATTATTATTTTTGGAAAGGTAAAATGAGACAAATTCCCACAGCAGACTCTGTAATGATGCTAAATGGTCCCAATGTTGCTTACCTTCTTCACTGGGAATGGAAAGGAGGGTGGGGGTTGAAGAGATGGGGCTGCTGGTGGATCATCTGTTTACATATTATTAAGGAGGTATAAGGACAGTTATTTAATATAAGTATCTTGCTAAACAATTAAACAATTAGTAATTAAACAATTACCATTCAAGTGATGTTCTGAGAACGATGTTTTGTCTGGTCTGGTTATGTAAATGTAAATTCTCAGCTCTGAGTTTTCTGGCCTATTTGCTTCTGTGTTAGTTACAGACACACAACAGGCTCATTACTAGGGATGTATATCGTTATGATTTTATCGATACCGATACCAATATCGATACTCCTTATCGATACCGGTATTTATCGATTCTCTTATTGATACTATAACATAATTTAGAGTAAATAATAAAGACATTACAAGATGTTACAAGATCCAGTGGTGGAGAATATTTGTTCAGATGATGTTGAAGAAGCCTGGACATAAAAGTAGGTGAAGGACAGCTGGGAGAATAAGGGAATTGTGTCTGTCTTATTCCATCACTGTGATTATTTGACTGCGTAATGATAACTCGATGGTTAGGTAGATGTTCAAAAAGTATCAATAAGAGTATCGTTTGTCCAGAATCTTAACGGTACCCTGGTATCGTTAAGATTAGGAACCGGTACCAAACGATACCGGTACTCGGTATACATCCCTACTCATTACAAATGCTGGAGAGTCCTGCTTTAATTTTTCTTAGAAAGAAAAAACTTCCAACTTCCAGGACAGACACCCAAAACATAACACAAATTAAAAATGCCTCAGGATTAAGGATCGACCGATACATCGGCCAGCCGATATTTTAGGCCAATATTTGCGTTTTGGTAACACTTTATAATAACTATCCGTTATAACTAGTCAGTAGATCATTTGTAAACTGTTACTTGGTGAGTTATTAATCACTTGTTAAGTGTTTGTTAATAATTTGTTGATGATTTATAAAGATGCCTTATAGATGGTTAATAAACCATTAACAAACTGTTAGTTAATGAGTTATAAATGACTTGTTAACTGTATATTAATAATTTATAACCATACCTTATAAACTAGTCATAGATCATGAACAAGTCATCAGTGAATTACTTACTAATGACTTGTTAAGTATCAGTTAATAGTTTATATATGCTATTGGGACGTTATTCTAAAGTTGCAACTATTCCTCATTTATTAACTGCTGATAAATGAGGAATTGTTGCAACTTTAGAATAATGTCCCAATAACATACATGCTTATAGCTAATACTTTACTACTACATTAACTCACACTTACAGATCACTTGTTAATAGTTTAACCATCTACTAATAACAGTGACACTTTGTAGAACAGCATATGGGTGAGTTCAAGGGTCAGAAATTTAATGTGGTATTTAAAATATCACATTTTTGCACCTCAACCCTCCTCCACCCATAGAATTGTCTGTGTACTATATTTTACCAAAGACATACAACAGATAACATGTTGAACATTGTCTTTAATGTACACACACACACACACATACTGAGCCATCACATGGCAGAACAGCAGTATACAACAGTATACAAACCCATGAGGTTTAAGTATGTTTTGTGCTAAACAATTGTTAAACAGAATATTTCAGAGAGACATTTAATGTCTATACATCACAGCAATGTCATGGATTATCCGTCCTAATGGCCCCTTGCGATGCTTACGGGCAAGCCACTCATACCATTCAATAACTCTGAGATGGTCTACCAGTAACTCCTCTATATGGCAGAACAGCAGTATATACAACAGTATACAAACCCCTGAGGTTTGGGCACTTTTTGTGCTGGACATGAAAAAAAAGTAAATCAAAATCAAGTCATTGGCATTAATATGAACATGTCTTAGCACAACCTGGACCCTTAGTGAACTTGACCCGAGCTACAACTGAACAGCTCTAGGGCACCACCCCACAGTGAAACAAAACTAAGTTTTCTTAGACAGAGGAATCAGTTTCCCCTTTTTCTTTTGGTGTTCAACATCCCTCAAAAGGTTTGGATCATTAATCAACACTTCCTGACATTTTTTGGCAAAGTCCTGCAATCGTTGATGTGGTGTATGAGCAACCAGCAACTCCTTGTATTTTTTTGGTGCCACAACAGCCAGCTCGCAGATCGGAGCACTGGCGACGATGGTGTTTCTGTCGACACCAACCCTTCGATATGCCACACTAAGCTTTCTTCCTTTCTTGTACGCCTTAAGGACTTTTCTGTATCTCTTGATGACCTCCTGAGGATGACGTGCTGAAACAGATAGAAATTTAGTTAAGTATAACAAACATACAAGTAGTGAATAAACACAGCGAAACACACACATATGCAAAGTGGTTGCAAAAAGTAATGAAGATTACATGTGCACAGAGCAATTGGATGGTCCAAGATAATATACCAACCAGGAAGTACTTATTGGAAATTTGTTTTTATACAATACATGTTCATATTGAATATTATTGAATATTAATTCAGTATGAACAATATTAGTATGGAACATGCCCAATAAGATCTCACACGTTTTACAATTTCCCTTCGGGGATAAAGTATTTTTGTTTCATTACAGATGACATCATGATGGCGTCAGGACTAACAGATTAATTGATTTTGATTTGCCTGACTAGTCGACTTTGAAAATTATCTAAAATGCCCATCCCTAATATATACAGCCATATAAAAAATTAAGAGACCACCCTTGTCATAAAAAACTAATGGTTATGCAACCGAGTACCAACTGTGGTGTGAATCACGTGACTAAAAGAGACAGAAAAAGAAAATCAAGAATGCCTAAAAGCTGTTTTTGGCAGTACAATGCCATACCTATTGATGTAAGAACCTAATAACCAAAACCACTTATTAAGAAAAGCATATAAAATAGCTGATATCAGTTCTTAAATTAAACTTTTATGAGCTATTTTTGTTATCATTATATTTGTCCAGACAAATGTACTTTTAGAAGAACCAGGCATTAAAATGACCATGAAATATGAGAAAACATGGGAGGTTTCTTCATTTTTTTCCACAACTGTATATAATATATATGTGTGTGTGAGAGAGATAGAAAGACAGACACTGTGATGTCTACATGCCTGACACACATGAGGGAAGCAGCCTTGTTCCCTTCCTCTCTTTACACTTACCTCTCTGCTTGCCATGTTGCCTTTTTTTCTTCTCTTTTTTCTTCCTCTTGTCCTTTTTCTTGAGACTCTGGTGGTGGTGCTTCTTTTTCTTCTTGCGTCTTTTCTTCAATTTCTTCTCTGAATCGGAAGAATCCGTCGATGAGGATGAGGAGCTGGATGAAGAGGATAAGGAGGAGCTAGATGGAGAAGATGATGTGGAGTTGGTTGGACTAGAGGATGAAGAGAAAGAAGATGCACCAGGAGACGGGTTGGCCGAGGAAGATGTGTCAATTGTCCCACCGTCATCTGTATATACAACATAATAGAACATACTTTACCAAATTCATTACTAACTATGAAGATACAAGTCAACTTACAGGCAGTGTCATCAACATTTACATTTATTAAGACTTTCCGTTTCACTGATTCATCAAGTTGTGATCTCATTAGTTGGACAAATGTGTCTGCTGTTAATCAATTCAACTGATATTATCATCCAGATATTAAGTGTGCATGCGTATTTTGGGGGTAATAACACTCGTGCTCTGTTGAAGGTCTTGTCACCATGAAATGTAGGCCTTTCTTACACTCAACTAACTTATATATTTTTAACATGGCCCAAGTATCATTGTCAGGTGTGCAAACATGTTTTTTCAAGAAAGTGTTAGGCCTACTTACTTTGACCAACTTGTTGGCGGAGGGAGTCTCTCTCCTGAGTCAGGTCACTGATTTTCTCTGAGAGTGTGTGCTGCTTCTTCTTGGCCTCATGGAGCTTTAGCTGCTTCTTCTTAATATGTAAATATGCTGTTGGAGCTACACTTGCCTCAGTATCTGCAATGATAGGATAGAGAATTAAAAAGTGACAATCACAAAAGCCAGGTGAGAGTAAAATAAAATAATAAGCAGCTGGCTCTAGATAGCTGCACTAGATCTCTGAATGAGTGAACGTAATTGTATAACTATTAACCATCATTAATGAATATAAGAAATGGATCTGTACAGACTATTTTGTATATACACACACATATATATATATATATATATATATATATACACATACACATACACACATGGCTGGGAGATGTGGCCTTTTTGAAAGTATTTTGCTGAAGTATTTCTAGGGTGTCATGGTATGATACATACCTTGATATTTTGCCTAAGCCTTGAATTAAAGTTCAGATCAGATGCATATAAGCACATGAGTATCATGATTCTTGTTTTTATGATTTTGCAAGTTTTACCAGCTAGATCAGTCTGGTAAATTCATATAATTACATCACTTTACAGTAATAACTTTAAAAACCAGGAACAGACACCCATTATTCAAACATCAATATATAGCTCAGCCATTGTAATTGACAGTGTCAACATTCAATCAGCATGAATACTTTGTATGCACCGTGTTGCTCTCCGAAAATAACAAATCTGCTAAATGTGGGCCTACAACAACTCTTACAACTCAAGACTAAGTCTTCTATTAGCTTCGAGCGTGCGCCCGCCTGTGTACGCGCGCGCGCACACAAACACACACACACACGCACGCACACACATACACACATGCGCACACACACGCACACGCACACAACATTGGCCACTTCATTAGTCGGGCTAACCCTCGTTCTACTTCTAGCAGGACTTTGCTAATATGTAGTCTAGCTTACCGTCACCGTTGTTGTCCGTGTGCACCGCATGGTCCACAGGTGTAGTTTGCACTGTTGACTTCTTTCTCTTCCTCCCGACAGTACCTGGAATCATCCCGGTATTTTGCGCATCGCCGCTGGGAACACTGGTATTGGATGTTTTACCAGACCGTGTATTCATTGTTTGAAGTCAATGCTAATGTAGCGTTCCGAGGGGCAAAGGGCTTCTTAGACACTCTTTCTTCAGGCAAAAACTCGAGAACACAATACTCGTTTGGAGCTGAGCAAAACACACCCTCCTTTTATTTTCCAAAACCACCCACTCTTTTTTTTTTCTCCTCCCTTTTACATGTCGCCTTTTTTTGACGTCACCTCCGCATTCCACTCTTACATGCGTCCCCCCTTACAGTAGAGAATGTCCTCATCTCTCAACACACATGCAAGTGAAACACAGGGTAAATAAGAACAAAACAAACAAACAAACAAAAAAAAAAGCGTGCATACAAAGCACAACGCATACAGCCAACTGGCCATTAAGCAATTATTCAATAAACACAAGTGTAAAGTGTGCACCGTCTTGGCACCCCACACAGCAGATACACAACTTGAACTCAACCCCCCTCCCCTTCAAAACACAAAGAGTCAATAAACAGGACTACGTAAACAGTCACTCCATCACATAGTCCCTAAAGCGAGCAGGGGTCGTGACGACCTACCAACCCGAGAGAACCTGAGTGGGACAACTGTTTGGTCAGGGCAACCACCGGCACCTAAGTCGGCATCACGACTCCAGTCCATGTCCCCATCACAGAGGGACCTGCTCATAGGGAACCCAGGTGTGGCAGCATCTTCCTGCAAAGCAGCGGGTGGAGAAGGGGTGAGGAGGTTCCCAGACGGCCCCCCCAAAGGAAAAGCCACAGGCAGGTTGTAGCGTCGCAGCCTGTCATAGTGGACGGTTTGAAGTGGGGGGTCCTCCCCGAATGGGCTACTAATCTGATAGGTGACGCCAACCTCATCAGCCCTGTCCATTCGTCGTTGCACCAAGTAAGGTCCCTTCCAGTGGGGAGCCAGTTTACGGCGGCTCTCTGTGGGGTCATTCAACCATACAAGGTCCCCGACTTCATATGGTTCGTGCCTCACCTTGGCATCGTAGAAAGTCTTTTGCTTTTTGCTTGCCCCAATGTTGTTTTCCTTTGTCCGAGTAAAAGCAGTGTTCAAACGTCTGAGGAGGGAGTTAGCAAAGTCTTCTGGGGACCTATCTACTGGCTCGCCCCGCACTAGCGGGCCCAGCACCACATCCACCGGGGTCCGGGCCTCCCGTCCGTGTGTGAGGAAGTAAGGTGTGAACCTGGTGCTGGAGTGTACACTGGTGTTGTACGCGAAAGCAACTTGCAACAGAAAAGAGTCCCACTCTCCCTCACATGACAAGAGTGTTTTAGCCAACTGGTCAATGAGTGTTCTATTAAATCTTTCTACCATCCCATCCGACTTTGGGTTATAGGGAGTGGTATGAGTCTTTTTCACACCCAGCAGCCCGCACAAATGTTTCACCATATCTGATTCAAATTGTCTTCCCATATCTGTGTGCAGCGTTTCCATCACACCATGTTCCAGAATGTAGTTCAGAAAGAGACACTCAGCCACTGTTGAGGCCTTTTGATCAGTGATAGCATAGAGGTTAACAAACTTTGTGAAATAGTCCTCAACAACCAGAACATACCGGTGGCCCTTTGAAGTGACCGGCAACTCAAGTATGTCGGCCGCTACACGCTGGAAAGGTCTGTCTGACTGAGAAGTCCTCATAGGAGCATGATGTTGAGGAACTGGGGACTTCCTCCTTTGACAGGCATAGCACTGGTCACACCAAGTTTTAACATCACTGTACATAGTGGGCCAATAACAAACACCCCGGGCACGTGCCAAAACCCGTTCATACGCGAGGTGAGCTGTCAACGGAGTGCCATGCAGGTGTCCGAGGACCTCGGGGACCAAGACAGCAGGGACCACAACTTGTGTTGTTTCCCCCCCCTCAGACTGCCACACAACCCTGCACAACAGTCCATCAATGAAAGTCAGTCTGGGAAACTCGTGCCACAGTCTTTTCAAACCCCGACTGGCATCCTTCAGCCTCCATCTAGGGGGCCTCTGACCTTCCTCCAACCAGATCAGTACTTGCCTGATGTCAGCGTCACTCCGTTGGAGCTCCCTGACACTTGAGCCGTCGTGTGACAGAGTGAAGATTAAGGCTCGGTCCACACAAGCCTGGGGGTCAGAAGGCAAATGTGGGCTGCAGCTGGAGTCGGGGGCCACTGTAGAGGCCGTGGTGGAAGTCTCTATGGCGCATACAGTGCTGGAGTCATGATTCATAACTGTTTGGGTACCTTTGTGCACAAGAGTGTGGAAAGCATCCGGGGAATCATTGTCCATTAGCTCAGCGCTGGGGTCGGGTCTGCGCGAAAGAGCATCTGCGTTAGTGTGTCGATATCCACTCTTGTGGACGATTACCCAGTCATAAGGATCCAGTTCCAGGGCCCAGCGGCTGCGGCGTCCCGTTCTGTCATTATCAATGGGGAGCCGTCGAAGGCCCAACAATGGCCGGTGGTCCGTGACGATGGTGAAGGGACGAAGACCCAAATAATGTCTGAAATGGCGGACAGCCCACACTATCGCCCATAGCTCCCTGTCATATGTAGACCATCGCCGTTCAGCAGCCGTGAGGGAGCGACTAGCATAAGCCACCACCCTCTCCAGACCGTCAGTTTCTTGTGTCAACACTGCTCCCACAGCAACCTGCGAAGCATCGGTGTACAGAATGAAACGTTGATTGAAGTCTGGGTGACTCATTATAGATTCAGAACAAAGAGCGTCCCGCAGGAACTCAAATGCCTCTTGGCAATCTGCAGTCCATTGAAATGGGACATCCTTCCCCGTAAGGTGACTGAGGGGGGCAGCACACTGGGCAAAGCTTTTCACAAACCTCCTATAGTAGGAACAAAGTCCCAGGAAGGCACGCACCTCAGTGGCGGACCTCGGCACAGGCCACGACTTCACCTTCTCTGTGTTCTTGGGGTCAGGGCGAAGCCCTTCAGCAGAGATGACGTGCCCAAGGAAGACCACATGATCCCGGGCCAGATGGCACTTCCTAGCATCCCACCGCTGCCACCAATGTAGCGTTCCGAGGGGCAAAGGGCTTCTTAGACACTCTTTCTTCAGGCAAAAACTCGAGAACACAATACTCGTTTGGAGCTGAGCAAAACACACCCTCCTTTTATTTTCCAAAACCACCCACTCTTTTTTTTTTTCTCCTCCCTTTTACATGTCGCCTTTTTTTGACGTCACCTCCGCATTCCACTCTTACACTAATATGAGCTGCGCATCAAGAATTTGCTGATTGAGTGAAAAAGATGGGCTCGCACGCCACTACACGCCACGGTGGTGATGCGAGGTGATTGACAAGTTGACAACCAGCCAATATGATAGAGAAGGCCGCATGGCTCCGCCTCCAGCCCGTGAATGCAATTATGATTGGCTTGTTTCATATGTAGTAATCTGGCGGGAGCTTGTAACAGAGATTCGGAGTTTGTGATGTGTGTGGAAAGAACAGAGGATAAGAAGAAAGGCCCTAATCAAGTCGTATTGTGATATCGTTGCCAAATAATGCCTGGTTTAGCCACTGAGCTAAGACAGCTTATTGAAGGCAGAACTAAATCTAAAAGGAGACACAGAGAAATAATCAAATGGATGCAGAAGAAAAGGCTTCTGAGAAGAGGGATGAGATGTCAAAAATGCAAACACAAGATGAAATTCAAGGAATCAGTTTGTGTGGACAACTATGCATGGTAAGTTTTATTTTTATTGCATGAAATTAGATTAATTTGTTAACTATTAAGAGTGCCCAATATATCTTAATTCATGTTAACATTAATTTCTAGACATTAATATTCAACCCTTTTGAAACATTTTAACACACATTTTATGGGGTTCCTGGTACGAAATATTTTCAGATCAAATACACATTAATTTGGAGGGCCTTGACATGAAAATGTTTGAGATTGCTTCAGCCACTACCTTGGCCAGTGTCATCCTTACCTTTATTTGTATATCTTTAGGGTTTGCAAACACCATAACCACAGAGGGAGGAAACTAAAGAGGTCAATTAGACACAAATCTATGTTCAGCAAGTCAAAGGTTTCCTCTCTTCAACTGGATGCGCTTTGTGTACAGGTATACACTATGGCATAGGTATAAGATTTTAGTCGGTCTATTATGAAAAGGGTTATTTCAGTAGAAATACTGTATAACTATGCTGTCAGAAACAATAACTGGAGACTTTGGTGTAAAGCTTATGATAATGTTATGGAGCATCTGTAGACTCATGATAATAGCAGGTGCTTGGAGTTATTTCATCTTTGTTCATTTTGCAAAAAGGTGTCATTTACAGCTTGAATTCTTAACCGTTTAATTACAGAAATATGTTGAATAGCTGTTAATTATGGGATTGCTGTGTTGGTCAGCATTAGGCCTTTTGTGGCAACATGAGTGTCAGACCCTGCCTCTTAAAGCTCATTGGCTTTCTAAATCTATAGGCTCTGGAAATTAATATTAGAAATAGCATTTTACAAATATTCTATTTGACCCAAATATATTGACAGAGCTCTGTGGAAAATACCACAAAATATATTTTCCATCAGTATTGCTGTTTTTGTCTCCACAGTAGCGAACAATTGTCATATCCTGGGGTGCAGTAGAGGCTAAATTTGAGTATCAAAAAAAAAAAAAAAATCAAAATGACCACTTTATTTCTAACTGTAATATAATAATTATTTAGATTTGCACAAGGCCTGCGTCTACGTCAAGTGGACATGATCAATGATGACATCTCTGGAAGCTCAGCAACCCTGTCCAAGATGGCTCAAAAGCTGCGAGATGTGTGCACGACTGCGATGGACAGATATCAGCGAACAAGGAGGCCAGTACATTGGGGGGCGGCAGCAGTTTGTCACCATTGATGAGAGCCACTTCAGACACAAAAAGAAAGGCAAGCAGCATTCACTACTATCAAAACAGTAATGTACATTATGACAGAATATTCATTTTTTAGAAACAAGAATAATTCCTAATATTTGATGTTTTCAACAGTACGGACGAGGACGAATGGCTGGTGGCTGGAAGAGAAAGAAGTGGGTTTTTGGGATGCTAGGTGTGAACCGGAGAGGGAGAAGACATGCAAAGCCTGTTCTTCGCTTAGTCGAGAAAAGAAGAAGGAGAGATCTGGTGCCGCTTATAGCTCACCATGTGAAAGTGGGATCTACAATAATAAGTGATGAGTGGCGGGCGTATCGCAATGCTTTACCTCAGCTAGGTTACACCCATTTCACTGTCAATCACAGTGTGTCATATGTCGATGCCCAAACAGGTGCACATACTCAGCACATAGAGAGGGCCTGGAGAACGGTTAAGGAAAATGTGTGGAGACTCAGGGGGAACCGTACAGAGGAGTTACTGGTAGACCATCTCAGAGTTATTGAATGGTATGAGTGGCTTGCCCGTAAGCATCGCAAGGGGCCATTAGGACGGATAATCCATGACATTGCTGTGATGTATAGACATTAAATGTCTCTCTGAAATATTCTGTTTAACAATTGTTTAGCACAAAACATACTTAAACCTCATGGGTTTGTATACTGTTGTATACTGCTGTTCTGCCATGTGATGGCTCAGTATGTGTGTGTGTGTACATTAAAGACAATGTTCAACATGTTATCTGTTGTATGTCTTTGGTAAAATATAGTACACAGACAATTCTATGGGTGGAGGGAGGGTTGAGGTGCAAAAAATGTGATATTTTAAATACCACATTAAATTTCTGACCCTTGAACTCACCCATATGCTGTTCTACAAAGTGTCACTGTTATTAGTAGATGGTTAAACTATTATCAAGTGATCTGTAAGTGTGAGTTAATGTAGTAGTAAAGTATTAGCTATAAGCTTATGTATGTTATTGGGACATTGTTCTAAAGTTGCAACAATTCCTCATTTATCAGCAGTTAATAAATGAGGAATAGTTGCAACTTTAGAATAACGTCCCAATAGCATATATAAACTATTAACTGATACTCAACAAGTCATTAGTAAGTAATTCACTGATGACTTGTTCATGATCTATGACTAGTTTATAAGGTATGGTTATAAATTATTAATATACAGTTAACAAGTCATTTATAACTCATTAACTAACAGTTTGTTAATGGTTTATTAACCATCTATAAGGCATCTTTATAAATCATCAACAAATTATTAACAAACACTTAACAAGTGATTAATAACTCACTAAGTAACAGTTTACAAATGATCTACTGACTAGTTATAACGGATAGTTATTATAAAGTGTTACCTGCGTTTTTTGCTTGTATCGGTATGGACCAATGCGTCGGGTGATTGGCCCAATACGCACCCTTCGACATAATTTACAGACAGGCATCTATAGAGGCAGCGGTGCCCCCCCCCCCCCTTCCTCTAGCAGTGCTAGATTCGCACTGTCAGATTCGCAAAAATAGGCCAAAGAATGGAAGCAGGACGAAAGTTATTGCTGCTGCCTCTTCAGCAGACCTGGAGCTGGCCATCAGTTCTCCTTATGAAGAGAATCAGAGGCAAAATCACCTGATCCGGCTGTGCTGGTTACTCACCCACAGAAAACGCAAAATTCTCTGTGCGTTTTTGGAAAAAAAGAGAGAGAGAGAGAGAGAGAGTGAGAGAGAAAGAGAGAGAGAGAGGGAGATCCCCTTTACACAGCAGTGGGTGAAACTGTCTCCGTGCAGGAAAAACCCAAACATGAGCAGAAACAGAGCGCCTATCAGGTGTCCAGTGAAACTTTTCATCCATGCAAAAAGATGTGAAACATCCCAATAAAAGCAGAAAAACAACAGAAGCCCCACGTGTCCGCTTGTACGGAGGAGCTGATTCTCTGCGTCATCCTCAGGGGCAAAAATGTTCTACAGAACCGGACCCGCTGGGTCTGAGAGCGCACGTGCAGGATGACATGAATGATGTCCAGACTCACCCGCACCATCAGAAAATGTCACTCTGCAGGTCGTTGTCAGATATTTGCGTTTTTACCCCCAAAACTCTGTTACTGTGTAAATGCGAGGCCAGAAAGCAAGACTTGTACTCCCTCAGCGCTGTAGAGTAATCCACCCTGATGTTGATGTAGGAGAAGTTTTTCCACCTCAAGTAAAACTGAGAATGAGATCAAAACAAAATCAAATAAAAAAACCTGATATTTGTTTACATTCATCTTCCAGCTTGATCACACTTCAATATATACATGAATACAGGATCAATTATAAATGTTTGTTTTTTTTACGAAAATATGAAAAAAAGTGGTACAGTAACCTGTTTACTCTACCTTCCAGTTGTAGAAATCATAACATTAGATAGATAGATAGATAGATAGATAGATAGGTAGATAGATAGATAGATAGATAGATAGATAGATAGATAGATAGATAGATAGATAGATAGATAGATAGATAGATAGATAGATAGATAGATAGATAGATAGATAGATAGATAGATAGATAGATAGATAGATAGATAGATAAAAAAATTTTAGCCCAGATATAATATCATCACTATAGATTTGAACTGCAGGTAAAATCAGGAACATCTTGGACTTTTTTTGTAATCATCTGCTGCTCAGAAAGTCAAAATACACTGCCTGGCCAAAAAAAAGTCGCCACCTGGATTTAACTAAGCAAATAGGTACGAGCCTCCTATTGGATAATTACTGCATGGGCGATTATCTTTCAGCTGGCGACAAGTTATTTAAACCCAACTGGTGCAATGACTTGCTTCTCATTTCCCAAACAACCATGTGGAAAGACACATCCGTGGTCTTGGAAAAGATGTTAGTCTGTCTGAGAAGGGTCAAATCATTGGCATCAAGAGGTGAAAACATCTAAGGAGATGCAGAAACTACTAAAACTGGGTTCAGGACAGTCCAACGCATTATGAAAAACTGGAAGGATAGTGGACCATCGTCTTCCAGGAAGAAATGTGGCCGGAAAGGCAGATGAAGTGATGCAGCATCATGCCTAGTCCCGACTGTATGAGCCTGTGGGGGCAGTGTGATGATCTGGGGTTGCTGCAGTTGCTCAGGTCCAGGTTCAGCAACAGTATGAGCTCAGATAATGAGGTAAGCTGATACCTGAATATACTGAATGACCAGGTTATTCCATCAATGGATGTTTCTTTCCTGATGGCACGGCCATATTCCAAGATGACCGTGCCAGAATTTATCGGGCTCAGATTGTGAAAGATGGTTCAGGGATCATCAGACATAATTTTCCAACATGGATTGGCCCCCACACAGTCCAGACCTGAACCCCATGGTTCAGTGCTGCCACAATCAAAGCTAAAGGTGGTCCAACGTAATGTTAATGCTCGACCTTTTTTTTGTTGGCGACTTTTTTTTTTGGCTGGGCAGTGTACTTTGATATGAAAAATGATAAGAAAATCCTGTTGCTGGTATACTATACGGGGCCGATACTGGGAATGCAATATCAGTAGGTTGTATCGGCTATTGGCTGAGGCTGATGAGAAAAAACTGGTGTTAGTATCGGCCCCAAAAAAGCTGTATCAGACGATACCTACTCGGGATCAACTTCCGGCGAGTGGATCTCATTTTTTGATCTTGTATTCCACTTCTATCTGGCACCCTGTACTGATTGTCTGTGATGTGCATGATACAGCTGCTGACCACTGAGGCACGGCCTAAGATGTTATCTTGTGGCCATATATTATTAAATTGTGGTGGAGACCAGGATTACCTTATGAAATTACTGAGCTTACTAAACGTCCAGATTGTATATCCTCCCCTGGAACAGTCATATGGCTATATAACTGCTACATTTACATTCTAAAAACTTAGCATTGCAATATTATGTATCCTTATTTCCACCATACATATCACATTTACCTTTTTAGCAAGAAGAAAGCTTCTCCATCTGGCAATCTGATGGACAAGTCTGGGTTTGGCGGTTGCCAGGACAACGGTACTTGTCTGACTGCATTGTGCCAAGTGTAAAGTTTGGTGGAGGGGGTATTATGGTGTGGGGGTGATCTTCAGGAGCAGGGCTTGGCCCCTTAGTTCCAGTGAAAAGAACTCTGAATGCTTCAGCATACCAGAGCATTTTGGACAACTCCATGCTCCCAACTTTGTGGGAACAGTTTGGAGCTGGTGTGGAGGAACTTGACTGGCCTGCACAGAGTCCTGACCTCAGTCTGATAGAACACCTTTGGGATGAATAAAGGTGCATTTAGACCGACCGCAGCAGGTTTACATGCAAAGTCTATGTAAACGCACGTCAAGGAGCGTCGAACGTTCTTGCGGCACGTTTAGGGCATCGGGTGCGGCGCATTTCAAAGTTGGACAATTTGAGCTTTTGACGCAAGGCGTCAATCAATCAGAGAGACTCAGCATGTCTCAGTGCTGTGTCGCAGACACACATTTTCTGACAGGACGGGAAATACGGAGGAGACTGCAGAGAATCTCTTCACTCCACAGAGACAGTGGAGGATAAACTGCAATCTGCCTCTGGTTCCAGGTTTCCAAACGGCGGGTTGATGACCTGCTGTCCCGATCGGATTAATGAGCTCATAATGCCGTACCGATGCGGCACTGCAGGTCGTTAAACTGGGCCAGATAGGACGTCTGTTGAATCCACACCCGGCACAGAGATACCGTACCATACCATCTTCTGCCACTTATCCAGGATCGGGTCACGGGGGCTGCTGCCTAAGCAGGGAAGCCCAGACTTCCTTCACCCCGGACAGAGCCACCAGCTCATCTGGGGGATCCCGAGGCGTTCCCAGGCCAGCCGGGAGAAGTAGTCCCTCCAGCGTGTCCTGGGTCTCCCCCGGGGCCTTGTCCCGGTGGGATGTGCCTGAAACACCTCACCAGGGAGGCGTCCAGGAGGCATCCTGACCAGATGCCCAAGCCACCTCATCTGGCTCCTCTCTATACGGAGGAGCAGCGGCTCTACTTTGAGTCCCTTCCGGATGACCGAATTCCTTACCCTATCTTTAAGGGAGAGCCCTGCCACCCTGCCGGGGAAACTCATTTCGGCCACTTGTACCCGCGATCTTGTTCTTTCGGTCATGACCCACAGCTCATGGCCATAGGTGAGGGTAGGAACGTAGATTGACTGGTAAATCGAGATCTTTGCCTTCTGGCTCAGCTCCTTCTTCATCATGACAGACCGATGCAGATTCCGCATCACTGCAGAGACTGCACCGATCTGTCTGTCCATCTCCCACTCCATTTTTCCCTCACTCTTGAACAAGACCCCTAGATACTTGAACTCCTTCACCATCGGCAAGACCCTGCTCCCGACCCAGAGAGGACACTCCACCCTTTTCTGGGTGAGGACCATGGTCTCGGATTTGGAGATGCTGATTTTTATCCTGGCTGCTTCACACTCGGCTGCCAATCGCTCCAGTGAGAGCTGGACATCATGGCCCAACGATGCCAACAGAACCACATCATCTGCGAATAGCAGAGACCCGTCTTCCACCAACACGTCTTCCTCCACGGAAGACGTGTTGGTGGGATTGAGGAGGTCTTTGAAGTATTCCTTCCAACGACCCACGACGTCCTAAGTCGAGGTCAGCAGCCCACCATCCCCACTGTACACAGTGTTGATGGTGCACTGCTTCCCCCTCCTGAGCCACAAGAAGGTGGACCAGAAGTGCCTTGAAGCCATCCGGAAGTCGTTCTCCATGGCCTCACCGAACTTCTCCCATGTCCGAGTTTTTGCCTCAGCGACTGCCAGAGCCACACTCCGCTTGGCCCGCCGATACCTGTCAGCTGCCTCAGGAGTCCTAGAGGCCAGGAAGGCCCGGTAGGACTCTTTCTTCAGCTTGACGGCATCCCTCACCGCTGGTGTCCACCACCGAGTTCGGAGGTTACCGCCACAACCGGCATCCTCCCCCACCATCTGAGCCCACTCACCACCAGGTGGTGATCAGTGGACAGCTCCGCCCCTCTCTTCACCCGAGTGTCCAGGACAAGGGAACACAAGTCTGATGATACAACTACAAAGTCGATCATCCGGCTGCGGCCTAAGGTGTCCTGATGCCAGGTGTACATGTGGACACTCTTATGCCTGAACATGGTGTTCGTTATGGACAATCCATGACAAACACAAAAGTCCAACAACAAAACACCACTCGGGTTCAGATCAGGGGGGCTGTTCCTCCCAATTATGCCCCTCCAGGTCTCACTGTCGTTGCCCACGTGAGCATTGAAGTCCCCCAGCAGAGCGATGGAGTCCCTGGAAGGCGCACTTTCCAACATGCCGTCCAAGGACCCTAGAAAGGGTGGGTACTCTGAACTGCTGTTTGGTGCGTAGGCACAAACAACAGTCAGGACCTGTCCCCCCTCCCGGAGGCGGAGGGAGGCTACCCTTTTGTCCACCGGGGTAAACCCCAACGTAAAGGCGGCAAGCCGGGGGGCAATGAGTATGCCCACACCGGCTCGCCGCCTCTCACTGGGAGCAACTCCAGAGTGGAACAAGGTCCAGCCCCTCACGAGGATGGTGTTTCCAGAGCCCGAGCTGTGCGTCAAGGTGAGTCCAACTATACCTAGTCGGAACCGCTCAACCTCACGCACCAGCTCAGGCTCCTTTCCAACCAGAGAGGTGACATTCCATGTCCCTAGAGCTAGCTTCTGCAGCCGGGGGGCGGACCGCCAGGGTCTCCCCCACCCTCGACCACCACCCAACTCACACAGAGATGCTCGACAGAGATGCTCGACATCATTCTCTGGCCTTGTGGAGCAAATAAAGCCAATCAGCTGCTCAGTTTCATCCACCATAGTACAAACATACAGACCAAGGAAAACAACCAGGTCCACCACCACACTCTAGACCAGGGTTTCTCAACCCTGGTCCTCAGGGACCTCTGCCCTGCATGTATTCCTGGTTTCCAACTCCACCACACCTGATTCAGACCAACTCAACTGCTCATCAAGTTTTTTGAAAGCCTGCTAATGAGCCATTCACCTGAGTCAGGTGTGTTGAACTGGGAATATCTTGAAAACCAGGAGGGCAGGGGTCCCTGGGGACCAGTATTGAGAAACACTGCTCTAGACGCTCTTGCTGCACATCAACAGCTTTTTGGTCTCTGAATGTCAGCGTCTGATTTTATGTAAACCAGCGTCAAGCACGTTTTTGCTGCCGACAACGCGGTCAGTCTGAGAGCCGGGCCTTCTTGTCCAACATCGGTGTGCGACCTCACACATGCACTTCTGGAAGAATGGTCAAAAATTCCCATGAACACACTCCTAAACCTTGTTAACAGCCTCCCCAAAAGAGTTGAAGATGCAAAGTTGGACCATGTCATATTAAACCCTATGGATTAGGAATGGGATGTCACTTAAGCTCACATGTGAGTCAAGGCAGGAGAGCGAATACTTTTGGCAATATAGTGTATCTCAAAGAGTAAAAGCTTATTAACAGTATCAACAAATCAACTCTTATCAGTGTTAATTTGACACGAAAAATTCAACACCAAGTCCAGTGTAACCTTAACACTGTATGGGACAGGACCATATGTAACCTGACTTTGTGTTAAAATTGAATCTTTAAGTGTTACATCAACGCTGCAGATTTTACTGTGTGGGTCTGCTAAAAAATTACTATGACACAGCCAAATATCAAACATGATGAATCAAGACAGAAATTTATTCTTAAGACTGAAGGCATCTATTTACAGCAGCCCCTGTATTACATAACTGGATTTTTACATGAACAGAATTATTTTTAGGAACGTTTTCCTGCAGCTTGACAGATATTTTTGCTAACCCTGCTTGGATCCGGGGTGGTAATCAAGTTTTTTCCCCCCCTTGCTATAATCTGACTGAAATGGAGTTCAGCAGCATGCTAACAGGATACTCCAAAGCATTCAGATGGATAATGGCAAGCAGGCATACCATTGTAAAATTATTCTGGAAGTCTGTGGAAATCTGGAGCATAGGGCTACAGATAAGCAAGACCTTTAGGCCTGAAGGCAGCAGCCAATTTGAAACAGTCATGCCACTATGATCAATGTAGTTACATGCACTCAGGAGCGACTTGGAAAACCATTTTCACTCAAAGTAAGCAGTTACTTCCAGACATTAGACCTGAAACTGTATTAAACGAGTAGGAGGTTGTATGTCAACTCCGAGAAGAAGAGTTTAGTGGTCTGTGGCTTCAGCTGTTTTCTGAAAAAAAAAACTGCTTTCTGGGTCTGCATACCAAAGATGAAAAAGACCATCCAGAGAAAGCTCCAAGAGATGCGAGAGGGTGCACATCAATGTCCATGGCATTGGTGACATGGACATATAGGAAGGTACCATAGCAATAAAGGTGGATGTTGGAAAGATGAACACTCATCTAGCATTCCTTGTAGAACTGAGTCAGACCCTTGTCTTAATTCCTGGTATCACAGATCCAAACAGGTGTTGCAAACATTTCTCAGAGATTTTACTCCATATGCACATTATAGCATCACAATTGCTGAAGATTTGTCAGCTGCACATCCATGCTGAGAATCTCCTGTTCCAGCATATCCCAAAGCTGCTCTGTTGGACTGAGATCTGGTGACTGTGGAGGCCACTGAAGTACAGTGAACTGATCATCATGTACCAGAAAGCAGTTGGAGGTGATGTGAGCTTTGTGACATGGTGCATTGTCCTGGTGGAAGTAGCATCAGAAGATGCTCCACTGTGGTCATAAAAGGATAGACATGATTAGCAACAATGCTCAGGGAGGCTGTGGTGGTTAAACTGCCGTGTCGGTACTAAGGGGCCCAAAGTGGGCTGAGAAAATATCCCCCACACTACAACAGTAGCAGCCTGAAGCCTTGATCCAAGGCAGGATGGATTCATGCTTTCATGATGTTTCCTTCAAATTCTGACGCTAGCATCTGAATGTGGAACTGAAATGGAGACTCATCAGACCAGCAACATTTCTTCATCCTCTATTGTCCAGTTTTGGTGAGTCTGTGTGAATTGAAGCCTCAGTTTCCTGTTCTTAGCTGACAAGAGTGACATTTTCTCTTCTTCAGACCATTCTCTGGAAACCCTAGAGATGGTTGTCTGTGAAAATCCCAGTAAATACTCAGACCAACATCCATGCCACATTCAAAGTCACACAAATCTCCTTGCTGATGCTCATTTTGAACTTCAGCAAGTCTTCTTCACCACGTCTTCATGACTAGATGTGATGAGTCCAGATCTCTCTCCGTCCACAGGTCTATTGAGGACAGCATCCGCCAACAGTTGAGACGCTGAAATCTCAACCCATGGACAGATTCATTTGTAAAAACACAAATCATCATCTTTTGATTCCAGACCAATAAAAAATGTCATAGAAATAAATTACTTGAATTAAATCAACTGAGTCTGATGTAACTGTGGTAGTAACAATCCAACTTCTCAGTTTTTCTGACATTTTATTTGCATTTGGCATAAATTTTGTTAGAAAGTAAAGTTGACACGTGAACACAATAAAACACAAAATTCTTTTGACTTTTACTTTGAAATATTTTAATTAATGATGAAATAAAAGAAAACACTTTCTGAATTTCATATAATTTCTATCTTTGGCAATGGAGTTCCTCAGGGTGCTTTCACACCTGTTAGTCTGGTAAATGGTTTGGTTTGGCCCAAAAGTTGTAACAATGTTGCAATTCTCAAATAGTTCGGTTCACAGTGTTTCTGCAAACGAATGGGGGTATTATTTGAGCAATATCATTTGCAAATGTGTGTTGAGAGTTGTGTGTCTGTACAAGAATCTGCAAATGTGTAAAACAACTTGTGTGTTGACTGAACCAACTCAAAACAGCTTTCCTGGAACTGAGAACTCAGAGTTGGTCAGTTCAGAGTAAGTTAACCAGATTTCTATGTAGAGTCAGTTTGTTGAACCTCCTACCTGGAATACACTCCAGGGGTCTGTTGCACAAAGCAGGTTTAATGAAAACCCAGAGTTGTTTAACCCTGAAATTGGGGAAACTCTTGAGTTTTCCGTAACACAAAGGTAGGTAACTCAACCCAGGGAGAGAGGAGTAACTCTAGTCTGTTGCACGAAGAGGGGTAACTTAAACCCTTGCTCAGATTCCATGGTAACAGACTCTCTGAAACTAACCTGGTAGGGAGCAGGTTAATGTGGAGAAACATACAGTTTCTCGCTGTCGCCACCCACTTTCAGCCACACTCGCCGTTTCATTTCCTCATTCATTCATTCATTCAGTCAGCGGAGAGTTTTGGCTGCTGCCGTCTCAAATAAAACATGTTAAAACTAAATCTGAGTTGGTAGGTTTCAGACAAGTCCCTTCCATCAGGATTTCATGGATAAAGATGCAGCATGACTGCGTGGAGAGTTAAACATTCAGAAATCCTTATCAGACCACGGATAGAAGTTCTTTCATTTCCATACAGTTGTCATTTCTGATGCTACAGTTTCACATCACAGCCAATTATCTACATACACAAGCTGATCCGTCCGTACATTTATAATATCGCTATCCGTATGTGACAATTGGAGGTCCTGTTTCTCCGTTTCCGAGAGATGGTTTGGCTTGATTATTTGACCTTACAGCTATCTCTGTCTCTGAGTAAATGGTCAATGTGCATGTCTGTCACAAGAAGGCTGGGGTTCAATCCCAGATGGGACTTTTTTTTCTTGTTGCCATAAGCTTTCCCTTTCGCAAACAGATTTTTTTTTTCTTTCATTGGAGATGCAGGGCATTTGAGAAATGCGACAGTCATATTTCATCTTAATGCTGCCGACAAGAGCACTTCTCCTCGCGGGATTGCACCCAAGTTAAATAAATAAAAAAGGCTGTGATGAAAGTGCAGAACTGAATTCGAACATCAGCCCCACAGCTGGGAGGCAGGTGCGCAAACCATTCGACCAAACATGCATCTATGCACAAAACTACCTGCAAGCATACTGAAAGGATCCTGTCACATTATCATTAACCAGTTCTACCCTGTAATGTCATTGTGATTGTAAAGGACAGCATTTAAACTAAGTTCTTCTCCCACACTATCTTTCTTTCTTTTCTTTTCTTTTTTTTTTTTTGCAGCAGCAGTTCAAACTCGCCATATGAGGCTTTAGAAGTTATAGTTCCATTCAATGGCGAATGCAGCCCATTTGCAACATTTGCAAAAATCACCAGTTAATATAAGATACCTCGCATCAGGGAGATTCCATTGCTCTCAACTTAGCAGGTACAACAACCACTAAACCCAGCAATGTCACATACCCTTATGATAGCGCCAATTGGTGTTAGATTTTAGCAGGCGGTGCCGAATGCACGCAGCTGGAAGAGGCAGCCTGTGAGCCTGAGCTCAAGGCCTCAAACCCGTACAGTCCACATACCAATCCTGTCACACGTTTGTGTATCTCTCTCACGGCAGAAGTGTAGCAAAAGTCACGTGTGTAAAGCAGCCAATACAGAAGCTGCTTGACTTGTAACCAATGATTTGTCTGAACTTCTGGGTCTTCTAGCAAAAATACTTACGACATTCATGTCTCAGTGTGTATTTACAGACTGGTCTACCATTGCAGATCTTAGCACACATTTATACATTGGTCTACACGTTTTTAAATTTCAATGCAGATTTGTGGATTTTTTACACATTTGCAAACCTGATTATACATAAACACACAAGTTGTTTTACACATTGCAGAATCTTGTAAAGACACACAAATCTCATCACACATTTATAGATTCATTTACACATTTGCAAAACTGACTGCGCACACACAAATAGAGATACAGAAACACAACTCTCAACACACATTTGCAAATAGTATTGCTCCAATAATACCCTCATAACAACCGCTATAGATGTTATACTGTATATCCACCTCAGGCATGTGGCGGCGCTGTTCAGAAAACACTGTTTTGTGTTGAAACTGATTGCAAAGAAGGAGAATCCCAAAGAAAAAAATCCCGCTGTGCTTGTTGTGCTCCCCTTTTTTAATCGCGCTTTATTCAGCAAGCACAGATACTCCAGCATGAAACTCAAATACTGTACTAGAGCACTGCAAGGGATTTTTTTTTGGGGGGGGGGGCACAGGGAAGAAGTGCTGCAAAACCCCCTTAAAAAACGGGCTAAGGTCCTAACCTGAACCATCTTGTATTTCTGAGACATCCTCTGCGATTTCTCCTGTAGCTTCTGCTTTATTTATCATGTGGGATTAAGCAAACTGTTGTAAATGGGCCGAATCGAGGCCGTGCAGCATTCTCACCATCATTGAACCATACTGGAGTCCACATGGAACTGTACTGAGACCACCTCCAGAGGTCAGTCTTGGTATGGTTCTTTAGTCTGGACCAAAGCAAACTGGTTCACTTTCACACCCAAACGTACCGCACTTGCAGGTGTTATCGACTCCAGTTCGCTTTACTCCTGTTTCCCACCAGAAGCAGCAGATGCATGAACAGAGCCGAATTTTTGAGAGAAAAATTTGGCGGCCATCTCAACAGATAGTCTTTCCCACCAGGCCCGAAGCACGCAGTGCACAAATTGGCTTGTGGAACGGTTGTTTCGGTGTAATTTCTGGTCATTTCTGCACTTGCTGCAGCCAAATTTGTGGCGTATGGCAGGAAGTGGGATGCAAAAAGTAGAAAATTCGGTCCATTTCAAAAATAAAACTTCTTTCAAAATCCAAACCAAGCAATGATATGCAGGTGGATCTGCATGTAAGCAGGAGATGAAGACACACGCGAAGGAAGTGGGGAAGCCCCGGTGTTAAACTGACAGCAGGTACGATTCTCCATCTTGTCACAAACGCAAGTAAAACAGAATGTTGTTGTCTGAATGTTGCTAACTGATAGCAGAATGATTGTTAACTACCTGCTGTACACATCAGACGAGTGCGCGCAGCTTCTGGGACACAGTATTGCTCTCACCAATCAATCACTCTCATGATCAGTCTCACCTATTACCAGTTGAACTGACCATCAGTTACTCTTACTATGGTCGTAAAAGTGATTGACGAGCCAGAAGACAAATGAAAAATGTAAGGAATGCAGAGATGATTGACAGAAGTTTTTTTCAGTCCCATTACTTTCACAGCTGATGTATAATAATATTTACATATTTAAAGCTTTTAATTAATCATATCATATGGGATAGTGAACCCAGTTTTATCAAATATTGCAAAAATTGTTGAAAGAAACATCTATAACACCTTTAAGAGCGCCAAATGGTGTAGGTGTGAAAGCACTGTCAAATTAGCTAACTTTTTATGGGGGAGGGTCAATCTTTTGACGTGATCATTTCTCTCGAAAGCTATCGAGTAATAGCAACAACACAAAAACCAGAAATTGAAGCAGTGTTAGTTTTAGGAAACCTTTTCAATGCTCTGTTGTTGGAATAAACTCCCAATCTTTGTTAGTATCCTCAGGCTCTTTCAGAACATTGTAACCAGCCAAAACAGAAACTAATTGGTGTTGCAGAGGTTGAGTCTGTCGTGTACAACTCATTAAGTCGAGTTTTAATGAACTAGTGTTGTTCATTATTAGGAGCGCAGGACAAAGACCTAATTCCCTGACACATTAACGTGCTTTATAGTCTGACAGGTTGGCTTCTGAGGACTTAGGGAAGGTTTTCTGACGTTTTAAGCTGCACAGTGAAAAGAAACTCTTTCAGGTCATAACAGAATCAAAATCAAGAAAAAAATTCTATTCAAAAGCCTGGTCCTCATCAGATGCACCAGCCAAATGATGCGGTTTATGAAGGATTTATAGAAAAAAATATGTTACAATATACAGAAGCTAATGTGCCACAGTTCTAACATCTGGCTTTTATCACGCTTGGCTGGTCCGTGCCCCGCAGCTGTATGCTTTGCATGCTCCGCTATCATTCCACTGACAGATATGCATAATTTAACTCAGCTCACTTGTGCACATCAACATTTTACTTACTAGTTGCTGCAGTTTGATTGCTGAGGAGCAGCGATGGGGGCTTTGATCCAAAAAGAAAACTGAGATCCAGCAGCAATTAGTCTGAAATGAACATGCTGGCATATATTTTCCTCCCAGATCTATTTAATTACTGGATGTCATCTTAATCTTATTGATCTCTTCAAAGATACGGTGGGACTGATCTTCCAGAGCTCTTCCAGATCGTTTGGAGGGCACCGATTAGTAGTTTCACACCAACACCTCTGTCGGCAAATGAAAGCGCTGAGAAGATCGCCGAGGGCATCCAAGGATCCACCAACATTCATTATTGGAGGATTCACAAACCTCTGATCCTCAGTTTCCCCTTTACTGTATGTCTTATTGCCCAGTCTCTCTTTTTTACTCTACAGGGAACACAAAAGCTGAGTTTATTGCAATACTGGTTGTGGTTTTGTAATCCAGATGTGTTTTTTAGTGGACCTTTTTCTTTTTCCAGTGATCCAACAAAAACCTCCGCTCGCATTTACAAAGAAAAACTCACAGTGGAGTATCGTGTCGTTCTTCCCCAGACTCGGTGCTGCCTCCTACTCATGTCATTGTCTCTCATTTCTCCCCTCATTTCCACAGAAAGAATATAGCCCATATTTTCGCGGTTGTCAGACTTGCCAACAGGAGGCTAAATGTACACTGCAGAGTGGGTGTCGTGGCGAAGGTTTCTAGTTTTACACAAGTGATTGCACAAATCCAGGTTGATTGCTGAGGTTTCTTCAAGGGAAATCAGTAAAAACTTATCCCCCGTCTAGGAGAATTCTCCCCCTCATCAACTGGAAAAAACAGCAACTGTGTGTGTTTGTCGTAATTAATTCCATAAATACCAGTCACACTGCTATTTCAATGGACTCCCAAATCTTTCTGATCATCAAGGGAAGTTGCAAGCGTGCGCGAGTGATGTATACATGAATGATTCACACAAAGCCAATTGTGAAGCGAGTGTACTAAATAACAGGAAATTTCCATTTTCTATACAGTATGTTCGAATTGTTTTGTTCCTTTCTCCTTCCAATGTATAAAATGAATCATTTTCATTTTTTTTTAGAGTGCCCAGGTTATTCCAGATGGGTTTAAGTTTACAGGGAATAATAGAAGACTTGGATAATTTCAAGAATTCCCACTAAACTTTCAGAACAGAGCAGATGTTAATACTTTTATAGCATCAACATCAGAAGAGTTCCTGTGCTGTGGAAAATATCCTGCCTTGTCAGTAGCCAAAAGACACCAACCATCTGAACCAAATGACTTCAGACCAGTTATACAGACCATTTGTCTCATCATGAAAGTCCTGGAGAGACTCCTAAAACTCACCTCAACAGGCAAGTGAACACATTTCAGGACCCATTACAGTTTGCATATACTGTAGTAATGGGCTCGGGGTTGAAGATGCCATCATGTAACTCGAAAATGTTCATCATGTTTTCTTACAAGTGGTTTCATATTCTTTGTTCAGACACCAAGAGTGAAAACATAAGGTTTGACATGACGGGCGCTGTCAGTGTACCAACTTCTGATGAAGGCAACAACTGATCGCAGAAACCTTGTTTTTCATTGTTTATGTCTGAATAAAGAATACAAAACCACATGCCATCATCTTCCTGCCTCAGAGAGCCCACTCTCATCTGGACCAGTCAGGCAGCACTTTGAGGGTCATGTTCTTTGATTTTTCAACTGCCTTTAATACTATTCAGCCTGCTTTGCTATGTGAGAAGCTCCATAACTTCCAGGTGGATCCTCCACTATCACCTGGATTTATGACTACCCAACAAACAGACCACAGCTTGTGAGACTGAAAGGTTGTGTGTCTGAGATGGTGGTCAGCAGCACTGGGGCACCTCAAGGAACCGTACTCTCACCATTCCTCTTAACACTGTACACCTCAGACTTCCAGTACAACTCTGATCCTGTCATCAGCAGAAATGCTCTGATGACTCTCGCAGTTGTAGGGTGTATCTGTAATGGACAAGAAGCTGAACACAGAGAACTGGTCGGGGAGTTTGTGAATTGGTGCAGTAACAATCACTTCATCTTAAATACCAGCAAAACTGAAGAGATTATGGTTGACTTCAGGAGGAGCAAGAATAAACAAAGCTCTGTTTACATTCTGAGTGTGGAGGTGGTGGAGAAATACAAGACTGACTCAGGACTAGACTGGAAATCCAACAATGAATCCATCTAGAAGAAAGGTCAGAGCAGACTCTACTTAAGGAAGCTGAGATCATTCAATGTCTGTACCAAGATGCTGCTCACCTTCTGTAAGTCTGCACACTAAAAACTCCTGGGTCAAACTGCTGGGTTAAAAAGGGACCAACTAATTTCTGGGTTATTTCAACCCTGACATTTGAGTTGTTAGGTTGTTGCCCCAACTTCTGGGTTAAAATATCCCAACATTGTACTCAACATAACCCAACCTCTGGGTTAAAATAAGCCAACACTGTAGTCAATATAAGCCAACTTCTTGGTCAAATATTCAACCCAAAAGTTGGATAAAAAAACGACCCAGTTTTCTCAGTTGGTCCCTTTTTAACCAAGCAGTGGGTCAATAATAACCCATTATGGGTTATTTTTGACCCAGGAAATTGAGTGTGTGTTGTGCAATCAGCTTTGCATCACCTGCTGGGGCAGCAGCAGCATCAGAACCAGAGACTTGAAGAGACTGGGAATAACTGTGGAGCCGCTGCAGCTAATAGCCAAAAAAAAGATGTTATACAAGTTGCTAAAAGTCATGGAGGATTCTTCACATCCTCTACACCAGTGGTTCTAAACTTTTTTTCAACAAAGTACCCCTTGTGAAATATATTTTCAGCTAAGTATGTATGTAGCCCAAAGTATTTCTAGTTGAAAAAAGAGATTTAAAGAAAAAAAATACAGCACTTTGTCATTTGTGTCAAGTTTAGCAAACTGTGACTGTGCAAAACAATGGTGATTTTTAGTGGTCTCTTTTAAATTATATATACAGAAGTCAAACATACTATAAGCAATGACATAAATTTAATCTTTTCGGTTGGAGTTCTACTTCTTATAACCATGACTCCATTGCCGATGATGTCATTGGGCTTGAGGTTGGGTCAGACTGTATTGGTATGTGAGAGACAGGATTTTTTTTCAGGATAATGAAATGGTGTAAAATAAAAGTCAAAACTCATTTTATGAATGTAAACTTGCATTTAATTTTTCAAAAAACAAACAAACATGGATATTAAAATATTTTACGTACCCCCTGCAATGCCTCAAAGTCCCCCTATTTGAGAAACAGTGCTCTGCACAACACAGTGAAGAATCAACATAGTGTTCAGTGGGAGCCTGTGTCAGGTCCACTGTAAGATGGAGAGGTACAGAATATCATTTCTGCCAACAGCCATCAGCCTAAAGAACAAGACCTGTTGTTGATTTTTTATTATTATTTATTATCATTATTTTTCATTAAATTAAAGAAAAAAATCTACTGCGATATTGAAATTTCCCTTTTGGGAAGAATAAAGCATTTTTCATTTCATACAGAGTTGTGTGAGAAAGAAAAACAATCCATAATCTCCTGAAGCTAAAAGTTTGAAAAAAAAACTATTGAAAGAACATTTTTTTTTCTTTTAAACTTTTAATAATACTGATGGCATAAGGTCCGTCTTTGCAGAGTTATAGTGTGTGTGTGTGTGTGTGTCAAGCCGACAAACCTCCACTCATCAGGCAGCTCATGATCAATTGGAGCCTTACTTTTTTCATTGTGCCAACGGTGATGCATCAATTTAATTTGTCCTTGGAGTCCAACATGACTTCTGTATGGAAATCTGCCTTTTGTTCTTTACTCTCTGAAAAGAGGGTGACCAGACAAAAATGAACAATTATACACCCATCTCCAAGTCGTCTGCCCTTGTCAAGGTTTCTGAGTGTCTCATGAGTGAACAACTGAAAAATTCTCATCCTCTGGCAATCTCTTATAAGACTTTCAATCAGGCTTTGGAAAAAGGCCCAGCACAACCACAGCAGCCTCAAAAGTAATAAGCGATTTCATTGAATCTTTGAACAACTAACTCCACCGTGCAGGTCATTTTATTGATCTGTGGAAGGCTTTTGACACAGGGGATCTTATCATTTTGAAGCACATGCCTGTCAGGGTAGAAATGTCTGAAAATAATCTGAGAGGCAGAACTCAGGATATCTGTCTCTGCACAGAGGATATCACTTAACCTAGATAAATGGAACCGAGAATGCACCCCAAGTGTCTGATTCCGTTCATTTTACGTGTTAACATAATACTGTATAATAATCAAAGATAAGATGCAAAGCTCCAAATATATGTGGACAATGCCGCAATGCTCTGCATTGACACCTAGCAAAGCCCTCAGACTGCGGAGACGAACTGGATGCAGTTTAGTTTGCATCTAGGCCATCAGTGAGTATTTTGACCATGCTGTCTTTTCTGTGTAAATTTTCCAACTCTAATTTGTTGGATGCAAGCATACAACCTGACGTGCATTTGTGTACTAAGGGAGGTAGTGGCCTTAGGAGACCAGCATCCTATATCTGGTTTTTCTTTGGCAAAATGGGCCAGAGAAGAAATGTAACAGACAAGTCAAAAACCTACAAGTCAAAAATGATCAAAGATCTTTCAGAAAGATGCAGCACTCTTGAAATTTCCTAAATATGAGGATGTGACCACACCATCAAAGATTTTGTTGCAAATCCTCAAAAGGGTCACAAGAAAGGTGTTTAGAGAAATAGACACCAAACATTTGAGAAGAATCAAAGGAGAAACTATCAGGAAGCCATTATCCTCCAGTGTTGTTCCGTTCCAAAACTGGAATCTGCCTGGAACATCCTGAAATACAAGGTGTTCAGTGCTCAGAGACATGGCCAAGGTGAGAAAAGGTAAAACCCAACAGTCACTGAACAAGATGCAAAGACTGGACCAGGGGTCTGTTGCACGAAGAAGGTTCAACAAACTGAGTGTAACCCTGAACTCTGAGTTGATCTACTCGGAGATTTGAAACTCTGAGTTTTCAGTCCCAAAACAGCTGATTTGAGTTGGTTTAATCAACTCAGGGTAGTTCAACCCGGGGTTTTAAACATGCTCTACCATGATAAAAAGCCAGCATCAATTGAGCACCGATTCGACGAGTCACCATGGCAACGTAGACGCAAAGGCAGGGCTGCGCTCGCCATTGATTGGAACTAACCTCTAAAGCCTCATATGGCAAGTTTGAACTGCTGCTGCTGCTGCAAAAAAAAAAAAAAAAAAAGAGTGATGGCCTGGGAGAACATTTCAGTTTAAATGCTGTCCTTTACAATCACAACGATGTTATAGAATAGAACTGTTTAATGGTAATGCGACAGTCTAAGACGCTGTCAGTATGATTCCAGCTTGTTTGTGTAGGTACCTACTTGGTCGAATGGTTTGTGCATCTACATTTCACCTCGGAGGCTGGTGTTCAAGTCCAGCTTTGTACTTTTATCGCAGCAATTTTATTTATTTAACTTGGGTGCGATCCCGCGGGGGAGAAGCACTTTTGTCAGTAGTATTAAGATGAAATATATTTGTCACATTTCTCAAATGCCCTACATATCCAATTAAAGAAAAAAATCTATTTGCGAAAAAACGCAGGGCAAAAAACAAACTATCTGCTTTGAGGGGAAAGCGTATGGCAACATGAAAAAAAGTCACATCTGGGATCAAACCACAACTTTCTGCGTGACAGACATTATCTTTGCCCATTTGCCCAGAGATAGAGACAGCTTGATGGTCAAATAATCAGCACAAAGCATCTCTCTGAAACAGAGAGACAGGACCTCCAACTGTCACATACGGATGGTGATATATAAATGTACGGACGGATCGGCTTGTATGTAGATGAGTAACTGTGATGTGAAACTGTTACAACAGAAATGACAACTGTCGGGAAATAAAAAAAAAACTTCTATCTGTGGTCTGATAACAATAGCCGAATGTTTAACTCTCCGTAGAAATGCAGCATCTTTATCCATGAAATCCTTATCCAAAGAACACGTCTGTAACCTGCCGATTTATTTTTAACATGTTTTATTTGAGACAGCAGCAGCCAAAACTCCCCGCTGACTGAATGAATGAATGAGGAAATGAAACAGCGAATGTGGCTAAAAGTGGGCGGAGACAGCGAGAAACTCAAGGTTTCTCCACACTAACCTGCCCCCGACCAGGTTAGTTTCAGAGAGTCTGTTACCATGGTAACTGACCGAGGGTTTAAGTTACCCCTCTTCGTGCAACAGGCTAGAGTTACTCCTCTTTCCCTGGGTTGAGTTACCTACTTTTGTGTTACGGAAAACTCAGAGTTGTGCTTCGTGCAACAGACCCCTGGAAACATCTAAGACTGATTTTATGAAGGTTTTCCAGTCTGGACTTATGAGATGAGGGGGACTTTTGGACCAGATGCGTAGGCCTACGGATGCATCATTAATGGGCATAGAGCCCTACCGTGACTCAGACCCGGGGTCCCTGGGGGGCCCCAGATCTTGGGCGTCCGAACTGGAACCCTGAAACCCCAACCCCACCCCTATCCCTCAACCCTAAACCTAACCCTAGTATGTCTATGGATAGATAAGGAAAGTATGGGGGGGGTGCCATTAAGAAACCGGAAAAAGCCTGATGAAGACCAGAAAAGGTTGAAATGTCGCTGCAGAGAAAGCTAAATAAAAGCAAAACAAAGACAGCAAATTAGAGCCTAAATTTGAGGAAGGAGGATGGAAGCAAAGTTCCCTGTCTTAAACCCCAGTGTGCCATTTCCCTCGTGTGTCAAACCAAATCGGTTGCAAAACTGATCACGTGAGACCTGGTGGCCCCTTGGGGATCACTTCCTCGCATGGCCCGTGCACTCACCCCTAACCTGCTGGGGAGGGCGTGCTTGAAAGAAGCACGCCCTCCCCAGCAAGCAAGCAACCTCCCCACCAGCACCTTACTGGCGTGCTGGTGGGGTTCTGGTATGAGCTGGAACTAGTAAAAATAAGCTTGCTGGGCCTTGTTGGTTAAAAGATGGAGTCAAACTGAGTTTCAAAACCTACAGTAAGTTTTCTAGAAGAAACCTGCCATTAAGTTGAGTTGTGCAGCACCTCGGGCTCCCAAAAGGATGTTGTTAGTGTGCTCCATAAATAAACTGAACTCGAACTTGAACTTGAACTAGAAGACACCTTCTTTACACCTTTAGTAGTACAGGAAAAAGCCTGCATCTTGACCTTGATTTCTTTACAGGACAATGCTCCATCTTATGCATTGAGGTACTTAACGGTAAAGGCCTTAAAGGTAGAGTCCAGAGTGTTTCCCCGTTTCTGTTTGTAAGCACTATTCAAACACAGTCCCTCCTCTCTGATTAATGGTCACATCGCTCTTCAGCCTAATCAGTTTCAAGCCTCTCCTTCAAAGCTCGGAAGTAGGTGAAAGCCAAACCAATATTAACCCTGGTTTTCAAGCACCCACTATCTAAAGCTCTTTTTGCCGCAAAATACCTCCTTTTCTTTGCTGCATCCGCCATTGTTATCGAGAATTCGAGTGAATCTGGTGTCGGCTCCAGTCGACGTTTATAAAAAAAAACGAGTTACGCCCTTAGAGGACAACACGCAAATCTCCACCCAGAAATGTCCTGAACACACCAAAACAAAGAGAAAAACCAAAATACAGTCAGGGGCTAGGGGAGTCCAAAAACAAAACTCAATGCCTCACAAGAGCCCAAAGGTGCAGATTGAGCTGGATTTCACTCAAACAAGTCTAGCGGTTATTTTCAGGGGGAAAACTCGGCCTCCTTCCTCACTGACCTGAACCCTATTGAGAGCTCATGGGCCGTTCTTAAAAATGAGATTTACAGTGAACAATACCAGTCCACCTATCTGAACAGAGTCTGGGAGGCTGTACTTGCTGTTGCACAAGACGTTGCTGGTCAAGAAATAAAAAAACTGACAGACTCCACGGATGGAAGCCCTTTGAGTTTGACTATACTGAAAAGAAGGGTGAGTGTATTGATAGCTTTTTTTTTTTTAATAAAAAAAAATATCTGTAAAGTTTGAGTTGTTTCTTGAATTTTCTTGCATTTATAAATGAAAATAAACTAGTAAGGTGGAAATAACTTTTTTAATTAAGTTGCATAATAAATTTGCACATCAACAATTGCCTAATAATTGCAGACACATAAATATTCTTGTACAAAAGCCACATCCCCACTTTCACACCCTTAAACATTCAGGTTTGAAGTCTATAAAATTTTTGGATGAACCAAGAGCACTGTTACTGTTAAATAAAGTATCTAATGCTCAAAAATGCAACTTGCCTAATAATTGCACACAGTGTAGAAGACACTTCCTATCTCATAAAACTGATTGCATTAAATAAGGAGAAATATCTAAATGTCTTTTGCCTTAAATAAGGATGTGTATATGTACCGGTTACTAATCTTAACAATACTGGGGTACAGGTTTCTAGAACCGCCTTCTTCCATCTACGTAATATTGCCAAAATTAGGGACGTCCTCTCCCAGAACGATGCAGAAAAACTTTTCCATGCTGTTGTTACTTCCAGATTGGACTACTGTAACTCCTTAATGCCTTGAAAAGTCTCCAGCTGATCCAGAATGCTGCAGCAAGGGTTCTGACTAGAACCAGCAGGAGAGATCATATTTCTCCAGTTCTAGCTTCTCTTCATTGGCTCCCTGTTAAATCCAGGATAGAATTTAAAATTCTTCTTCTCACATATAAAGCTCCCCATGACCAAGCTCCATTATATATTAGTGATCTCATAGATCCATATATTCCAACCAGAGCTCTTCACTCTCATACTGCAGGTCTTCTGGTGGTTCCAAGAGTCTCTAAGAGTAGAACGGGATGCAGAGCATTTGGCTATCAGGCCCCCCTATTGTGGAACAAGCTACCAATTCAGGTTAGGGAGGCAGACACCCTCTCTACCTTTAAGATCAGGCTTAAAACCTTCCTTTTTGATAAGTCTTATAGTTAGGGATGGCTAGCCTTCCCTTAGTTAAGCTGCTATAGGTTTAGACTGCCGAGGGATGTTCGCGATGCACTGGGCTCTTCCTCTCCCATCATCTCTGCTTCTCCATGTAGAAACTTGTGACAGTATTGCATCATTAACTGTGTTCTCCTCTCTCTGCAGGTCTGACTGGATAAAAGTTGCAGTATCTGTTGGTCTCTCTGTCTGTCTCCTCCACTACAGCCGGTCGAGGCAGATGGCCACCCTGCCTGAGCCGGTTCTGCCGGAGGTTTTTCCTCCCTGTTAAAAGGGTGTTTTCTTTTCCACTGTCGCCACCAATCCGTGCTAGTTCAGGATGGGGGATTGGACCGGGTCAAGTCAAGATTCGATCCAATCTGTTGGTTTCCTTAGCTAGGCTATTATGAATCTGACTTGAATTTCTCTGTCTGTTAAAGAATAAGCTTCTTTTTTTCAACCTGGACCTTATTTCTAGGAGTATATACGTGAATTTACTCGCTGGTAAAGCTTCTGCATCTCTTTGAGTCCTTTTGAAGATATTACACTGAGTCGTCCTTCAGTGAACTTCCAGTATCATGGTGGAGATGGGGCAGGCTCCCCCTAAGGAATTATCTGCTGCAAAAACTCCTTCATTTCATCAATGTTTTAAGTAGAATGAACAAACGAATGAGTACTATTGTCCTGTGAGTTCAGAATTTCGCAAATTGTGTTGTTGATGTTGTCTGGGTAGTGAGCTGCTCTTCCCAGCTGTACTACGGAAGCGCGCATCATGAACGTCCGGCTCCCAAAAAGTGTGTAGAACACCCTGATAACTAACGGAAAGCTAAATCTGGACTCACAGGACAATAGTACTCATATGTTTGTTCATACTACTTAAAGTATTAGCGAAAATCAAGGAGTTTTGCTGCAGATAATGTCTTATACACTGTTAAAACGCCAACTACTAATTTGTTACCTCAACACTATTTTATGAGTTAGATTAACTAATAATTTTAAAAAGAGCTGAGCTAACTCAGAATTCGAAGTTTACTAATTAGTTGTGCAATGAAAAGGAATTTTTAAGTTGAGAAAACTTAAGATCATGAGTTATGCATCCAACTGTTCAACTAAAGGGGGTGACGTCATGCGCCCCCACATGTCGCGCATGCGCAGTTCTTTGCCAATACTACAGGTCGCACATGCGCAAGTCTCCCCACACATCTACAACAACCGCAACGCAACTCTGTGCAGTGTTAAACAGCGGATATTCTTCACTCCGTGCCTCTACAGCAGTGAGCAGGTAAGCCTGTTTGTCCAAAAATATGTTTTCTGTAACAGTTGTCTGTTAAACTTCGTAGCAAATGTTAATAATTTGTTTTGCTCAAACACCAGGTTTTAACGTTCGCTTTATTTGAACTGCAGGAGTTCACCAAGCTAGCAGCTAAGTTTGAATTAATGTGAGTATTTATCCTAGTTCACAACTTTTACGTGTGTCCAGTCAAATATTAGAATTAAAATTGGGAAACCTTAGGTAAGTCTCACTATACTTAAAACTTAGTCGGGGTGTTTAAAAGTCTTTGAAGTTCCGTCCCCGCCCGCCTCCCCCTCTCCGCGCAAACCTGTAGCTCCTTTTAATAGTTCAGTGGTTATATGAGGATTTAACAAACAAATGTCTTCCAGATGTAAAAAATGTTCTTATTAAACGTCTGTTTGTATTAGCTACTACATGTACATAGCCCCTGTGAAGATGATTGTGTCGTCACACCTACATAAGATGAACTCTGTTAGTGAAGAGTTGAAACAGTTTTAACTTATTTGTTCATAAAACAATTAAATATACTGTTGACAGTTTATGCAATTATTATTATTGTACGATATAAAGATCTCATTTACAAGAGAGACCTGTTTTGATAAGTTATTATGGCTGTTCTATGACAACTCTTGAAAATATTTAAAAGCAAAAACATGGCAAAACTGACATTTATAAATGTATACTGCAGGAATGTGGCTGCCTGGATTTGGATTTTGCCTTGAATTGAATTGTGTTCAACACCTGTGCATGGCAATTTTTTTTTTCTTTTAACAGGAAACATTTAACTGCATTTAACTTAATTTTGTTTTTTGTTGACATGCAGGCATTGGAAGGTGAAACAATGAAAATGGTTCCCAACAAGACCTTGATCGATTCCAGAATGGAAGTGACATTTGTTATGACAGAGAAGGAAACGAGAGGATGAAGAACCCCTTGCTGCTGATGTCATGAAAAGATGGCCTACGTTGTTTGTCCAAGAACAGGTTAGTTCTTGGTTTCCCTACTGTTAAGTGTTTTACACATTGAAATTCTCCCACTGTAGACTTTTGCAGACTGCAACCGCTGACAGTAAGTTAATTGTACGTGTTTTTTTCTTTTTCTCCCTGACACTCATGATGGCGTGTTATGTACACTATTATCTTTTAAGATGTGTGCACTGTTCTTCAGAATTAGACGAGTGGACTTAATGAAGACCTTCCTATCATTGTTGGATCTACACTCTACACAACTCATTGAAATGTACACATCACACTGGGGAAGACTAGAGAAGGACCTAAGGACTCTTCTCTAAACCGCTTGGATCAGCAGGTAATACAGTAAATATTTTGTGCCATATTTTGAATCCTCAGTTTAATTTTATTTAGGACTGATCTGTCACTAAATGGACAATGGGGGACACCAACACCAGTAATTTAGACTTACTGAATTCAGACTTTTTAAATATAGTCAAGCATCAAATCAGCACCCCCAACCCTCCCTAATTAAGTGTAACACTGACAAATTGTCAAAAGCATGCATGAAATGCAATGATTTTATTTGTGTGTATTTCACAGTGGAGTGTGTGGAATAGGTAAAACTGTGTATTTTGGGGAAAAAAGTCAAAAGCGTTCCAGGTTTTGATAAAGACAACATTGAATAAATGAATGTCTGATAAAACAGGATTTTTATTTTATGTCACATGCTTGCCTACAGAGGGTCTGCATCTCTTCACGGCCTACCTCTTGTTTCTGAAGAAGTGGCCTGATGGATTTCTGAAGACGTTTGGTAAGATTGCTTGCGCCACCTAACTGACTGCAGTTTCAGAAAAGTGTCCTGATATTTTCAGAGCCTGATCACGTTTGTATTTTTAGTACTGTCAAAGGAATACAGAGTTAGATATTTACATTATAAACTTTCTGAGGGAATGTCTCCAGGGGTGCACCGATTCCAGTTTTCTGGCCAATCACCTGCCAATGCCAATTTTTTAATTTTTTTTTTTTTTTTTTTTAATAACTGACAGCTGCAATATTCCAATTTAGTTTGATAGAAAAATTTAAATACTGGTGAAAACTAGTTTTAACTGTACATAAGGTCTTGTTCTCAACTGCAGTATTAATGGGAGAGGATCACTGTCCAAACTACAAAATGATCAGTTCCTTTAGTCTCTCATTTTCACACAGAAATGAAACTTGCTCAGCAGCTTGCATTTCAGATCTGTTTCGAGCCAAACCAGGTGGACTTTCATGTAGGGCTGGAAAATAAATGGAATTTTAAGTGAGTTTTAATTTTTGTCTTTTAGAGAACAAAAAAACAGTAAAATAAGAGAAAAATTAATAATGAAGTAGGGAGAAGGGTGGAGGAATAAGAAGAAAGCATGGGGAGGGGGAAAAGAAGGGGAGTGTGTGGAGTGAGAATATTCTTTTTTAGTGATAATAATATTTAAAAATATATTTTTTTTTCTCTTTTTTATTGGTTTTTAATTAATTTCGGGGTTATTTTTTTTTTTAGGTAAAATTTGAAGTTGAGTTTTGGTGGTTCAATAAACACTTTATAAAATCAATGAATAATCGTGTATATTAATCGTGATTTCAATATCAGTCAAAATAATCGTGATTATAATTTTTTCCATAATCGCCAGCCCTACTTTCATGTGGGGAAAAGTCCACAGCAATATTTTGCTATCACAGTGCCACAAGGTTTGAAGTGGTTGATAAAATAACTTACAGGCCTTTATTATATATCTATGACAGTCTAGATCAGTGTTTCTCAACTCTGGTCTTCAGGACCAACTGCTCTGCATGTCTTAGAGGCCGATCGCCAATCCACGAAAATTAAGGAAATTAATTTTCAAACTGCTCTGACTGTCCCAGGTTTGAAGGCGCTTTCTTTTCCTTACAAACTGCATGAAACAAATTTCTGTCGGATGTTTCGCCTGTTTTTTTAAGCCAAGATTCTGTGAAAGCCATCTTATCTTATTTAGATTTTTCGACTGTATGCTTTGGCTTATTATTGTGCTGGAGAATCTGTGACCTGCTTCTTAGATGTTTTTTGAGACCAGACATCATCTTTTTACTCCAGAATGCCCTGATAGGGTGATTGGGTTCAAACTGAGATTTTTGTTGGTCTTGAAGTTCACCTTTGATCATTTTGGAACTCATTCTGAGTCATTAGGCCACCATTCATATCATCTGTATCTTCAGTTTATCATCAAGTTGCTGCCACATGTAGGGAGATTGGCTACATTTCAGCCCTTACACTTATGGATATGAATTATAGTCACATGAGCATCAAGCTGCTTGAAGATGACTGTTGTGAACTATATTGACTAGTTGACTGGTGGATACAGTGATAATCGCAGAATGTACATCTGTTAGAATGTATACTGGCCTCAGTTCTCCCCAGGTTGAAATAAACGCTTGGAAGTTCAATTGACTGCACTTTAATGCATGACTTGAGTGGGTGTGTGGTTCTGAAATGAAATAAAGGGCATACAATTGGTACAGCCCATACATGTGTACAGTATGTCACATTATAAACATAAACTACACATTATAAATAAGGCTACTTGACCACAATACCAAGAGATGGGTGAACTAAGGTCAAACTTGTCTGATATTAACAAACAGAATAATTCAGGAGTCTACCAATAACAGTTAGCTGAATAACTTATAATAATACAGCCTAGTGACACAGTTAACAAGAATCCACATGCAACGTGTACAAGGCTTGATACACTGAATTTCAGGTCTCCATAAACATGACTTATTAGCTGCCAGGTAACAGTGCAAGCTAAACATTAAATGGCAAGTCTACACGGTTCGTTCACTCTGCAACTACATCAGACACTAGGCCAAACAAGATGCAACACTGATGGTCACAAACTTACATTTCTCTGGACGCACACATTCATACACGACCGTCAACTATTCCACGAACTAGCGCCATACGAACTGAACCGTCTTCCAGCATCTTCTACTTCTCCTGAATGACGAGCAGAAACATAAGCCTATTCACGGGGCGCAAATGCCACCCAGTGGCGATAATGTGGAACTACAGGTTTAACTCTGGAGTCTTCAGAACAGCCGCCCCCAAATTTGGGAAGGCAAATTTGCAGCAGTGTCCATCAGTCTTCATCATCGGGGACAGCTGGAAGACGGATGAGTCGACTCACTGGTCGGACGTAGCTGCGATCCTTGATCCTGATCCTCTGCTGTACGGATCAGCCCATCTGTCCCGGGGAAGACTTGGCTGATCTTACCCACTGGCCATAATGCCCTGGGAAGCTGCGGGTCCACGATCATAGCCACAGATCCCACCTGTAGAGGGGGGAGTGTCCTTCTGCCATTTGGACTGGGTTTGAAGTGTAGGCAGATAGTGACGGATGAACTGAGTCCAGAAGCGGTCCGAGGAGGACCTGACTTGCTCTCCACTGTCGGCGACCAAGGAGCTCTGAGTCATGGTAGACGACCTGGAGGTAGGGATGGGTCTAGCCGCCCCATCAGCAGGAGGTTGGGTGTCACAGGGTTTGGGTCGGCAATGTCCGAGGACACATAGCCCAAGGGCTTTGAATTGAGAATGCCCTCAATCTCCACCAAGACAGTGGACAACACTTCATCTGTGACAACTTGGGAGCCTACAGTAGCAGTTAGGGCAGCTTTGATGGACCTGATTTCTCTCTCCCAGGCGCCTCCAAAGTGGGGAGCACCCGGAGGGCTGAAGCGAAAACTGATCTGCTGCTCTGCTAGCTGTTCCTGTACTGATGGCTGTAGGGCTCTGAAAGCTTCATTGAGTTCTCGCTGTCCACCTCTAAAGTTGGTGCCCTGGTCAGAGAGCAACTCTTTGGGCTTCCCACGACGAGAAATGAATCTCCTTAGTGCCATCAGAAAGGAGTCTGAACTGATGCTTGGCAGGACCTCAATATGGACTGCTCTGGTTGTCAAGCATTTGAAGAGCAGACCCCATCTTTTTTCCCTCCGTCGGCCGAGTTTGATCTGCATAGGACCGAAGCAGTCGATCCCGTGGAGAAGAAAGCTGGCTGCCTAAGCCTAAGCCGAGCAGCTGGGAGATCTGACATCTTTGGGTTGCTAGGCTGAGCTCTCCATTTCTGGCACTCAGAACAGGAGCGCTGCTCCCGTCGGATTGCCTCGCGGCCACGGAGGATCCAGAACCGCCCTCCCTTACTTCTGCAAGCAGCCTCTCTGCACCTGGGTGTTTCAGGTCACTATCGGTTTGCCTGATGAGCAGCTTGGTCACCCTATGACTAGGGTCCAGAATGATGGGATGGACAGAGTCATACTCCAGACCCTGGCAGCGTCGCAGTCGTCCCCCAACACGAAGCAGATGTTGAGATGAATCGTACTCCGGGGCCAGGGTAATCAGCCTGCTAGACGAAGGGATGGCCTTTGCTGCAGCTAGACACTGGACCTCATCAGGGAAACTGTCCCTTTGAGCTGACCGTAGAATCCTGAGCTCCGCTTCCTCGTATTGGTCAGCACTGGGTGCTTCTACGGAGGCACCAGCCACCCCGTTAAGGTGCTTCGCTGCTGCCTTTACAAGCTCACTAAACGTGCTGAACTGCTGAGCATCAGGTAATGATTGACTGCCAATCGCGACTGTGGTGAGAATTAGGGTTGTGGGTCGTCGCAACTCCTCAGAATCTTCCCCAAGCGTTGTAACAGGGTGCAACGGCCATTTATTTGGTGGGAGCCCCAAAAATTGTGGGCCTTGTGTCCAACGATTCTCACCTTGGAGATCCTGAAGCTTCTTCCCTCGGGTCAGGTCATCAGCAGGGTTTTCTGTGGTCGGCACATAGTGCCAGGCCTGACTGTCGGTCAACTCCTGGATCTCTGTGATGCGGGTCCCAACAAACACTTTAAAGTGACAGGAGTCGGAATGGATCCAGGCAAGCACAGTTGTGGAATCGGTCCACATGACCACTCTGGACACTTCCAGAGTGAGTTCGCTCGGCTCAGGAGATGCGCAAGTTGAGCACCCGTGGAGGGCTGCGCATAACTCCAACCTTGGCATTGGAAATTTGCGCTTCGGGGCTACCCTGGACCTGGCAGCCAGAAACTCGCTTCTACATGTCCCTCTGTATCCTCTGAGCGCAAGTATGCTACACTGCCATATGCCTGCTGAGATGCGTCACAGAAGACATGTACTTCTCGCTGCCTAACTGCAATGTCCATGGTTCGGCTCACATAGCAGCGGGGTAGCCTGATGTTATCAAGATACTGCAGTTCAGCCCTCCCAGGCCTGCCATGCTGTGAGTAGGTCACCAGGCAACAGGGTCATCCCACTTCGCTTCTTGTCCCACAGCTGTTGGACAATTACCTTGGCCCTGGTAGTGAACGGCGTGAGGAACCCAATGGGGTCATACTGGCTTGCCAACACCCTGTAAATGTTCCTCATCGTAGAAGGGGAGCATTCTAGTGGTCGGGATCTGTAGCACAGTGTGTCGGAGTGGCACAGCCAGCGCAGCCCCAAGGCAGGTTCCTGCGGGGATCCATATCAGTGTGGTTAAGCCACTGCTCACTACTCACTGACCTTAGCTCCTTGGGCAGATGGTCAATGACCTTTGGAGTGTTACTTGCCCACTGCCGTAGTTCAAATCCTCCCTCCACCAGCAGAGTTCTCCAGCTTGTCCGTGACCTCTTTGGCAACATCTGAGAGAGGAGAAGCTCTGCAGCCAGTTGTCCACATAGAAGTGCTTCTCGATGGACTTGCGCACCTGGTCTCCTCTTGGCTATGATTGTGCACATGTAGTTGGAGGGCATATGTTGCACAACATGGGGAGCAAGTGGTCCCGAATGGGAGAACATGCCATTCATACATGATGGGTGGAGATGTCTGCTGGAGGTCACGCCAAAGGAAGCGTAAAGAGGGCGGTCTTCTGGCTGCAGTCTGACTTGGTGGAACATTCCCTTTATGTCGCTGCTGATCGCAATGGAATGTTCACGAAAGCGAAGCAGGACACCTAGGAGAGAGGCACCCAAGTTTGGGCCTGCTAACAGTAGCTCATTCAGACTCTGATCTTTGTAGACGAATGAGCAGTTGAAGACCACTCTGTGTTTCCCATTGTGTGTCACTAAGTGATGTGGGATAAACCAACTCTCCCTTGATGACATTGCCTGCTCTTGGCTCACCTTAGTGACGTAGCCAGCCCTTTCCAGCTTCGCTATCTCCTCTTGATAGGCCTGCGCCTTTTCTGGGTCTCTGCAGAGGCGCCTCTGTGCTGCGCAAACTGGACAGTACGGCTGAGAGTGGCGCCGCAAGTGTGGGCATGTCCCTTACACGCAGCAGTGGGGTGGCATATCTGCGTACTCCGTCTACCTCAACACGGACTGTCTTTTCCTCCAGGAGTTTCAATGCGTCCTGGTCCCTCCTTGATCTTGTCACCAACCTTTCACTCCTGTAGGGTAAAGTGTCCAGTTGCCACAACTTCTCCACCTGGTTGTAGAGCTCTGCTGCCGGGGAGGTAGCCAGGAATAAGCACTGCTGAGGGTGACTACACTGCTGTAGAGACTTGATAGGTCCCTGCAATGTCCAACCAAGCCTGGTTTTCACTGCAGCGGGGCCGCCAGGTGGACCGAGGCGAACAGGCTCGATAGGTGTCACGAGGTGTGGGTAGTCTGACCCTATCAGGAGGAGTGGATGCACATCTGTGAACTGCTTCAGGGGGAGTGATTTAAGGTGCTTAAACTTGCGCTTCAGCCTATCCATAGGATAGGAGTGATGAGCCAGTCTAGCTCACTGGAGGTGAAAGCCCTACTTATGGTGAATGTCTTTCTTGGCTGATCGATGGGTGAGATCGTAAACTCTACAGCTGCACCGTGTAGGGTTCTCACCTCTTGCCGCACGGTTCGCAGATTAAGGCTCTCTGGGGCTCCCCTGAGCTGTAGTCCCTGCGCAGCATCTTGGAGGAGAATTGTCCTTTCAGACCCGTCATCTAATATGGCGTACGTCTCCACAACATGGTTACCATTACGGAGTAGCACTTTGATTATCTTCAGGAGCACCTGGCTGCAGCCAGCCCGACGATCCAAGTACAGTACATCGGTTGGTGGCTTTTGCACTGGGCACCCGGCGCCTGTCCCGCAGTGGTCTCGTTCTTCGTAGCTCGGAGATTTGCATCATGCAAGGCCTCAAGGTGCTTTCCCTTGCACATCTTGCAGGTAATTCTCAACTTGCATTGGGCGGCCTGATGGTGTCGTCCACAACGCCAGCAACGGTTGTTGGATTTCACCCATGTGACCTTCTGCTCTTTAGTGAGCAGCTTGAAGTTAGAATACTGGTCCAGGAAGTGGAGGGTGTTGTTACAGTAGGGGCAATAGGCCGTAGCCTTTGCTGGTCTTTCCTGGGACACTTGACCCTCAACCTGGTCTTCGTGGAAGTCTCACAGCAGCACTATGAAGCACAGGAGTGCCTCCGCCGCACTTTCTTCTTATCCTTCTCACCTTCCTTCGTTGACCCTTTCCCCTCGCATCATCCCCGTCTTTCTGAGCCTGTCACCACCCTCTTGTATAACCAGCTCATATTCTAGCCACTCTGCGAGAAGTCCATTAGTGTGGGGACTCCATCTCGGTGGGGGTAGAGGAGCGGCGGAAATGTAGCTTCCATGTCCTGAGGTAGCTTCCTCAGCAGCCTGGCTACGTGGGATCCGCACTTCAACTCTATGCGTCCCTCTTCACCCATTTGCTCCAGCATTCCAACGAGGGAGGGGATGCTCAGTGCAAACTTACTGGAAACCTGCCATGTCACCAGCTCGGATTGGGCGGTTCCTCCATCAGCTCGGCGACCCTCTGTAGTGAGAGTTGATGAGGTTGTCCATATTGTTTGATTAGAGAGGCCATGGTGTCAGAATAGGGGAACAAGGAATTGCCAGGCTGAATCAGCCATCAGGAGTGGGCCTCCTCTAGCTTGAGGTGGTCACAGAGCACCTGATACTTAAATCTTTCTGTCGCATCATTGGGGAGGATGTTGTCAAGAGCGAGTTTCAATCTAGCGAATTCCCCAGGGTCATCTTTAGAGAACTTAGGAATAGATGGTGTTGGGCCCTGCATGTTCTTTCTGTGCTGTTTCCGGTAGTGTGGGCGATGGGTTAAACTGCTGTTGTGGGAAGAAGGGTTTAGGCTGTGGCATGGAGAGGGATTCCTGTGGGGGGTCAGGTAGTGAAACTGACCGTGGTGCACTGTCATATTGTGGCACAGACAGTACAGACGGGGCCAGAGACAGGCGTGCTCTGCCAGTTGCATCCGTGCCCCGGAGGCCTGCTACCACATCCGGTGGCTGTGACAGGCGGCACTGTGTGGGGCACAGGCAGGTTGTCATGGGTGTTGTCAGGTATGAACACTGGCGGTGGAGGCGGTGTGGCCAGTCGTCTGGCCCATCCTCGTCTAATGGTGCGGGAATACTGAGTTGCTCCCTGGATTGAATCCGGTGCAACGGAGGTGGTGGGGGAGGTTCTTGCTCTTTTTTTTTTTCTCTTGGAAGGAGATTGCTCTGTAGTGGAGGAGGAAGAAGAGAGGTGTATAGGCTTGGTGGTGGTGGCAGTGCACTACGATCCATTTCCCGGTTCTATCCTTCACCATTAGGTGCAGCATCCTGTTGTCCTGTTGAAGCTGATGCAATATGTCATCATCACTGGTGATGTCTGGGTGGGGGGTAGGAGTGCTGGTGTACACAGAGTTATGCAGCTGCTACATAGCTTAATGATGGGTCTTGGAATGTGGCGTTATACTGTGCGTACTGTGAATACTGGCGGAGGGGTGTCATCTCGGCAGCACCTTGCCGTTCTCTCCAGTCCATCCCCATGCTGGTGGGCTCTGGCTGGGTAGTTTGCAGCTTGAGGCAGCACGTAGCCTTCATAATCATCCATCCATCCAGGTTGGACAGCTCGCTGGTGCCGGGCGGGCGCCAGCACTTGGGGAGCCTGAGCCATCTCCACTCTGTAATTATCCAGATCCGGCTCGAAGGACTAAATGTTGTGAACTATACTTGACTAGTTGACTGGTGGATACAGTGATAATCGCATAATGTACATCTGTTAGAATGTATACTGGCCTCAGTTCTCCCCAGGTTGAAATAAAACGCTTGGAAGTTCAATTGACTGCACTTTAATGCATGACTTGAGTGGGTGTGTGTGGTTCTGGAAATGAAATAAAGGGCATACAATTGGTACAGCCCATACATGTGTACAGTATGTCACATTATAAACATAACCATACAATTTATAAATAAGGCTACTTGACTCACAATACCAAGAGATTTGGGTGAACTAAGGTCAAACTTGTCTGATATTAACAAACAGA
>JALJCO010004540.1:5000-50159 GCA_023101725.1 Atherinomorus stipes
ATGCAGACTTACACAAGTTCATATTAACGCACATATAAATTCTACAGACCACAGGGGTCATATCTCACTTTCTGATTCCTCTGCTGCATGTAGGGACTGTTGGGGGTGTCTCACTCAGACCACCTTAAATAAGCAGAGTCATACTGGACAGAGTCCAGCCTGGAGGACATGAATATCAGTGGTTGGAAAAGGAAAAGGAGCAGATAAAAATGGGGGAAACAGCTAAATAAGGTAGACGTTTGAGTACAAAAGGTCTGATCTAAAGAAAGAAAGGGAAGTAAGAGAGACAAAGAGAAAGAAAAAGAGAGAGAGAGTACAAGGCCCGCCACACTCCGCTACAGAAGAGGCTGCGATCAATAATTCACATCATCTGTCACTGTGCGCTCCACTGGACCACTCAACAAACAGCAACCGTAATTTCAGGCCAAAACACACTCGCATGCAAGACTGTCGCGCGCACACACACACACACACATCCTTGTACTTCTATGTTAGTGAGGACATTCATTGACATAATGCATTCCCTAGCCCCTTCCCCTAGCTCTAACCACCACAACTGACTGCCTGAACCTAACCCTAACCTGAACCTAATTCTAACCGAAACTCTAAAACCAAATCTTGACCCTCAAAAATGGGTTTTTCTTTGACATTTTAAGTGAGGACCGGCCAAAATCTCTTCACTTTGCTAGTTAATGCACAAAATGGTCCTCACAATGTAACAAGTACAAATACACACACAGCTTGCATGGAGCTGCATCCACACACATGCATTCACACACACGTGCAGCATCCCGTGCAGACTCCCTTATCCAACCTCTGCCTGACTGCAGGTCGAGCTGCAGGTCCGTGACCCCGGATCCCCGCCCAGACCTCCGCCTCCCTGAGACCACGTTCCAGGAAGCGCGTCTCTCAGTCCTGGCCTTCGTCTCTACGGCGGCATGTTAAATTCATGCCGTGTATGTCGCTGCTCGCCACAACCTGCCGCTAAATATTTGATAGTTTCCCATCTCTCTGTGAAATTCCCCAAAGCTTAGATGAGACCTGCTGGGGGGCAGACCTGAAGACCTGCAGACCAGCAGACCTGAAAACCTGCAGCAGTAGCAGCGCGGTAAACTTACAGCACGCGCCCCCATGGAGGCCTACAGCTGGTCTGGTCTTATCTTATCTGCTCTTGTCTTATTTGGTCTGGTCTGGTCTGGTCTTGAGTACGGCTGAGCAATATGTCAAATATACTCGATATGTTGCAGCTAGTCCCCTTCGGGAAATAGAAAATGACTATATTCGTCTTATTCGAGTATTCAAGTGCTTATAATTGCAGGCGGGATTTTCTCACTCCTCGTCGCTCTGCACTGCCATACACAGAGATAAAACAAGCGCTCCCAGTAGCGTACATCCCGTGTGCTGCGTGCTATGTCATATGCCCGGCAGTAGCAGCTCCTTTGGCAGAGAGCTCCAAGTGTATCTATCTGCGGCTTGCAATCCAGGGGCGTGTCCTATAGTGGGCGTGTCACAGAGTGGGTAGGTCTTGGTTAGGGTCAGGGTTGGATTTTACCGTGCTGTCATAGGTCTGGTGGGCATGCCCACTTTACGACACGTCTCTGTCTTGCAATCCACAGATAGACCCTACTCCACAGCTCAGGAAGCGGCAGCAGTGCGAGTTATAAAAAATGGAGAATTAACACACGTACACAGCACAATGCTTACAAAGATGCAAGTTTTTGAGGCCCATGCGTGTAAAACACATTTGCACACGAGTTGTTTCCTCACGAGTTTCTCTGATAACTCGCTGCAACATCGCCGGAGCAAAAGCAACAAAGATTCTCGTTAAGGTGAGAGCACTCACTAGCTCGTGTAACTAAGCATATGTTTTTAAAGGAGCTGTATCAGCTTTTCACACGTTCCAAAAGTCAAATCCAGGCATTTATAAGCTAAACATGTTCCATCGCTACTATAGAAACTATTCTATGCATCTAATTTCCAACACGGAAGTAAGATGGCTGACTGCACTGAACCACGAAGCTCTCGACCAATTGCAACATGTTTTACGCTCATTTCATGACGTCGCCCCGGAAGAGACACTGATTCTGAAGGGTCACAGAATTGTTTTTAACACCGGCAGCTTACATGGACGTTATTTGTAAACATTGATGGATAATCGGACTCCGATCGACGGGATAAAATGGAGCAGCCTGTTATGGAGCTGTATGCTCCACCCAGAGTCTGATATGGAGTTTGAAGTACACGCAGTACCACAGAAGTACCACAGAGACCCCTGACAAGTAAGTTAACTAGCTAACAAATCATAGGCTAACAGCATTGAGCTGAGAAATGTTTTTCACTCACCGGTGCTGTTGTCTGTCCATGAGGCGTTTTTTATGGTGGAACTGCGTCAGGTTTCAGAAGTAATCCCTGAGAAAAAAACACTTTACCGCCTGAGATTCATGAAGTTGTCAGGAGTGAAGTTCACACACAAAGTTGAGGGTTTTTTTTCTGCTCCTGATGATAAAATCCAACCACTTCTGGCAAGTCAATTCGTCCAGTACAACAAATAAACTCCCACGCCGAACGCAACCACATTTTTCCCAACTTGCCGTCCTCTACAGCTTAAAAAAAAAAAAAAAAAAAACTTTTCTCCTGAATCTGGATCAAACATCTGTTAGCTGATGGCTGTTTGTCTCTGAGGAAATCTTCCTGCAGCTGTTAGTTTTGTCCTCAGAGAGTGTGTATAGGTTAGGATTCTCTAAGAGTTTCTGTTCAACAAAGTGGGCGTCTTGCTACGATGCTGCGCATGCGTATTTGACGCTTTGTGATTGGTGCCACCTCGTTGTGTACACCGGTGTCAGTCAGTTATGTTAAAGGGACTTGAGGCAAGATTAAGAAACGAAACTGCCGCGACTGGCGCTTAAAGGAGTGATGACATAGCGGTAAAAACTGGTTCATGTAGGTGACATTACTGTATATGTAAATACTCCAAAGAAAAAAACGGCATTTTTTACAGCGGAGTATTGTTTTGAAACGTCAGACCTCACTTCCTCAGTAATACAGTTGGGTCCGGTGATGATATGGAGCTTTACCCGGAGACCACGTTGACTTCATTTTGATTGGCTACACCTTATTTGGCTATGACCTTATTTGGAGAATCTAGGTCAAGCTGCGGTCTGACTTTGCTAAAGGCTAACTGCTAGCAACATGGGCACTTCAGACAGTGAGCTACGTTTATCAGACAAGACAGCATTTAGAAAATAAATAAACTTACAGGTAATGACAAGGTTGTGGCCCCCTCCCTCAGTGTTGCTGCAGAAGTTTTCTTTTAAATCCATTTGTTTGAAAACCCAGACCTGACTGCACAGAAGTTACTACTAGCTCCATACACGAAGCTGAATCAGACAGGGAGGGGAGGGGGGGAGCGGACGGTGCATAGACCATCCACTGTGGACCCCTGAGCAAGGTCCTTAACTCCACCAACTGCTCCCCAGGCGCTTTGAGTAGCAGCCCACTGCTCCCTGGTACTACTGTACAGAGATGGTGGAATGCAGAGCCCTAATTTCCCCTCGGGGATCTTGCCAGTATAACAAAAAAAAACCTTCACTTCCTGGTTTCACACTTTTCCAGGGGAGTTTGACCATGATGAGCTCCGTAGCTGTTTAAAATTGTAGCTACCACTAACGCTCCAACTCTCCTCCATGACAGAACGATGCTTTCCTCCAAACGACGGCTTCTAAACACAAACATGGGAATTACTGATCAGGGATCCGTTACAGGAAGCAGGTTCAACAAACTCTGACTTTCGTATCTCCGAGTAAATCAACTCAGAGTTCAGGGTTACACTGAGTTATCGGTCCCAGAATAGCTGATTTGAGTTGGTTTAACTCATTGACTGCCAGACCTTTTCTGAGCAGAGCTCCATATTGCCAGGATTTTTAAGCATTTTCACTGATTTTGGGAGATCCACAGAATATTGTGTACTATGCCAATACAAACACTGAATGTACCAAAGGAAAGCTTAGACTCTCTTCTTTTATCAGAAAAAAACATTTGTTTCTAGCTTTTTCCATTCTTTAGTAATCTGCAATAGAACATGGCTTTGTTGCAGCAAAAATGACTGTTTCTGACCAAAAAGCAGAGAAAACTAGCCTTGAATGTTGAGGTCCGCTTCAAGTGGAAAAGTGTCTTTGATGCCAATATTTTTTTTTACTTTAGTAACACCTTCATCATCTGAACAGCTGTTTACTTCTATGAAACAACAAAAACAACACTGAGAAAAGAGTTTTGGAGGCAAAATAATTATTTACTAGCTGAATAAGCCACAACAAGTTTGTTTCACAACATAATATTTGCAGAAACGTCTCTCTACTTCTCCCTCCCTTCTCCCCCTACCGCAGATGAGGTGCGCACGCATCCCCCCCCCCCCCCGCAATCCCTCCCCGGCGGGAAACAACCGCGTGCTGTTGACTTACTTTCACTTTCAGCTGCTGCACTTCGCTGCTGTATTTCCATCGTGTCTTTGATCGATCGTGTCTGTCTGTCACCGATCACTTTTCCACAAACTTTCCTCCTTCATCCACCTCCTAAACTGCTTCCATTACGACCGGTCGCCATGTTCTCTCAGCCTTGCAACAGGATCCAGCACACTTCAGCCGGTTAGCTCTGACAACCGCTAACAACACAGGAAGCATCATAGAATTGCATCACTTCCTGGTAGTTTTTTTTTTAAGCTTGTCTGACACCGCCATCTGCTGGATTAGATGAAAACTACCGAAAAAATGATCATGAGCCCTTGGTACTCTCTGACAAGCTCCGCCAGAGATTAAAATAGCTCCGCCGATTAAAACCCTTAATTAACGTGGAAACACATGATTGGCAGCCAGTGAGTTAATCAACTCAGGGTGGTTCAACCCGGGTTTTACACGTGCACTACCATGATAAAAAGCCAGCATCAATGGAGCACCGATTCGACGAGTCACCATGGCAACATAGACGGTTTGGCGGGGCTGCATTCGCCACTGAATGGAACTATAACTTCGAAAGTCTCATATGGCGAGTTTGAACTGCTGCAAGCAAAAAAAAAAGAAAAAAAAAAGACTGCGTGGGAGAAGATTTAAGTTTACAATCACAGGGATGTTATAGGGTAGAACTGGTTAATGGTAACGCAACAGTCTCGGATCCTGTCAGTGGGATTCCAGGTGATTTTGTGCATAGACGCCTGTTTGGTCGAACAGTTTGCACACCTGCCTCCCACTCGGGAGGCTGATGTTCAGATCCACCTCTGTACTTATATCGACGCATTTTTATTTATTTAACTTGGCAGTGATCCAGTGGGGGAGATCGCTTTTTCGGCAGCATTAAGATGAAATATAACCGTCGCATTTCTCAAATGCCCTGCATCTCCAATGAAAGAAAAATAATCTATTTGCGAAAGAACGCAGGGCAATAAACAATAATCTATCTGCTTTGAGGGGAAACATGACATAAGTCACAACTGGGATTGAACCCAGCTTACCGCAGGACAGACGTGCAGCTTGACCACTTACCCAGACACAGCTGTAAGGTCTACTAATCAGGCCAAACCATCTCTCGGAAACAGAGACAGGACCTCCAACTGTCACATACGGCTGGTGATGTCACACATGTACGGACGGATCAGCTTGTGTGTGTAGATAACTGACTGTGATGTGAAACTGTAACGTCAGAAATGACAACTGTCTAGAAATTAAAGAACTTCTATCTGTGGTCTGATAACCATCTCTGAATGTTTAACTCTCCGCAGTCATGCTGCATCTTCATCCGTAAAACCCTGATGGAAAGGACTCGTCTGTAACCTACTGACTCTTGACTTATTTTTAACGTCATTTATTCAAGACGGCAGCAGCCAAAACTCACCGCTAACTGAATGAATGAATGAGGAAATGAAACAGCGAGTGTGGCTGAAAGTGGGTGGAGACAGCGAGAAACTCCAGGTTTCTCCACACTAACCTGCTCCCGACCAGGTTAGTTTTAGAGAGTCTGTTACTATGGTAACTGACCGTGGATTTAAGTTCCCCCTCTTCGTGAAACAGGCTAGAGTTCCTCCTCTTTCCCTGGATTGAGTTACCTACCTTTGTGTTACGGAAAACTCAGTTTCACTAATTTCAGGGTTAAACAACTCAGGGTTTTCATTGAACCTGCTTTGTGTAACAGACCCCTGCTCATTCAAAGCCCAGATCTCAAGGCCACAGGAATGCTGAGGCTTTGTAACTGGCAAGAAGATCCTAGAACATCTTAGCCTCGTGAGACCATCCTGATCTCGCGAGCTTCACGTTTTCACTCGCAGATCAGTCTGCCGACTTTCCGTTGAAGAGAATTTGAGTAGTTCACCAAACAAACGTCCAATCAGCGTTGGCTTTAAGGCTGGTTGAGGTTTGACGCAACAAGAAGCCACAGCTCAGTCTAAACAACATGGCGGCTTCAGCAGCTTAATTAGTCTACCTGCTGGTTCCTACCGTTACCTTAGTTAGCTTATGGTTAGCTTAGTTTGTCTACCTGCTGGCTACTACCGTTAGCTTAGTTAGCCTATTATTAGTTTAGTTTGCCTTCCCGCTGTTTACTACTGTTAGCTTAGTTAGCCTACATTTAGCTTAGTTAACCTACCTGCTGGTTACTGCCGTTAGCTTAATTAGCTTACGGTTAGCTTAGTTAGTCTACCTGCTGGTTACCACCATTAGCTTAGTTAGCTTATGGTTAGCTTAGTTTGTCTACCTGCTGGTTACTACCGTTAGCTTAGTTAGCCTATCATTAGTTTAGTTAGCCTACCTGCTGTTTACTACTATTAGCTTAGGTAGCCTACCTGCTGGGTACTGCCGTTAGCTTAATTAGCCTACGGTTAGCTTAGTTAGTCTACTTGCTGGTTACCAGACGCTCCAGCGTCTCGCTCCGATCCTTCAGGGACAACACCACCTCCAGAATGTCCACCTCCCGGTACAGTAATCCATACGTGGAATCCTGCACGCATGACCCAGTCCATGTGGACCTCCTGACATGACCCGGTCCATGTGGTCCTCCTGACATGATCCGGTCCACGTGGACCTTCTGACCCTGGTCCACATGGACCTCCTGACATGACCTGGTCCATGTGGTCCTCCTGACATGACCCGGTCGATGTGGACCTCCTGACATGACCTGGTCCACGTGGACCTCCTGACATGACCCGGTCCATGTGGTCCTCCTGACATGACCCGGTCGATGTGGACCTCCTGACATGACCTGGTCCACGTGGACCTCCTGACATGACCCGGTCCATGTGGTCCTCCTGACATGACCCAGTCCATGTGGACCTCCTGACATGACCCGGTCCATGTGGTCCTCCTGACATGACCCGGTCCATGTGGTCCTCCTGACATGACCCGGTCGATGTGGACCTCCTGACATGACCTGGTCCACGTGGACCTCCTGACATGACCCGGTCCATGTGGTCCTCCTGACATGACCCAGTCCACGTGGACCTCCTGACATGACCCGGTCCATGTGGTCCTCCTGACATGACCCGGTCAGCATCCTGACAGCAGACAGCATTGTTAAACAACAGCCACACCTACAAATGCCCCCCCTCCCGCCGCACACACAAACAGCAGCACCGTGGCCTAAAAACATACAACTTTGCTACATTTTTCTTTTATATGCTTCTATTTTTCACGTTTGGTATATTTATTGATAAGACCAGGACTCAGTCTAGTAAATAAAGTTAGGCTGGTTGACCGTTTCACTTCCACTTTAAATTTCATGAGTCCTGACTTGATGAACAGTTCGTTGGTGTGCTCTCATGGTTTCACACTGGCCCACATTTATCAAACGATCGTACGACGAAACTTTGTGCGTACGACCATTTCCACAGAAGACTCGGCATTTATCAAGTTGAACGTGATCGTAGGATACAATCAAACCTCATGACAGCTCTGAGCTCGTGTACGCAAGTTTGAGTCAGTGAGGGTTTGCAGCGCAGCGCAGCAGAACCATTAACCAATCCACAAACTGTCATTTAAAGGAGTCATCACCCGGAAATCCCACTTTTTCACGTTGAAACATGTACTGGAACGGGACCTCAGTTATAGCATGCCCAAAAGTCCGGAGAGTGAAAGTGGCTTCGTCTTTGAGTGCGGGCGCTCTCTTCTCACCAGAATCGGCCACAAGCACGCGCTCTCCACAGTACGCGGTTTGGATTTCTTTCTCCCAATGACGTGAACGACAGAGGCTGCTAGCTGCTAAGCTAGTCTCTTTAGTGCCACCTAAAAGCAGCTAATTACCTGCCGCGGAGTAGACCAGCTTTGTCAGAAAGGACGCCGACAACGATGAGGAGGAGAAGGAGGGGGGAGATTGCCATGCTGAGTTGCCTCTGCAGAAATTCATCTGTTTTCAGTGCTCTAACAGGACGGACAGCTTTACCAGGGAGCAGTGGATTATATTTATTTACAGAAGCTAACAGTGTTTGGTTAACTTCACGTCAGACGTTCGCTCCTTATATTCATCAGAGTCCAGCCCTGTTACTCCGGGTCCTCTCCATCAACCGCACCGTTACGTTTTTATCACGTTTTTCTCTGTTGGGACATCATTTCCTTCACCTGCTCTGTCCTGGTAAAACTTTGTTTTGGCTTTGACGTTTGCCTCGTGAACGCGCTTACAGACAGCTCTAACTCTCGTACGTATTCTCGCGACAAACAATAGTTGGAGACAAAAAGAGGTTAAAATGAGCTCATTAAATTTTCCTCCCAACAACTATAATTAACTTACTGGCTGCCATTCACGTGTTTCCACGTAATTTCAAATCCGGATGTTAACTGCCATTCACGTGTTTCCATGTTAATTCAAATCCAGATGTTAACTGCCAATCATGTGTTTCCACGTTAATTAAGGGTTTTAATCGGCGGAGCTATTTTAATCTCTGGCGGAGCTTGTCAGAGAGTACCAAGGGCTCATGATCATTTTTTCGGTAGTTTTCATCTAATCCAGCAGATGGCGGTGTCAGACAAGCTTAAAAAAAAACTACCAGGAAGTGATTCAATTCTATGATGCTTCCTGTGTTGTTAGCGGTTGTCAGAGCTAACCGGCTGAAGTGTGCTGCATCCTGTTGCAAGGGTGAGAGAACATGGCGACCGGTCGTAATGGAAGCAGTTTAGGAGGTGGATGAAGGAGGAAAGTTTGTGGAAAAAGTGATCGGTGACAGACAGACACGATCGATCAAAGACACGATGGAAATACAGCAGCGAAGTGCGGCAGCTGAAAGTGAAAGTAAGTCTACAGAACGCGGTTGTTTGGGTGTGTTTGGGGGGGGGGGGGGGGGGGGAGGGGGAGGAGTAGAGGAGACGTTTCTGCTCTATGTTTCTGCCAAATATTATGCTGTGAAACAAACTTGTCGTGGCTTATTTAACTAGTAAATAATTATTTTGCCTCCAAAACTCTTTTCTCAGTGTTGTTTTTGTTGTTTCATAGAAGTAAACAGCTGTTCAGATGATGAAGGTTTTACTGAAGTAAAAAAATATTGGCATCAAAGACACTTTTCCACTTGAAGCGGACCTCAACATTCAAACCTAGTTTTCTCTGCTTTTTGGTCAGAAACAGGCATTTTCTCTGCAACAAGAGAAAGCCATGTTCTACTGCAGATTACTAAAGAATGGAAAAAGATAGAAACAAATGGTTTTTTTCTGATGAAAGAAGAGAGTCTAAGCTTTCCTTTGGTACATTCAGTGTTTGTATTGGCATAGTACACAATATTCTGTGGATCTCCCAAAATCAGTGAAAATGCTTAAAAATCCTGGCAATATGGAGCTCTCTGCTCGGAAAAGGTCTGGCAGCCAATGAGTTAAAAATTCATTTGAAGATAATTTTAGAAGGATTGTGTATGTAAAACAGCAGGTTATGACACCTTTACAGCACTAACAGGGCTTAAAGTTTTCGGCACCGTGCAGGATTTCTGGCCTATGGCGATTTTGCGGTCAGTCCAGAAAAGGAAAAACAAACAAACAAACCAAAAAAACTTCACAGTAACAACTTGATATAGTAAGGTGGTAAAAAGTTGCCTATAATACCACATTATAAATGGTCATGTTAATCTCCCGATGGTTATAATTTCAATGCATTTTGGCGCTCATCAGAGCGCATTTCTAATCAATCGCAAGTGGAGCAGCATGGCTGGATGATGATCCAGATCCAGCAGTGGGGGCAGTGAATGGCTGCTTGCAAACGTCAGCTATGGTACATCATATCATAAAGGCTGTTTATGAAGCCGTCTTGACCGATAAAGGACTTGGAAATATTTGGCGCTGGGCGTGGATGGAAGAACCAGAGACGGCAGGGATTGAAGAACCACAGGTGACAGCCTTGGAGAAGTTTGTGTAAGAAACCCAGGGAGCGCACAGTCGCTTTTCCAGAGACTCACGGGCTGGACTTGGACTCAGTTTCAAACTCGTGAAGTTTTTTTTTTTTTTTTTTTTTTTTTTTTTTTTAAGAAAACGTGTTTATTTTGCTGTAATCTCTGTCTGATCCCGCGCCTGCTGTGCATGTTGACAGCTGTCATCTCCCGAGATGACACACAGACCCCCCCCCCCCGCACACACAAACAGCAGCACCGTGAGCAGGTCTGGTGCTGCTGCATGGCTGTAAGGACATTAAAAACTGGACAAAAGGACAAACATGAGAGCAGCAAGCTGCATCGTCTGTGGTACCAAATTCGAGACGCTGGATCCTCCACATCCACATACCTGAACAGGTGAGTCTCTGTAATATGAAAGCTTAATGTCAGCATGTTAGCAATGAGCTTAGCGCGCTAGCAGCATAAACGTGAGCTTGTTGGTATCTTTAGTTCGTACTAAAGTGATGCAACTCCATCAGATGACTGCTGAATGTGTTCTGGAAAAGAATGTTTACTGGACCAGTAAACTGGACGTTTATTGGACCATTTCCATAAACTGTGACTGCTGTGGTGACGTTCAGCTGGGACCAAACGGGGTCCACTGTAAGCAACGCAGTTTGATGGGTCCGTTTATTAGAACAGCTGTTACTCTTTTAGGAATACAAGGAATAGTTTTTAAAACTGCTAGTAGAGGGTCTAAATTAATTAAAATATTGAGATTTTTTTCAGTTTTTTTTTTAAAAGTATAACATCTGCTGAACTGAGCTCGCACAGTTATTTAAAGCCAAAAAAAGACTTTCCTCATGCACAAGGACATCTGTCCTGCAGGTTTTGACATGTTTACCTGCTGCTATATAACTGAGTCAAACTATTAATGGTCATTAAGAGGCTTGTGCAGAACTTGGAATATGGACTAAACGGTGTAGTATATGGATGAACAGTGTGGAATATGGACTAAACGGTGTATAATATGGATAAACAGAGTGGAATATGGACTAAACGGTCTGGAATATGGATAAACGGTGTATAATATGGATAAACAGTGTGGAATATGGACTAAACGGCGTGGAATATGAATAAACAGAGTGGAATATGGAATAAACGGTCTGGAATATGGACTAAACAGTGTGGAATATGGACTAAACGGTGTAGAATATGGATAAACAGAGTGGAATATGGAATAAACGGTCTGGAATATGGACTAAACGGTGTATAATATGGATAAACAGTGTGGAATATGGACTAAACGGTGAAGAATATGGATAAACGGTGTATAATATGGATAAACAGTGTGGAATATGGACTAAACGGTGTGGAATATGGACTAAACGGCATGGAATATGGATAAACGGTGTGGAATATGGACTAAACGGTGTATAATATGGATAAACGGAGTGTAATATGGACTAAACGGTGTAGAATACGGATGAACAGTGTGGAATATGGACTAAACGGTGTAGAATATGGAAAAACGGTGTAGAATATGGACTAAAGGGCGTGGAATATGGATCAACGGTGTGGAATATGGACTAAACGGCATGGAATATGGATAGACGGTGTGGAATATGGTCTAAACGGTGTGGAATATGGATAAACGGTGTGGAATATGGACTAAACGGCGTGGAATATAGACTAAACGATGTGGTGTGGAATATGGATAAACGGTGTGGAATATGGACTAAACGGCGTGGAATATAGACTAAACGATGTGGTGTAAAATATGAATAAACAGCGTGGAGTATGGATAAACCGTGTAGAATATGGATAAACCGTGTGGAATATGGACTAAACGGCGTGGAATATGGATAAATGGTGTGGAATATGGCTAAACAGGGTGGAATATGGACTTAACCGTGTAAAATATGGATAAACAGCGTGGAGTATGGATAAACGGTGTAGAATATGGATAAAGGGTGTGGAATGTGGACTAAATGGTGTGGAATATGGACTAAACGGTGTAAAATATGGATAAACAGCGTGGAGTATGGATAAACCATGTAGAATATAGATAAACGGTGTGGAATATGGACTAAACCGTGTGGAATACAGACTAAACGGCGTAGAATATGGATAAATGGTGTGGAATATGGCCAAACCGGGTGGAATATGGACTAAACCGTGTAAAATATGGATAAACAGCATTGAGTATGGATAAATGGTGTAGAATATGGATAAACGGTGTGGAATATGGACTAAATGGTGTGGAATATGGACTAAACGGTGTGGAATATGGACTAAACAGCGTGGAAAATGGACTAAACGGCGTGGAATATGTATAAACGGTGTAGAATATGGACTAAACGATATATGATATGGATCAACGGTGTGGAATATGGACAAAATGGTGAAGAATATGGATCAACGGTGTATAATATGGATAAACAGTGTGGAATATGGATCAACGGTGTAGAAGATGGACTAAACGGCATGGAATATGGATAAACGGTGTGGAATATGGACTAAACGGTGTAGAATATGGATAAACGGTGTAGAATATGGACTAAACGGCGTGGAATATGGATCAACGGTGTGGAATATGGACTAAACGGTGTAGAATATGGATAAACGGTGTAGAATATGGACTAAACGGCGTGGAATATGGATCAACGGTGTGGAATATGGACTAAACGGCATGGAATATGGATAAACGGTGTGGAATATGGACTAAACGGTGTATAATATGGATTAAATGGTGTATAATATGGATAAACGGAGTGGAATATGGATTAAATGGTGTAGAATATTGATGAACGGTGTGGAATATAGACTAAACGGTGTATAATATGGATAAACAGAGTGGAATATGGACTAAACGGTGTAGAATATGGATGAACGGTGTGGAATATGGACTTAACGGTGTGAAAGATTGATTAAACAGCGTGGAAGACCTCACTCGCAGCTGCATGAGGCTGAACACGGAGCTGGACAAACTGTTTATTCAGAGGTAAGACGCTAACACCTAGGGTTGTCACCTTTCAGACAAAAAAATAAGGGACACCTACCACATCTCATGGGGGCCATAACCACCACGGGCCGATACCCGTACGGTGGGCCCCCCACAGCAGTGGTATGCTTTATTTTGCACCAGTGTTTTTAGGAAAGGAGTGATCAATTAAACAATTGGTGACACTTAAAGATTGAAATGCTGCAATGAACACATTGTTTAAGCAACATTTTTGCTTAGAAAGTTCTGTCATTTATGCTGTAATTACATCCATCCCTATTTGAAATAAAATGAGGAAAAAATATATTAAAAAAAGTGCCATAAGCACAAAACTTAGTTATTGCATTATCAATAAAACCTAGTTAATGAGATGCTGTCATGCACATATCACATGGCAGCACCAGCAGCCAAAGGAGATCTGTTTGTGTGGAGTGTGCTGCAATTAACTTAAAATATAAGCCTAGTAAATACATTAAGAACTGAATGTAACTGTTAAAGTGATCTGTTGTAGACGGCTCTGATGTGTCCGAATCTGTGGTACACCTGTGTCACCTCAACTGTAACCTAGAGTGGGATGACAGATTAATTAAACTTATTTATTTTGCTGCCTCTTATGACTTGAAAGAAAGTCGGGTCATCCAGACAGTTAAACCACACCAACAAAAGAATTTGTGTTGTGAAAACTGAACACTGGATTCCTCAAAATAAACATTTTGACACAGAATACACAGAAAGCTCTACAATTTTGTTTATATAGGAAATATATTGTGTGTGCATATAGGCTATACATATATATTTATATATATATATATATATATATATATATATATATATACGTGTGTGCGTGTGTGTGTGTGAGAAACAATATTAATTTATATTAATTTATCTATCGAATGTTATTCCTTTACTGTGATTTATTGTTTAAATAACCATATAGAACATTTATATTGGCTGCTACTACGTATGGAGTTTGCCAGACTTAGCAACTGTAATCATGGGGGCGGGACTTAGCGAAGGATCAATTGTGACGTTGCTGTCGGATGTGGGCTATTATTATATTTAATATCTGATAAAATGAATAAACCATATAATCCAGGCCTAGATTGAGACTTTTATTAATATCTCAGCAGGTCGTTCAACACCGGTGAGGCTGATGATCCTCTTCCGTGCAACTGTTTTGTGCACGTCTCTGACTCCGGTTTTTAAGCTGACAAACAGCACTTCTTTAATCTTTCCCACCTCACAAATGAGGAATTCTGTCTTGATCCCCCAAAAGTTTCTTTTTTTGGCAGAATCTCTCCTCTCCATGGTTCAGCCTTGCAGGGCGAAGCCTCATAATCATGCAGGTTTAAAGGTGTAACCGTGGGCGTGACATTTAAATGACAATAGATTTTAGCTGTGGTATTTATCAAGACTCTTTTGTTCGTACGACGAGATTGGTCCGATACAAACGTGGGTCCAATCATACGACCATTTTTACGATCAGATGTGCGATCTTTTCTACGATCGTTTGAGAAATGGCCATTGCGAATAATTCCTATAACTCTTTTCTGTAAAATAAACAAAATTTTTATGCTATTCACATATGAATTCCCCCACACTTTCAAACAATAACTTTGATATGGCAGAATAAATGTACAGTGTAGAATTCTCATTGCAGGGTAATATAAGCTATATGTGATCTCCATGTCAGTTCGTCATCTATTACTACACCCAAGAGCCTGAACTCAGACACTTTCAATCTCAACTCCATCTATAGTCAAAGAAACTTTGTCATTATTTTTCTTAGTTGTAAAAGTCAAACTTTTTTTCTTCAAATTTAACGATTATCTATTTTTATCAAACCATTTTTTAAGCTTGACCATTTCCTGTGTTACACCTGTGTTCCTGTGTTACCTTGTTATGACAGCATTCTCAAATCATCTCCAGAACTTAAAAAAATGGTGTCATCAGCAAATACAACAAACTGTAATAACAGTGACTCTTCTATAATATCGTTAATGTACAAAATAAAAAGCTTAGGTCCCAAAACTGACCCTTGTGGGACTCCACATTCGATCTTCATACACTCAGGTATAGTACCAGCAAACTGTACATACTGTTGTCTGTTATCTAAATAACTACTTAACCATTTCAACGCAACTCCTCTCACACCATATGTTTGCAGCTTAGAAATTAAAATAGAATGATCTATCGTCTCAAAAGCTTTTTTCAAATCAACAGTAACCCTGATTGTATATTTTGAATGTTCAATTGCAGTTGTAATTTCTTCCACTATTTCCATCGGTGCTAAAGCTGCTGATCTGTTCGATCTAAAACCATACTGACTCTCACTCAACTTATGCTTTTCAATAAAATGATCAAATTTTTGTGCAAATATAGATGATGATAATAATAATGCTCTGCAGCTTTGATCATGTCGCCTCTTCCTGACTTCTCTTTTCCATGAGTGGTGCTTGGAGTGTGAAACCTTCACTCCTAAAATGATAAATGAGCATCTCTCCACACCTCCAGCATATCTTCATCAGGGTTTAAGGTGGATTGCTTCAGCAACTGTTGTTCTTGTTAAGACAGCCTGTGAAAGTTTGGCTCAGGTGTTGCATCCATCGTCCTATCTGATTGTATTCCCGGTAATCTGGGAAGCAGAGCAGTGATGAGTGACTGACAACAGTTTCTCCCTGTGCACGTGAACAAGATGGAAACAGACATTTCAGGATACATGAAGTGTGAAATTGAAATGTTTTCCCTCCAGACCTGACCTTGCCTCAAGTCTGATCACATCCAAAAAAACGACGTTAAAATTCAAAGGCATTTAAATTCCTCTGTATTCTAATCAGACGAAAAGCCTGCTTGTGCGGTCAGATGAGACATGCAAGTTTTCTTTTTTTTTTTTTTTTTTTATTCGTGGGGAAGTAAGGGACCAAAATTCTCACCAGACGTGAGACCTGCGGGAGAATCCAAGGCCAGATGAGGTGGTTTAGACAGGGTTCTGATGAAGAGGTAATCAGCTAAATGAAAGCAGCTAGAAAACGACACGTATGCACGAAGAAAAAACGGGAAATGACCTTTATCATCTTTTCCCGATATCAGGGGCCTCAAGTGCAAAGACTTCTGAGGTCTTCCTACTGAAACCCCGGGACTGCACCATCCCAGCGTCTCTGGTGCCAGAACAGCAACCACCTGCTGCTGCTGACCCCCCCGACCCTCATGACTGGCCTGGAGAAGAGAAAATTTTGAAAGCAGCAGGCGGCATAAATGATCAACTTATAGGCGTCCTCACAAGTGAATCAAAGTGTATCAAATAAATTAGCGAATCACTGAATATTGTGTCAGTCAGAGGCGTCCGGCTGAGTGGCCCATCTTAGTTTCCATTGGTTATTCGCCTTCATGGACGATTCCTGGTTGAGTTGCACTCTAAGTCTGGTAGGAGGCTGTCCTACATGAGTCTGGTAGGAGGCTGTCCTACATGAGTCTGGTAGGAGGCTGTCCTACATGAGTCTGGTAGAAGGCTGCCCTACATGAGTGTGGTAGGAGGCTGTCCTACATGAGTGTGGTAGGAGGCTGTCCTACATGAGTGTGGTAGGAGGCTGTCCTACATGAGTGTGGTAGGGGGCTGTCCTACATGAGTGTGGTAGGAAGCTGTCCTACATGAGTGTGGTAGGAGGCTGTCCTACATGAGTGTGGTAGGAGGCTGCCCTACATGAGTGTGGTAGAAAGGCTGTCCTACATGAGTGTGGTAGGAGGCTGTCCTACATGAGTATGATAGGAGGCTGCCCTACATAAGTATGGTAGGATGATTTCCTACATGAGTATGGTAGGGGGCTCTCCTACATGAGTATGGTAGGAGGCTCCCTTACATAAGAATGGTAGGGAGTTGCCCTACATAAGTATGGTAGGGGGCTGTCCTACATGAATGTGGTAGTGGGCTGTCCTACATGAGTGTGGTAGGGGGCTGTCCTACATGAGTCTGGTAGGAAGCTGTCCTACATGAGTATGATAGGAGGCTGCCCTACATTAGTATGGTAGGATGATTTCCTACATGAGTATGGTAGGAGGCTCCCTTACATAAGAATGGTAGGGAGTTGCCCTACATAAGTATGGTAGGGGGCTGTCCTGCATATGTATGGTAGGTGGCTGCCCTACATGAGTATGGTAGTATATTCATTGAGTGCAGAATTATTAGGCAAATGAGTATTTTGACCTCATCATCCCCTTTATGCATGTTGTCTTACTCCAAGCTGTATACGGCGAAAGCCTACTACCAATTAAGCTTATCAGCTGATGTGCATCTCTGTAATGAGAAGGGGTGTGGTCTAATGACATCAGCACCCTTTATCAGGTGTATTGTGCAAACATAATTATGGGCAACTTCCTTTTCTCTGGCAAATTGGGTCATAGAGGGACTTGACAGGCTCCGAAAAGTCAAAAATAGTGAGATATCTTACAGAGGGATGCAGCACTCTTAAAATTGCCAAGCTTCTGAAGCGTGATCATCCAACAATCAAGCGTTTCACTTAAAATAGTCAACAGGGTCGCAAGAAACGTGGAAAACCAAGGCGCAAAATAACTGCCCATGAACTGAGAAAAGTCAAGCGTGCGGCTGCCAAGATGCTACTTGCCAGCAGTTTTGCCATATTTCAGAGCTGCAACATCACTGGAGTGCCCAAAAGCACAAGGTGTGCAATACTCAGAGACATGGCCAAGGTAAGAGAGGCTGAAAAACCACCACCACTGAACAAGACATACAAGCTGAAACGTCAAGACTGGGCCAAGAAATATCTCAGACTGATTTTTCTAAGGTTTTATGGACTGATAAAATGAGAGTGAGTCTTGATGGGCCAGATAGATGGGCCCGTGGCTGGATCGGTAAAGGGCAGAGAGCTCCAGTCCCACTCAGACGCCAGCAAGGTGGAGGTGGGGTACTGGTATGGGCCAGATGGATGGGCCCGTGGCTGGATCGGTAAAGGACAGAGAGCTCCAGTCCCACTCAGACGCCAGCAAGGTGGAGGTGGGGTACTGGTATGGGCCAGATGGATGGGCCCGTGGCTGGATCGGTAAAGGCCAGAGAGCTCCAGTCCCACTCAGATGCCAGCAAGGTGGAGGTGGGGTACTGGTATGGGCTGCTATCATCAAAGATGAGCTTGTGGGGCCTTTTTGGGTTGAGGATGGAGTCAAGCTCAACTCCCAGTCCTACTGCCAGTTTCTGGAAGATACCTTCTTCAAGCAGTGGTACAGGAAGAAGTCCGCATCCTTCAAGAAAAACATGATTTTAATGCAGGACAATGCTCCATCACACGCATCCAAGTACTCCACAGCGTGGCTGCAAGAAAGGGTCTAAAAGAAGAAAAACTAATGACATGGCCTCCTTGTTCACCTGATCTGAACCCCATAGAGAACCTGTGGTCCCTCATCAAATGTGAGATTTACAAGGAGGGAAAACAGTCCACCTCTCTGAACAGTGTCTGGGAGGCTGTGGTTGCTGCTGCACGCAATGTTGATGGTGAACAGATCAAAACACTGACAGGATCCATGGATGGCAGCTTTTGAGTGTCCTTGCAAATAAAGGTGGCTATATTGGTCACTGATTTGTTTTTGTTTTGTTTTTGAATGTCAGAAATGTATATTTGTGAATGTTGAGCTGTTATATTGGTTTCCCTGGTGAAAATAAATAATTGAAATGGGTACATACTGTATTTGTTTATTGTTAAGTTGCCTAATAATTATGTTTGCCTAATACACCAGATAAAGGGTGTTGATGTCATTAAACCACACCCCTTCTCATTACAGAGATGCACATCACCTGATATGCTTAATTGGTAGTAGGCTTTCGGCCTATACAGCTTGGAGTAAGACAACATGCATAAAGAGGATGATGTGGTCAAAATACTCATTTGCCTAATAATTCTGCACTCCTTGTATAGCTGCTTTTCCTTTACAGCTAGTATTTTGCAAAACTGTAATATTACAATAAAAACAGGTAATGGAAACTGTGTTAAACACAAAACACAAAAATGTCTTCCTGCTCTCATAAGGAGGTTTTTTCAGATGTATCGATAAAGCAATATACACTGCCTGGCCAAAAAAAAAAGTCGCCATCTGGATGTAACTAAGCAAATAGGTCCGAGCCTCCTATTGGATAATTACTGCATGGGCGATTATCTTTCAGCTGGCAACAAGTTATTTAACCCCAACTGGTGCAATGAGTTGCTTCTCATTTCCTAAACAGCCATGTGGAAAGACACATTCGTGGTTGTGGAAAAGATGTTAGTCTCTCTGAGAAGGGTCAAATCATTGGCATCAAGAGGTGAAAACATCTAAGGAGATGCAGAAACTACTAAAACTGGGTTCAGAACAGTCCAACTCATTATGAAAAACTGGAAGGATAGTGGACCATCGTCTTCCAGGAAGAAATGTGGCCGGAAAGGCAGATGAAGTGATGCAACATCATGCCTAGTGCTACTTTATGAGCCTGTAGGGGCAGTGTGATGATCTGGGGTTGCTGCAGTTGCTCAGGTCCCGGTTCAGCAACAGTATGAGCTCAGATAATGAGGTCAGCTGATACCTGAATATACTGAATGAGCAGGTTATTCCATCAATGGATGTTCCTTTCTTGATGGCACGGCCATATTCCAAGATGACCGTGCCAGAATTTATCGGGCTCAGATTGTGAAAGATGGTTCAGGGATCATCAGACATCATTTTCACACATGGATTGGCCCCCACAGAGTCCAGACCTGAACCCCATTGAGAATCTTTGGGGTGTGCTGTGGTCAGACTCTACAATCATCATCAAGATCTTGGTGAAAAATTGATGCAACAGGATGCAAATAAATCTGGTGACATTGCAGAAGCTTCTGGAAACACAGCGAATGCTGCCGCAATCAAAGCTAAAGGCGGTCCAACCAAATGTTAAATGTTTGACCTTTTTTTTTGTTGGCGACTTTTTTTGTTGGCCGGACATATACATATATATATATATATATATACAGTATATATATATATATGCAAAGCATGGATGCAGTGGTGGAAAGCAGCCGCCACTGGACTCTAGAGCAGTGGAGGCGTTCTCTGGAGGGACCAATCACGCTTCTCCATCTGGCAATCTGATGGAGGAGTTTGGATCTGGCAGTTTCCAGGACAACAGTACTTGTCTGACTGCATTGTGCCAAGTGTAAAGTTTGGTGGAGGGGGGATTATAGTGTGGGGGTGTTTTTAGGAGCTGGGCTTGGACCCTTAGTTCCAGTGAAAGGAACTCTGAATGCTTCAGCATACCAAGACATTCTGGACAATTCCATGCTCCCAACTTTGTGGGAACAGTTTGGAGCTGGCCCCTTCCTCTTCCAACATGACTCCTACACCTTGTGGACAGCCTTCCCAGAAGAGTTGAAGCTGTTCTAGCTGCAAAGGTGGACCAACGTCATTTATATTAAATGTCTCCCATATGATGCCCATTCCTAATCCCATTGGATTAGGAATAGGATGTCACTTAAACTCATATGTGAGTCGAGGTTGGTGAGACAATACTTTTGGCAGTATAATGTACGGTATGTTGCTGTTTTAATAATGCGTGACCACAGGATAACATCAGATGGCCATGCCTTACAAACGCATAGCCACTATGTGATCAGAGGGCTTCGTACATACAGGCTTTGCCTCTGAATCATCATCCGCTGCTTTTGCCGCCTGATGAGGAGCAGCAGCTCTAAAACGTAAAATGTTTGTATCTCTATCCTCAAAGTGAAGTCTCGCGGGACAGGATTTTACCAGAACTACGGCTGATGCACTCAACACCATTCAATGGAAACTCCTGCAGATCACAATTGTACCTTTTCGAAATTGAAGATATATCCACATTATTTTTCAAAAAGATGTGATAGAAATGTAGCAACTGGCACCAGGAATTAAGTCAGTTCTGGAGGGCAAAGGTAGTGGTGGGCGGATCGAAACAAATATAGATAATATCGATACCAACGCTAGTATCAATATCAATCGATCCCAGTGTAGTTATATCGATACTTCAGTGTAAGGCTTGAAAACTATCAGAATCTTTCTAAATATGGAGAATAAAGTGTTTTTTGGTCGATCCAGTTGACGTCGTTAACAAAGTATCTTCATGCCAAAAATCAGCTTCTCGTCAAATACAGATTACTATGGTATGGATGATAATTTGGTCGTTTATGCATTAATGAGGTTAAAAAAAATAGTGTATAGATACCACTTACATTTGCATAAATTTGTTCATTTGACAGCCCTATTAAAAAGTATTGTATTGATATCAACAATAATATCCCTTTGCTTACTTGCTATCGGATCGATACCAAATCTACGCCTCTAGGAAAAGGTAGTCCTAGCAAAGTGGACCTGGTAAATTTGAGTAGTTAGTGACAAGTTTGTTTTGCAAAATCTTTATAACTTCAGTTTACGATGATCTAACATTGCCATGTTAAGACATTTAATGTAATGTTTACAACCTTACAGTATATCTATGCCATATATAAATATCAGCATAAACTAGGCTTTACACGATCAGGATTTTTGGAGCCAATCACCGATCAGAGAGTTTTAAAAAAACGATCACCGATCCGATCATGTGAGGAAGCAAATATGTCTATTTAAATAGCTCGTTTACCTGTATTTATGCAGTTTACTGAGTATCATAAAAAGGATTTTTGTTTCCATGTTTTGTCCTGAACTGACTGAGATAAAAAGGTTAAACATTAATAACCTCTAGCGGGCATTCAGGTTTAATCAGGACAAACCAAAATCATTTGAGCCAGTGGCACAAATAACAGCCCAACTTAAACTGTCATAACTGAGATAATCTACAGTCACAGTGCAAATGAAGGTAGTACTGCTGCTTCAGAAGTTGGGGCTCACATCTGATGATGTCATATCAGTGGTCAAACTAATGGAGTGACTGTTTCCTCAGAAGAACCTCGACGTGAGAACGAACAACCCGCTGCAGCTCATGTAGTCCGGTATCGCTACAGTAGGCTGGAATATATTTGCTGTGGACGCATGCGTCAGGAGCGTTTGCGTTCATACCTGCTGCAGCACGCGGCGGCCGAAGCGCTCGATACTGGAGGTCTCCGCAGTCTGCAGTCCTGTTATTTACAGTCTCTGATGGAGACACTGGAGGTCTCCGCAGTCTGCAGTCCTGTTATTTACAGTCTCTGATAGAACACTGGAGGTCTCCGCGGTCTGCAGTCCTGTTATTTACAGTCTCTGATGGAGACGCTGGAGGTCTCCGCAGTCTGCAGTCCTGTTATTTACAGTCTCTGATGGAGACACTGGAGGTCTCGGCGGTCTGCAGTCCTGTTATTTACAGTCTCTGATGGAGACACTGGAGGTCTCGGCGGTCTGCAGTCCTGTTATTTACAGTCTCTGATGGAGACACTGGAGGTCTCCGCAGTCTGCAGTCCTGTTATTTACAGTCTCTGATGGAGACACTGGAGGTCTCGGCGGTCTGCAGTCCTGTTATTTACAGTCTCTGATGGAGACGCTGGAGGTCTCGGCGGTCTGCAGTCCTGTTATTTACAGTCTCTGATGGAGACACTGGAGGTCTCCGCAGTCTGCAGTCCTGTTATTTACAGTCTCTGATGGAGACACTGGAGGTCTCCGCAGTCTGCAGTCCTGTTATTTACAGTCTCTGATGGAGACGCTGGAGGTCTCTGCGGTCTGCAGTCCTGTTATTTACAGTCTCTGATGGAGACGCTGGAGGTCTCGGCGGTCTGCAGTCCTGTTATTTACAGTCTCTGATGGAGACGCTGGAGGTCTCCGTGGTCTGCAGTCCTGTTATTTAGTCTCTGATGGAGACGCTGGAGGTCTCCGCGGTCTGCAGTCCTGTTATTTACAGTCTCTGATGGAGACACTGGAGGTCTACGCAGTCTGCAGTCCTGTTATTTACAGTCTCTGATGGAGACACTGGAGGTCTCCGCGGTCTGCAGTCCTGTTATTTACAGTCTCTGATGGAGACACTGGAGGTCTCCGTGGTCTGCAGTCCTGTTATTTACAGTCTCTGATGGAGACGCTGGAGGTCTCCGCGGTCTGCAGTCCTGTTATTTACAGTCTGATGGAGACACTGGAGGTCTCCGCAGTCTGCAGTCCTGTTATTTACAGTCTCTGATGGAGACACTGGAGGTCTCCGCAGTCTGCAGTCCTGTTATTTACAGTCTCTGATGGAGACACTGGAGGTCTCGGCGGTCTGCAGTCCTGTTATTTACAGTCTCTGATGGAGACACTGGAGGTCTCCGCAGTCTGCAGTCCTGTTATTTACAGTCTCTGATGGAGACGCTGGAGGTCTCCGCGGTCTGCAGTCCTGTTATTTACAGTCTCTGATGGAGACACTGGAGGTCTCCGCAGTCTGCAGTCCTGTTATTTACAGTCTCTGATGGAGACACTGGAGGTCTCCGCGGTCTGCAGTCCTGTTATTTACAGTCTCTGATGGAGACACTGGAGGTCTCCGCGGTCTGCAGTCCTGTTATTTACAGTCTCTGATGGAGACACTGGAGGTCTCCGCAGTCTGCAGTCCTGTTATTTACAGTCTCTGATGGAGACACTGGAGGTCTCGGCGGTCTGCAGTCCTGTTATTTACAGTCTCTGATGGAGACACTGAGACAAACACTTGTGCTGCAACAATTTAAGGTAAACTGTTGTTTGCGGAAATGCAGGAAATGCGCTGTGTCCTTTCAGTCTAAGAGCTGACATGTTTGCAACCGACGTCGCCATCCTTTACGTGTGGCATATTTGGGATTGTAAAAACTTTATTGTCCAGCACATAGTGACAGAACTCACGACAAAAACCCCACGAAGACATAAAACACATACCAGTGAGTACGTGTCTATTCTGCTTTGTGCAGTATGTTTGCTTGTTTTCTAAGTTTAATTGGTTTAAATGAGAGTTTTACCGGAGCAGATTCAAAATGACAATGACGTCATTGATCGGATCGGTGAATGAAAAGTTACGGACCGATCAGAAAAGATGAAAAAAATGTGAAATATCGGCCGATCCGATCAAACCGATCTGATCGGTGGAAGGCCTAGCGTAAACCTTGAGGACCTGTGTTGTCTTAAATACTAACCTGTCATTCACAGCAGCCCCTCCAGTGATAACGTATTGTTTTCAGTCTTAAAGTATTCTAACCTGATGAGCTAAATGAAAATGAAACCATTCAGACTGTGGTGAAGGTACAAACATCTGTAAATATCAAAAAGAAAACTGTGAATGTTTATTTCTTCTGTGAAATAAATGGAAACCAGGTTTCACTTGGATGTCCAGACACACTGCTGCTTGCATTTGTTCATTCAGATACATGGTGGTTATATTCAAGAGTGCCAATAATCATATCCTTATTCAGTTATTGTAAAAGTGTAAAATGACTAAAAAGATGTGGCAAAAAGAAAGAAAACAAAGTCAGATTTTTAAAATATTCATACCAGTTGTCTGCTTGACAAAAAGCAAGTCAGCCACTATAACACAAAAGCACACGACAGTAAAACGCGGTCGTATATGACATCATGTGTGGTGAAAAGAGACATGAAGCTAAAAGAAGGGGACTCATGTCAGCGGCTGAGAAGTGACTTCACAGGCTGCGTTCGTGCTCTGAATACTTTATGAGCAGCAGGGTGGAAGAGTCAAACTGTCGGTCCCTGACTTTCCGTACAACTGGGAGAAGATTTCTGGATGATGCATTCAGACAACAAGCTGAGAAGCCTCTTTGTTTATCCCTGGTGATCTCAGCCACCTAATTCATCACGCTTCCCAAAGTAAACAGCAGAATATGTTCGTGGTCCACGTCAGGGCACGAGTGAGACATTTCTCTCATCCGAACGGCATCATTTTCTCGATTTAAAACCACCCCATGATGTGAAGATGATCATTCTTATTTACTGGAAAAGTGGTTTACAGCGGAGAAGGCTGAGGACAGCAGGGGCTTTCATCCGTCTTTCCCTGACTGGGTTCATCAGTGGTGCACAAATTAGAAGATGATGAAGAACAGGCAGCTCTGTTCTGGTCTGTTGGTTTTTAGTTATTCTGGTTCTTTTTTGGCCGTTTGCTCTGCAGATCCTCGCCATGTCGCCAGTGAGTTTTCTGCCTCATGAGGCCTTGCGGTGAAAATCACACACGTTTGATATTTTTTGCCTCGCGAGGTGAAAAACTCACCGTGTGCGCTAAACTTAAGCTCTGCTGCTGCTACTGCTATCTAGCGACCTATCAAAACACGACCGCATATCACATGATTTCAAGATGGCAGCCCTCTGTCATCATGTTAGAAGACTTGGTTGATATTTTGCAAAAAGATCCAAAGACTGAAGGCAGAAAAGTTTTAAGGTTCTTTGTGTTAGAGACTGAATTAGAGCAGGGAGTGGGTAGCCTAGTGGGAGCGTTGTGGGCTTTGGCGCGGAGGACCCGGGTTTGAGTCCCCGACATGACATTCAGGTGAACCACTGTGGACCCCTGAGCAAGGTCCTTAACCCCCACCAACTGCTCCCTGGGCGCTTTAAGTAGCAGCCCACTGCTCTCTGGTACTAATGTACAAAGATGGGGAAAAAATGTAGAGCCCTAATTTCCCCCTCGGGGGATGTAAAAAGTATATCAAAATCAAATTGTGTTATTGTATTTAGTTTTTATTTATGTTGTCTTTTTATTCAGTTATTTAATTTTTATTTAGACTATAGTATAATCATAGCAGTTGGTGGCGGTAATGCACCTTTGAGTTCACCAACCACCATTAAACTCAAAAGAAGAAGAAGTCGTGTAAGAAAAATGAATGAAACTGAGACAGAGACGATATCTGGATGGATGTTTCTGAAGTCTGACTAAACATCACATCAGCAGGTCTAGTTTGGCCGTATGGACACTGGACACCCCCTGTTCTAGATGAACAGACAAGGCTGAGCTGTCCGTGTGTCTGATGTGAATATTGTAAGTTGTGACAGGATTGTATCTAAATGTGTCTGGATTTGACCATACTGACATTAGAAACAACCGCTGCTGTAATAATGACAGAAGTCAGCTGCTGCTGATTAACTGACACATTCAGTAAGAATTTAATGATAAATTAATAATAGTGATGACTACATACACACGGTAGCCGTGATGATGAAGTTCTGCAGCAGCTTCTAGAGCAGACAGCTGAAAGAGGCTCTTTGGGCCTTCCACAATGGCTCTCAATAACTTTGACTAAAGATAAAAAAGAACCAACTAATATTTTTAAATACTGGAATATAGATAATGACACCTACCTGATCAACAGTAGCCACGCATGATGAAACTGGTATTAGTCTGGAATGCCAGTTACCCACTGAAACCTTATGCCTTATGCAAAATGTTTAATTTAAAACACTTCTGAGTTAAAAATCCCAGTTTTAAGATGTTCTTGCCATGATGTTGCTATTGGGAAAAGAAAGTTTCTTCAGTTTTCAACAAATGCGGCTCCGTTTCACATCTTGCTTATTATCACCGCGCCCAGCCGTTGCTCTACAGACTGGAGCGTTGTGTATCCATGGCAACTAGATGAAAGTAGACGCGCTCCAGCTGTATAGCATGACTGTGTTGTAAACAAAACACACGTGAATGATGGAGTGTGTTGGAGACGAGACACGGTTGCATGTGGAGAACAATGTCATCATGTACTGGAGGCGGTGGATTTCCACAGAAACCAGAACAAGACGCAGATTGATTCTGCTGAACCATGAAGTCAAACCATATGAAGATATTATTGGCGAACAGCCAGGTAGCTGTGAGTCGTAAACATGAGCATCAACGCTTAGCCTGCTAGCCCCTGTTGGTAATTTGTCCAGTGTTTGTGAACGCCCCGTTGATGTTAACATTAGAAATACATTAGTAGCTAGCAAACACAAGATGGTACTAAACGTTACCCTGTTATTTGTAATATAACACTGTCAATAAGAAGGATATCCCAACAGTACATCTGCCTATAGATACCTGTTTAGTTAAAAAAAAAAAAAGGTGCAGTATCTGGTCTGGTATTTAGGGCGAGCTAAAGTTGGTGCGCATTCACACATCACTTGCGCTGCATTTCAGGTCGATGCAAGCCGCTCCAAAACCACCCTGTACAGCTGGTCCAAAAGCAGGCGATTTAGGTCGACTATGAGCGCGAGTGACGTGTTCACACAGACCCAGTCGCGCCGCGTTCAGTACCAAAACCCAGTTAGGTCGACCTAAATGGGTCCTGTGTGAAAATGACCTTGACACTATTTAGACAATATGTTTGCAAAGACTCAAAGAAGAACACCAAAAATTCTGACTTAGAGCTAGAAACTGTTAAACTGTGTTTAACATCAGCCGAAACACACAAACACCAGGCTCACAAGGCTGCTGCAGTGACATTAACCGTCTGTTTTACCAGCAATGTTTGCCATGTTATGCTGGGACGCTAGCTGGTAGTGTAGTCTGCTTCATTGAAGTGCTGGCTACAGACAATCGTTTCATTATCAAGTTTGGCCCTTCATCCTGGCGAATCCCTTTGATCCAGTTCTTCCTTAGTATCACTTCAGTCGGGAAACCATGAAAACTTGAGTAGGGTTGGTGTTGTTTATTGGATTTACAAAGTGGAACAGAGCAGTGACATCTAGACTTGGATTCAGCTATTGTTGAACTGGCCCGGAAGTGGAAATGCACAAACTCGACAAGTTCTGGGAACTGGAACACCTGAAGCGTGATAATCCCCTATTATACAAGATATACAAGAATAATTAAAAACACTTACAATTTAAAGAAGCAATATCAAGTGCTCTTAATTCAGGCTTAAAAACAGTTTAAAGAAATAAGTTCAGATAATTTCCAGTCTTTTTGCAAACTGTTTAATGAAGAAGGAGCAGTGTAAACAAAAGCCCCTTTTCCCAGTTCTGTACGGATGAACGGACCAGAGAGCAGCAGGTGATCATTTGATCACAGAGAGTAAGTTTCAACACTTCGAGGCAACAAATGTACGACAACAGCAGACAAAGCATGGCCTTAGAAATAAAAATGTACCAATGCCCCGACTGTTACGTCCCAGCTCTGCTGGTGCTGGGGGTTAAGAACGTAACAAAAGAGACCGGTTGAGGATGGTAAAGGTGGAGTACAGATGGTTTTATTGTTCAGGAGGCATAATGAAATGAAAAAATGAAATGAAATGAAAAATACTGGGAAATTCAGTATTGTAAAAGCTCACCCTTTTTTTTTTTTTTTTTTTTTGAAGTGTGAGGTCCTGCCCCAGGTGGAGGGGTTTAAGTATCTCGGGGTCTTGTTCAGGACTGAGGGAAAAATGGAGCGGGAGATGGACAGACGGATCGGTGCGGCATCTGCAGTGATGCGGACGCTGCATTGGTCCGTCGTGGTAAAGAAGGAGCTGAGCCAGAAGGCGAAGCTCTCGATTTACCGGTCCATCTACATTCCTACCCTCACCTATGGCCATGAGCTGTGAGTCATGACCGAAAGAACGAGATCGCGGGTACAAGCGGCCGAAATTAGTTTCCTCCGCAGGGTGGCCGGGCTCTCCCTTAGAGACAGGGTGAGGAGCTCGGTCATCCGGGAGGGACTCAAAGTAGAGCCGCTGCTCCTCCGTATAGAGAGGAGCCAGATGAAGAGGCTCGGGCATCTGGTCAGGATGCCTCCTGGACGCCTCCCTGGTGAGGTATTCCAGGCATGTCCCACCGGGACCAGACCCCGGGGGAGACCCAGGACACGCTGGAGGGACTACGTCTCCCGGCTGGCCTGGGAACGCCTCGGGATCCCACCGGATGAGCTGGCAGCAGTGGCCGGGGTGAGGGAAGTCTGGGCTTCCCTGCTTAGGCAGCTGCCCCCGCGACCCGATCCGGATAAGCGGAAGAAGACGGTACGGTACGGAATAAACAAAAAAGTCAGCCAGTCATGTTCTTCAGGGTGATGACTGCTGGTAGGAATGAATTTCTGTATCTCTCCGTCCTACAGTGAACCTGACGCCGCCTCCCACTGAACACACTCTGTTGATTCTTCACCGTGTTGTGGAGAGGATGGGAGGAGTCCTCCATCATCTTCATCAGCTTGTGCAGCTTTTTTTTTTTTAACGATCAGCTCCAGCAGCTCCAGAGTTATTCCCAGCACAGAACCAGCTTTCTTGATCAGCTTGTTTAGTTTCTTCAAGTCTCTGGTTCTGGTTCTGGTTCTGGTTCTGATGCTGCTTCCCCAGCAGATGCTGCAAAGCTGATTGCACTTTCCACAACAGACTTGTAGAAGATCTGCAACATCTTGGTGCAGACGTTGAATGATCTCAGCTTCCTTAAGAAGTAGAGTCTGCTCTGACCTTTCTTGTAGATGTAGACAGTGTTCCATTTCCAGTCGAGTCTGTTGTCCAGCTGAACTCCAGGCATTTGTAGTTCTCCACCACCTCCACCTCCTCTTCCAGGATGTAGACAGGACTATGCCTCTTATTCTTGCTCCTCCTGAAGTCAACAATCATCTCTTTAGTCTTGCTGGTATTTAAGATGAGCTGATTGTTACCATTTCACAAACTGACTGACCAGTTCCCTGTACTCGGCTTCTTGTCCATCACTGATACACCCCACAACTGCAGAGTCATCAGAATATTTCTGCAGATGACACAACTCAGAGTTGTACTGGACGTCTGAGGTGTACAGTGTGAAGAGGAATGGTGAGAGTACAGTTCCTTGTGGTGCTCCAGTGCTGCTGACCACCATCTCAGACACACAACCTTTCAGTCTCACAAACTGGTCTGTTTGTTAGGTAGTCGTAAATCCAGGTGGTTGTGGAGGATCCACCTGGAAGTAATGGAGCTTCTGACATAGCAAAGCAGCTGAATAGTATTAAAGGCACTTGAAAAATCAAAGAACATGACCCTCAAAGTGCTGCCTGACTGGTCCAGATGAGAGTGGGCTCTCTGAAGCAGGAAGATAATGGCAGCTTCAACCCCAAGCCCATTACGATATGCGAACTGTAATGGGTCCTGAAAGGTATTCACTTGCTTTTTGAGGTGAGCCAGTAAGAGTCTCTCCAGGACTTTCATGATGTGAGATGTCAGGGCAACTGGTCTGTAGTCATTTGGTTCAGCTGGTTGTGGTTTTTTAGGGACTGGAACAAGACAGGATGTTTTCCACAGCACAGGAACTCTGTTCTGTCTCAGGCTGGTGTTAAAAAGGTGCTGGAGAACCGGACATAGTTGTTCTGAGCAGGTCTTGAGAACTCTGAGACTGACACCATCTGGACCTGCAGCCTTGTTCCGGTTCAGTTTTTCTAGTTGTTTCTTGACCTGGTCACAGGAGACAGTCAGGCTGGAGGTGGAGGCAAAAGAGGTCTCAGGATGTCCTGATGTGGAGGGAGATGAGGTTGTGTTCAGGTCCATGACTGAGGTGCAGGGTGACAGAGTGGAGGTGCGACAGGAAAGCTGTGGGCTCATGGAGGGTGTGTGGAGTGTTGGGTTGTCGGCAGGGGGAGAACTGAACCTATTGAAGAACATGTTCAGTTCGTTAGCTCCGTCAAGACCTCCATCAGTCTGATCCCCCTTTAACTTGAAGCCAGTGATCTTCTTCATTCCCGACTACACATCCCTCACATTGTTCTGCTGGAGCTGCTCTCCAACTTCTTCCTGTCGTCCTCCTTCACTTCTTAGTCTGTTTTCAGTTGTTTTTGTGTGGTCTTCAGTAACTCCCTGTCTCCATCCCTGAAAGCTTTCTTTTGATGTTCAGCAGCTTTTTCAGGTCACTGGTGATCCAGGGTTTGTTATTGGGGAAGCACCTCACTGTTCTTGTTGGAACGATGCTGTCCACACAGAAGTTTATGTAATCTGTCTCACACTCAGTCATGGTGTTGATGTCATCTCCATGAGGTTCACAGAGGACATTCCAGTCTGTGGCCTCAAAGCACCCTCTCAGAGCATCTTCAGCCTCAGTAGACCAGGTTTTAATCGTCCTCCTAATGACTGGCTGCTGCTGAACGATGGGCTTGTAGGTGGAGGTGAGAAGAACCAGATTATTATCTGATCTTCCTAAAGGAGGCAGGGCAGAGGAGCTGTATGCATTCTTAGTATTTGCATAAATAAAGTCCAACATCTTATTTCCTCTGGTGGAGCAGCTGACAAACTGCTGGAAATTTGGTCATGTAGCAGAGAGGGAGACGTTGTTGAAGTCTCCAGAGATCGCCGTGAGGATCTCTGGAGACTTCAACAAGATGCTATGCTATGCTATGTTTGTAGTTTAGCCACAACTGAGCTGATGACATCACAGGCTGTCTCTGGTGCAGTACCTGGTATTATATAAACCGCTACCAGAATAACACAGGCAAACTCTCTGGGCAAATAATATGGACGAAAACTCACAGCTAACAGTTCAATGTCTCTTGTGCAGATCTTCTCCTTGACAGTGATGTGTCCTGGATGGCACCAACGCTGATTGACCAGCACTGCAATTCCGCCTCCCTTTAGCTTCCCGCTGAGCTGTTTATTTTGGTCTGCACAGACCGTCTTGAAGCCGTGTGCAGACGCATTACAATCCGGGATGTGTTCATGCAGCCATGTCTCAGTGAAACACATGATACTGCATTCTCTGTACTCTTTCTGAGACCTTGTTAGCACTTCAAGCTGGTCCATCTTGTTAGCTAGCGATCTCACATTACCCATCACAACAGTTGGAAAAATCGGTTTAGATGTCCACCGTATTTCTCTCTGCCTTACCCCTGCCCTGCATCCTCTTGTCTTTCTCCTTAACTCCACTGGTGTTTGACGTGTTATTTCGCTGAAAATCTTGATTTGGGAGAGTTTTAACAGTTATAAATGCACTGTACTTATATAGCGCTTTTCCAGTCATACTAATGTGATATGTGGCTTTACACCACATATCACATTCACCCAGTCGCACACACACAATCACACACACATTCTATCCCCGATAGGCACATCGGGAGGCAACGTGGGGTTCTTGCCCAAGAACACTTCGGCATGTAGTCTGGGGAAGCCTGGATTCGATCCCACAACCCTCCGGTTGAAAGACGACTGCTCTTCCACCTGAGCCACAGCCGCCACAGTTGATCCCGGTGGTAAACAGTTTTTGGATACACATCATAACAAGTAGTGAAAAAAGCCAAATATATGAGGAAAAATCTCCTGAATTGCACAGCCTTCAAAGCAGCTTTAAAAAATCCTCCAGAAAAACCTAATCTGACAATAATGTCAATAAAAAAAGACGGCTATATTTGAAAAAATACACAAAAGCTATGAGAGTGCTGTTACAAACTGCAGCCACCTAGCAGCGCATTCTGAGTTTTAGCTACAATTTAAAAAAAAAATAATTAATTTTTAATTTTAAAAACTTTTTTTTAAAAAAGTTTTATCATTTTTTAATCTTAATTTAAAAAAAAAAAATTCAATTTTAATTAAAGGCAAAACAAACATAACCTGAAAGTGAAGATGAGATGGGGTTAGAGATGCTGCTCAAATAAATGAAAATCAAAAGACAGTCAAAGACTAAACTAAAGAAGAACCAAAAGGGGAAAACCAACACAAACTTAATCTACAAACCTTAAAGAGAATGAGCAGCACCGATAAGCCCAAAATGTAACCAAACCCAAATACAACAAAAGGCCTAGCTATCCGAACTCCAACACTACTGGGGCCTTTACAATGAAGCTGGATTAACACACCCGGGATTTCTCTCTGTTACCAGGGTTGACTTAACCAGACATCCGCGGTTTCAGATTCAGCTGAATCTGCCCATGATAGAGCGCAGTATGAATTGAAATTGTAATTTACCACAGGGACAAGCGTTTTTATATGTGTTCATAAATTTACACAAGCGCTACACACAGTCAAGAGCATGTGTAGAGTTTGTTAGTCGCTACGAACAGATCGTAGCTACAAAAATGTTGACGAATGCGAGATTCACGCAAGTTTGCGTCTTCTAACAGTTTACACACAAATTCGCTCTGCTCACATTTCATGAATGAGACCTATTGAGCTGAAGCATTCATTTACACCAGATCTCCATAATCTAAGACAGATAAAATGTTGCAGTGACTTGCCGCTTTTTTGCCTTAAAAGAAAAACAACATTTATTTTGAAAGAAAAAGGACAGTTTGAGTTTTAGTTATAGGGTTATATTTTTTGTTATTTTCTTCATGTGCATGGCTTTGGTCAACCATTGTTTTTTTACTGCTGCTTTAGTGAGACGTCACACACACATGCTAACAGCTGCCTTCAACATTTCATGCATTATGAACATGGCGGGCTGCCACGAGGAGGTTTTTTTCATACGCTTGTGGAAATGCACAAATTCAATAATTACAGCTGGATCTGAGCTAAAAAACAGGACACAGCAGCAGAAGCCCCATACATACAAAACGCTCTGCACTTAAACCATAAAAGACCCACAGCACACATGTACACACACATACATCATAACCCCCCCATGTACAGTCGTTGAATACACAACGGCTCTAACACACTTACTGTGTCAGAAGCCCCTCAGACTGTGTGTCCTGCTGGTGGTTGGACGTCCAGGCCTCATCAATATTGTAAACTGGTACTTAGCAGACAAAAGACAGCAAAGACCAGAGGAGAAGACACCTGGGGGCAGAGAGGGAGCAGCGAGGAGGTGGAGGAAAGAGGCAAAGATGTGCTGAGGGGCGGTCTGGTTATCCATCTATCCGGCGGTTCATGGGTCAGACGAGTGTTTGGGGAAGAGATTCTGCAGCTGTTTGTGTGCTCCAGCTTTCAGGAACCTTTTCTCCAGAAAACAAACATTTTGTTTCGCAAGCGTTGCTCTGAACTCTTCGTTCTCTCTGTATTTTCCTCTGACGCCGTGCAGCAGCAGCATGCGGGGCGGTACCAGACTGCAGAGCTGCACACGCATGCTCGGCCAGCCCGTCCAGCACACGCATGCTCGGCCAGCCCGTCCAGCACACGCATGCTCGGCCGGCCCGTCCAACACACGCACGCTCAGGCCCGTCCCGCACACGCATGCTCGGCCGGCCCGTCCAACACACGCATGCTCGGCCGGCCCGTCCAACACACGCATGCTCGGCCGGCCCGTCCAACACACGCATGCTCGGCCGGCCCGTCCAACACACGCATGCTCGGCCGGCCCGTCCAACACACGCATGCTCCGCCGGCCCGTCCAACACACGCATGCTCGACTGGCCCGTCCAGCACACGCATGCTCGACTGGCCCGTCCAGCACACGCATGCTCCGCCGGCCCGTCCAACACACGCAGCTCGCTGGCCCTCGAGCGCTGGCCCGTCCAGCACACGCATGCTCCGCCGGCCCGTCCAGCACACGCATGCTCCGCCGGCCCGTCCAGCACACGCATGCTCGACTGGCCCGTCCAGCACACGCATGCTCGACTGGCCCGTCCAGCACACGCATGCTCCGCCGGCCCGTCCAACACACGCATGCTCGACTGGCCCGTCCAGCACACGCATGCTCCGCCGGCCCGTCCAGCACACGCATGCTCCGCCGGCCCGTCCAGCACACGCATGCTCGACTGGCCCGTCCAGCACACGCATGCCCGACTGGCCCGTCCAGCACACGCATGCTCCGCCGGCCCGTCCAACACACGCATGCTCGACTGGCCCGTCCAGCACACGCATGCTCCGCCGGCCCGTCCAACACACGCATGCTCGGCCGGCCCGTCCAACACACGCACGCTCCGCCGGCCCGTCCAACACACGCATGCTCGACTGGCCCGTCCAGCACACGCATGCTCGACTGGCCCGTCCAGCACACGCATGCTCCGCCGGCCCGTCCAACACACGCATGCTCGACTGGCCCGTCCAGCACACGCATGCTCGACTGGCCCGTCCAGCACACGCATGCTCCGCCGGCCCGTCCAGCACACGCATGCTCCGCCGGCCCGTCCAGCACACGCATGCTCGACTGGCCCGTCCAGCACACGCATGCTCGACTGGCCCGTCCAGCACACGCATGCTCCGCCGGCCCGTCCAACACACGCATGCTCGACTGGCCCGTCCAGCACACGCATGCTCCGCCGGCCCGTCCAGCACACGCATGCTCCGCCCGGCCCGTCCAGCACACGCATGCTCGACTGGCCCGTCCAGCACACGCATGCTCGACTGGCCCGTCCAGCACACGCATGCTCCGCCCGGCCCGTCCAACACACGCATGCTCGACTGGCCCGTCCAGCACACGCATGCTCCGCCGGCCCGTCCAACACACGCATGCTCGGCCGGCCCGTCCAACACACGCACGCTCAGGCCCGTCCCGCACACGCATGCTCAGCTGGCCCGTCCAACACATGCATGCTCGACTGGCCTGTCCAACACACGCACGCTCAGCCGGCCTGTCCCACACATGCACGGTTGGCCATCCCGTCCCGCACATGGACGCTCTGCCGGCCTGTCCAACACATGCATGCTCAGGCCCATCCCACACACGCACGCTCAGCCGTCCTGCAGGAATCATGAAGCCATGAGGCCTGACTGAGTGACAGACATGAAGGAAGAGAGAGGATGTGTTTACTTCTCCTCCTGCTGAACACCCAACCGGTGTGTCCACAGCATCGGCTCAGTTAACAAAATCAATAAGCCTGCGTGTGTGTGAACGTGTTGTGGAGTGTGTTTGAGCTGGTGAGGGAGGAGGCGAGTGTGTATGCGTGTGCAGGTGAGAGAGTTGTTCCCAGAGCGGGACGTCCTTTCTCTCGCATCAATTATTGAGGCGTCAGGACACACTGGGAGCTCAGAGGAGGGGGTTACAGGTCAGGAGACCAGGACTCTGAAGGGCTTTCAGGGGCCTCAGGGTCCCTCACTCCATCCACACACACACACGCACACACACACATCTCATCACACACGCACGGCTTACCAGAGGACACTGGATATATGGGCATTAACTCAGCATCCCAGGATGCACTGGGGGGGGGGGGGGGGGGGGGGGGGGGGGCAAATGACAGCACGTCTTTGAAGGACAGTTTCTTCCATTATTCACAATATTTAAATTCAGTCCTTAATTACCCAAGAAGGAAACACCTCTCTGTCTCGGCCATGCAGTTGTACAGTTTAGTTGTAATGCCTTTTTTATTTGACAGGTTATCTGTCTTCTGTATGTGTGATGATGTGTGGAACAGAGTATGACCTGGTGTGTCTTTAAACTTAGATTTTTTACATTTTACTGTGTGAACATTTGTGTGTGTGTGTGTGTATGCATACACACACACACACACATATATATATATATTTTTTTTAAGGAAATACTCCTTAAATGAGAGTTGGTTGGGAAAAAGTGGGAATAGAATGGAGCAACCCAAATCGTGTTGAAATCATGGAGACGGGTTCTGAGGAAAACATGGCTGAACTGTGATGTGATTGCACATTATACCAACAACTCATTTGTTTTAAATGTTTTTTTTATCATTATTTCATTTTTCTTTATTTCATGTGAAGCAGCATAAGTTTAAACTTATTCTGTTGTTTCCGAGTCTCAGTTTCCTGTTTTATCTGCTGGTTGTATCGTCTTGGTTTGTTGGTCATTTAGTTGGAGTTTCTGAACCTTATACCTGGTTTATTCTGTTTGCCTTCTAGACTCTAGCCTGTTTTCTCTTTTACCTGTCTTTATCCCCCAGATGTCCTCGGCTGCCTTCCTCTTATCACATGATCACCATGTCACCTCCGGTTCCCTGCACTCATCAGACATTCACTTATCTCCCCAGCCCTCCCCGTGTACACACTCCTTGGTTTTCATTGCTCTTCACCAGTTCCGGCTGCTCTCCTGTGTCAGCCAGCTTTGTGTTTGTTTACACCTCAGCTCTGTCTCCTGTTTATCGGAGTGAAGCTTCTTGGTTTTCTGACCACGTCAGCACTTATTTAAAGCTATAGTCTCTCATTTCAGAATCAGTTGAGAATTTTTTGAAAAAAGCAACCTGCCCCCCACACAGCCCTCCCCTTTCTGCATGTTGATCCCTCCCACCGAGTACCGCCCTCCTTCTCAACCACAGCCAGCCTTATCACAACAGCTCCACAGCATAATACTTATCCCACAATAATGAACAACAGGAGCATCTGGCCACGTATATAATATCTGTCTTTCTCAACCACCGGGATGTTTAAGGTGTGTTTTAGCTGGTTTCTGCATCTGTAAGAGACTGCCGTGTTCCAGCGGCATCATGAGTTCACTGAATGCATTTGTCACAGGGTGAAAAGACAGGTGCTGCCAGAGACTGGACTCTGCCCTCTAGCTTGGTTTTTAGCATGCTTTTTATGGTTTTTGTGTGGTTTTAACTTTGTTTTTATCTCCAAGCTAGTGGGAGCTTTTAACAGACTGATTGGCAGCACCTGGAGAGAAGGACTCCTCCCCTGACTTAAATAGATACAGCAGGATTAAAAGCAGGTGTGCAGGCAGAGACAGCAGGACGGAGAGGAGAACAGAGAGGACTGGGCACAGGAGGCCCAGCTGGGGGAGGACATCGGATCCCCTGGCTGGGGGCTCAAGAGATGGCGGCAGCGACGGAGATGGAGGGCAGCCTCGGACCCACAGAGGCCTACGGCTGCCCAGAGCCAGAGGAGCAGCAGTGGAAGTCCCGGGTAGCCTATGTCCAGGAGTGTGGCTGCCGGGATGAGCAGCTGCTGTGGACCCAGGACGGAGCCAAGACAGCCGAGGAAGCCGAGAGAGAGTCGCCGACCACCGCAAGTCTTTTAAACCCTTTTCAGTCTTTCTTTGATTAGTTTTAGTTCTGTTTATTTCATTACCTCAGACTTTTATTCAGGCCTATTTTTTTATTACTTTTATTAGCTTAGGAGTTTTATTTATTTATTTATTTATTTTTTAATAAACCTTTTATTTGTTTTACCACTTCCTACTGGCGATGGTCTTCCCTTCCTTCCCCTCCTCTAGCAGTCGCCGGTATCAAAAGAATCATCCGTGACACATTCAGGACAACACTGATGACAACAACTCTAGTTTAGCTAGCTGACATTCCGACACCGTCTGTCCACACAGAGAAAACCACCAGCAGAGTTTCTAGTCATCAGCAGCATTGTTATAAACTTATACATTTAAGTAAAACTCACACATAAAAGTAAAAAACAAATAAACAAAAAGCCTACCTGTTCAACAAAAATCTGCTGTATCAGCATCAATTTCACTCCCAGATCCTCCTGGAGCTTCCTCCAGCTGGTGACCTGATGTTTATTCTCTGCTTTCAGTCAGTCCTGGTCTCTGCTTCTGCAGATTTTCCCTCCTGGAGCTTCCTCCACATCACCCGATAATTCTCCAGCCTTCTATCCTGCATTGGTCACCTTTTCCTCATCGTCTACCTTTCTTTCACAGCCTTTATCCACCTGCAGTTTCCTCCAGCGGACACAGAACACACAGGGAGTCAGCTGTCAGGGAAGTGTCGGCTTGAGGAGGGGATTGGATTGAGAGCAGAGAGAAGTGAGACAAAAGCTATGTTGACCAATGTAAAGCCAAGTGGCCGGATGGCTCCTATTGGTTAACGTCTTTGCAGCCCAGCAGCCACTAGAGTGGATGTTTTTGGGGGTTTTTTTCGTTGTTTTTTGCTCTTCAGATTGTGTAGATTGTACTATAGGACCATAACCACCATCTAAATGAGGTTATTAATAATGATCAAACTTTCAAATAGACTATAGCTTTAAAGCAAATATTTGTATTTCTGACACCTGCTTGCCTCCGTATTTGTTCGGTCTAACATTCGTGTCCTCACATCATAAGTTATGAAAGATGTAATGGCTCCGTCCAACAGGGAGCAAACTGAAGACCACAACAAGGAAGGTAAACAGCAGAAACCTAGAATCGGCCAGGATGTTCTTTGGGCGTCAGGCGTGTTTTTGATGCCCAAATCACATTTGATGTGTATGCAGGTTTTGTTTTTGTTTTTTTTTACCAATAACAGCAAAATCAGGCTAAATGTGCCTTACCACATAGAGGATGAGATACAAGGAGGGCTTGGACAAGGTTTGAACCCCGACCTCCCTCATGACAGTCATGCATACTAAGGCTGCGTACACACCAAATGCGATTTGGGCGTCAAAAACGCCCTAAAAGTTTGATGCTGGGTCGCTAAAAAGCCAAAACGCTTGATTTCCAGCGTCGTGACGGCCCAGACGCGCATCGAGCGATGTCCAGCCAAGACGTGCTTTAAACCCATTAGGCGAGCCCCTCCTTAGGGCTGGACGATAATTCAATATTGATATATATATACCTATAGAGGTTTTTTCAACAGAAAAAAACGAGGGTCAATAAAAGTTCAATATAGGAACACAGTTTTGCGCTGTAGTCTATCAGTCACTACTTCCGCCAAACCAATCACAAACGCAGACCCAGGCAAAGGCTGAATTGGAATTCAGTGTTAGTGTGATCTTTATTATGAATAGGTCATTCAGCAAATGCTTAAAGGGGAAGTTCGGTTTCTTTCAATCTGGATCTATTTTCTAGCATGAAATACATTCATTTACTCACCCAGACAGTTTTGGTGCAACTTGAATTCCTTTGGGAGATATTTAGATCCACTCCAGATGAGCGTATGTCCAATATAAGGACAAATCACCACAAAAAAGCCGCTTCAAGCTCACAGGGGTCTGACTAATGTTTCGTAACAAAACATTGGTGAAATGAAGGAGTTTGTGGCAGATAATGCCTTATTTAGAGGCTGGGCGAGGTTGCCCGCATCACTTCCATTATATTGGACATACGCTGATCTGGAGTGGATCTAAATATCTCCTGAAGGAATTCAAGATATACCTAACCTGTCGGGGTGAGGAAATGAACGTATTTCATGCTAGAAAATGGATCCAGGTTTAAAAAGAACGAACTTCCCCTTTAAATGTCCAAGGCTGCACCTAAAATGGCTTTTAATTTGATAATGGCTTTTTTTTTTGATAAATATCGATATTGATACAGATTTTTTTTATCGATAATCTTTTTTTTTCTATATCATTCAGTTCTACCCCTCCTTTTTCTTTTTCCTGTCACTGGTCTGTCTGCACCATGGCAGATGCAGTAGAGAGAGCGGATCGGTTTTATGTGATAAACAAATCTAGGGGATGTCAGCGTCAGGCGTCTCTGCTCCGTGTCTGCTTCATCAGATGATTCCAGGAGTGTGATGAGTTTCACTGTTTACGCCAACTGACGAGGGGCGCTTTCAGCCGTCTGATCCGGCCCAGTTTAACATCTTGCTGTCCCGATGCGGGGCAGCTTTATCAGCCCAGTACATCTCATCGGCACAGCAAATCATCAAACCGCCGTTCAGAAACCGGGACCGGACGCAGATCACAGTTTATCCTCCTCTCTCTTTAGAGAGAGAGGAGGTTCCCCTGGTTCTTCTTGGTGTTTCCGTCCTGTCAGAAAATGTGTGTCTGTGTCATGACATTGAGTCACTGTGATTGGTTAACACCCCGCATCAAGACGCCAAAGTTCAGATTTCCCAACTCCAGCGTCTGCAGCTTATGACCTGCATAACATGTGTCAAAAGCTAAAAAATCTCAAAACTCAATGCGCGAAACGCGTGTAGACGTGCTGCACCCGGGTTTTTCAGCGCTACAGGGTTTTAGGACGTCGTCAATTGACTTTGCATGTAAACCTGATGCCCAAATCGTGTTTGGTCTGAACACACCACAACTAGTCAGCCAAGGGAAATCTTTGCAGCCAATCAGCCTGGGGTGACATAACTTGGGGTATAGGTGGTGAACAAACATACCTGAATTGTGTTCATTTATTCCATTGAAACCTTTTCAGTCAACATAATTATATCTAGTAAATGCAAAATTTTTTCTGAACATGTAAACATGATGAATTCATGTTTACAGAGAGAGAAATAAAATTAAATGAATGAAAATTAAATGAAATGAAAAATACTTTATCTATCCCAGAGGGGAAATTCAACATTGTAAAAAAGCTCACTTTTTTTGTTTATTGTCTGTTTTTAACAATATAACATTAATATGAAATAATATAACAATAATAAGTCAGTCAGTCTTGTTCTCTGTGATGATGCTTCTGGCAGGAATGAATTTCTGTATCTCTCCGTCCCACAGTGAACTTGACGCAGCCTCCCACTGAACACACTCTGTTGATTCTTCACCGTGTCGTGGAGAAGAGGTACCATCCTCCATCATCTTCATCAACGGGAGCAGCATTCTTTTCCTAACGATCATCTCCAGCTAGCAGAGTTATTCCCAGCACAGAACCAGCTTTCTTGATCAGCCTGTTTAGTTTCTTCGTTGCCCCTGATTCTGATGCTGCTTCCCAGCAGATGCCGCAAAGCTGATTGCACTTTCCACAACAGACTTGTAGAAGATCTGCAACATCTTGGTGCAGATGTTGAATGATCTCAGCTTCCTTAAGAAGTAGAGTCTGTTCTGATCTTTCTTGCAGATGTAGTCAGCGTTGCATTTCCAGTCGAGAACTCCACCACCTCCACAACCTCTTCCAAGATGTAGACAGGACTATGCTGCTTATTCTTGCTCCTCCGAAAGTCAACAACTTCATTTCTTTATTCTTGCTGGTATTTACAGATGAGCTTGATTGTTACCATTTCACAAACTGACTGACCAGTTCCCTGTACTCGGCTTCTGTCCATCACTGATACACCCTACAACTGCAGAGTCATCAGAGTATTTCTGCAGATGACAGGATCAGAGTTGTACTGGAAGTCTGAGGTGTACAGTGTAAAGAGGAATGGTGAGAGTACAGTTCCTTGTGGTGCTCCAGTGCTGCTGATCACCATCTCTGACACACAACCTTTCAGTCTCACAAACTGTGGTCTGTTTGTTAGGTAGTCGTAAATCCAGGTGGATATGGAGGATCCACCTGGAAGTTATGGAGCTTCTCACATAGCGAAGCAGCTGAATAGTATTAATGGCACTTGAAAAATCAAAGAACATGACCCTCAAAGTGCTGCCTGACTGGTCCAGATGAGAGTGGGCTCTCTGAAGCAGGAAGATGATGGCGTCTTCAACCCCAAGCCCATTACGATATGTGAACTGTAATGGGTCCTGAAAGGTATTCACTAGAGATGCACCGATGCATCGGCTGGACATCGGTATCGGCCGATGTTTGCCTTGTTAACTGCCATCGGCCAATAGAAATGATATTCGCCGATGGCAGTGGCTGATTATTATATAGCCTATAATATATATATATACATATATATATGATAGCAGTATATATATGTGTGTATATATATATACATATATATATATATGTGGTTACATGTGTCATCAACACTGTTCTTAAGAAAAATTGCTGGTAAGCAGTCATCCACGCACTTTCCTCCGTGATAGAAAGCGAAGATGGCGGCGGTTTCGTGTAGCAATATTTTACCGTTTCAGAAAAAGATCAGCGTTACGCAGTTTGCATTTACATGCTCCACAAATATTTTTTATTGGGCCATGAAAATAATCTTCTCACTGAGTATGATTTTGTTTATTAGGCTAAAACCACTCAATTTTGTTGGGCAATATACTAAAACATTCTTTTTAGTGATTATCAGTCCCAGGTTTTTGAAAAGTTTTCCAGAAAAGAGCTTGTTATAACTAATGTCAACCACAAAGTAACATTAAAGGTTGTTTCTGTTTCATAAATTGGTCTGATTGAATTTGTGCTCATTCAAGGATAGACTGATGAAGAGCTAAACGACTTGTACACATTTCTGTGGGACAAAGGAGTAATAAATAAAAATAGGAAAACATCGGCCATCGGCCAAGTTGTTATGTTAAACATCAGTATCGGTATCGGCCCACACTTTCACAATCGGTGCATCCCTAGTATTCACTTGCCTGTTGAGGTGAGCCAGTAAGAGTCTCTCCAGGACTTTCATGATGTGAGATGTCAGGGCAACTGGTCTGTAGTCATTTGGTTCAGCTGGTTGTGGTTTTTAGGGACTGGAACAAGACAGGATGTTTTCCACAGCACAGGAACTCTGTTCTGTCTCAGGCTGGTGTTAAAAAGGTGCTGGAGAACCGACATGGTTGTTCTGCGCAGGTCTTGAGAACTCTGGGACTGACACCATCTGGACCTGCAGCCTTGTTCCAGTTCAGTTTCTCCAGTTGTTTCTTGACCTGGTCACAGGAGACAGTCAGATGGAGGTGGAGACAGAGGAGGTCTCAGGATGTCCTGATGTGGGAGACAGAGGAGGTCTCAGGATGTCCTGATGTGGGGATAAAGGAGGTCTCAGGATGTCCTGATGGAAGGACAGAGGAGGGCTGTGTTCAGGTCCATGACTGAGGTGCAGGGTGACAGAGTGGAGGTGGGACAGGAAAGCTGTGGGGTTCATGGTGGGGGAGGGGTGTGTTGGGCTGTCGGCAGGGGGAACTGAACCTATTGAAGAACATGTTCAGTTCGTTAGCTCTGTCCAGACCCTCCATCAGTCTGGTCCCCCTTTAACTTGGAACAGGTGATCTTCTTCATTCCCCACCATGCACATCCCTCAATGCGCAGGTCGGCTGGAGCTGTTTCTCCTACCTCCTCCTGTCGTCCTCCTTTCACTCTCTTGGTCTGTGTTTTCAAAAGAGCTTGTGTGGTCTTCAGTAACTCCCTGTCTCCATCCCTGAAAGCTTTCTTTTTGATGTTCAGCAGCTTTTTCAGGTCACTGGTGATCCAGGGTTTGTTATTGGGGAAGCACCTCACTGTTCTTGTTGGAACGATGTTGTCCACACAGAAGTTTATGTAATCTGTCACACACTCAGTCATGGTGTTGATGTCATCTCCATGAGGTTCACAGAGGACATTCCAGTCTGTGGCCTCAAAGCACCCTCTCAGAGCATCTTCAGCCTCAGTAGACCAGGTTTTAATCGTCCTCCTAATGACTGGTTGCTGCTGAACGATGGGCTTGTAGGTGGAGGTGAGAAGAACCAGATTATTATCTGATCTTCCTAAAGGAGGCAGGGCAGAGGAGCTGTATGCATTCTTAGTATTTGCATAAAATAAGTCTCACATCTTATTTTCTCTGGTGGAGCAGCTGACAAACTGCTGGAAAGTTGGTAACGTAGCAGAGAGGGAGACGTTGTTGAAGTCTCCAGACATCGCCATGAATGAGTTTGGATGCTGTGTTTGTAGTTTAGCCACGACAGAGCTGATGACATCACAGGCTGTCTCTGGTGCGGTACCTGGTATTATATAAACCGCTACCAGAATAACACAGGCAAACTCTCTGGGTAAATAATATGGACGGAAACTCACAGCTAACAGTTCAATGTCTCTTGTACAGATCTTCTCCTTGACAGTGACGTGTCCTGGATGGCACCAACGCTGATTGACCAGCACTGCAATTCCGCCTCCTTCAGCTTCCCGCTGAGCTGTTCGTTCAGGTCTGCCTGGACAATCTTGGCTCAAAGTGTACAGACGCATTACGAGTCCGGGATGTGTTCAATGCGGCCATGTCTCGGTGAAGCACTTGATGCTGCCATTCTCTGTACTCTTTCTGAGACCTTGTTAGCACTTCAAGCTGGTCCATCTTGTTAGCTAGCTGTATCTCGCAAGTACCCATCAAAACAGTTGGAAGAAACGGTTGAAATCTCCACCGTTTCTCGCTCCATAACCCAACACCCCTGCCCTGCATCCTCTTGTCTTTCTGCTGTAACTCCACTGGGATTTGATGTGTTATTTTGCTAGTAATCTTGATTTGGGAGAGTTTTAACAGTTGATCCCTGTGCTAAACAATTTTTCTGTTTCATGGATACACATCATAACAAGTAGTGAAAAAAAAACTAAATATATGAAGAAAATCTCCTGGAGTGCACAGCCTTCAAGTAGCATAAAAAAGTCCCTCAGGAAAACCTAATTTAACAAATAATGTCAATAAAAAAGACAACTATATTTGAAAAAAACACAAAATCTAAGAAAGAGCTGTTACAAACTGCAGCCACCTAGCAGCGCA